>CM038679.1:597227311-597662973 GCA_021605205.1 Aegilops longissima | reverse complement strand
AACAGTATGATTTTACTCTCAACAAATCTGAAAAATCTCTCATACTTAAATATTGCAATGAAAACTTTGCTCATAATGTTTATGTCCAAGAATTTATTGAAAGAATGACCGTTGCTTTGGAAGAAAATAATGATATGCATGAATCTATAGATAATGATGATTCCGATGATTTGGCTGAAATATCCCTTGATGAACATGACGCTTGCTATTCTTGTGGTCATGATGCCAATATTTATGAAGACGAATTTGCTATAGTTCCTTATGTTAGAAATGAGATTGTTTCTATTGCACCCATGCTTGATAGTTCCCTCGATGAAAAGCATGATTTCAATGATTTTACTATAAATTCTCTTGATGTCAATTGTGCTAATAATATGCAAAACCCTAAGCTTTGGGATGCTAGTTTTGCTATGTCTACTACTTGTTGCAATGATCATGATTGGGGTGATTCTTCCTATGATCTTGAAAATTTATTTAATCCCCATGATGAATATGAGATTGATAATATTGTTTGCAATAATATTGAAAGTGGGTTTGGAAGAGTGTCAACTTTAGATCCCACATATTTGGAGAATATTCAATCTTATGAAATTTTTGATAAAAGTGGGTTTGGAGAGGTCATGACTTTAGTTAATGTTAATCCCACTATTTCGGAAGAGTGTCAACTTTGCATGCATGTGTATCTTGTTGAAAATATTTTAGGTGATAGCTATTTTGTTGAATTTTCTTATGATCCCACATGTAATTATTATGAGAGAGGAAAATATGGTCGTAGAAATTTTCATGATAATAAATTACCTCTCGTTATGTTGAGATTGCTATTGTTTCTTTCCGCTTCCTTGCATATGCTAGTTTTTGCTTGCTATGATAATTTGTTTGCCTATGATATGCCTATGCATAGGAAGTATGTTAGACTTAGATGTGTTAGTCACGTGTTTCATGATGCTCTCTTTATGCTTCAATTCTTGTCTCTCATGCGAGCATCATTAAAATTATTTATGCCTAGCTAGGGGCGTTAAATGATAGCGCTTGTTGGGAGGCAACCCAATTTTATTTTTAGTTTTTTTGCTTTTTGCTTCTGTTTAGGAATAAATTTTTGTTATAGCCTCTGGTTAGATGTGTTTTTATGTTTCAATTAGTGTTTATGCCAAGTTAAACCTATAGGATCTTCTTAGATGATAGTTATTTGATCTTGCAGAAAATTCCAGAAACTTTCTGTTCACGAAAATAATTTTTAAAAATCACCAGAACGTGATAAAATATTGATTCCAATTGCTTATGATCAATAAACAAATTTTCTAGGTCGTCCTATTTTGGCTCATTTTTTTGAGTTCCAGAAGTTTGCGTTAGTTACAGATTACTACAGACTGTTCTGTTTTTGACAGATTCTGTTTTTCGTGTGTTGTTTGCTTATTTTGATGAATCTATGGCTAATAAAATAGTTTATAAACCATAGAGAAGTTGTAATAAATTATTTTTAACACAAATATAAATAAATAATTAGTTCATTACAGTACCTTGAAGTGGTCTTTTGTTTTCTTTTGCTAACGGAGCTCACGAGATTTTCTGCTAAGTTTTGTGTTGTGAAGTTTTCAAGTTTTGGGTGAAAGATTTGATGGATTATGGAAAAAGGAGTGGCAAGAGCCTAAGCTTGGGGATTCCCATGGCACCCCCAATATAATCTAAGGACACCTAAAAGCCAAATCTTGGGGATGCCCCGGAAGGCATCCGCTCTTTCGACTACTTCCATCGGCAACTTTACTTGGAGCTATATTTTTATTCACCACATGATATGTGTTTTGCTTGGAGCGTCTTGTATGATTTGAGTCTTTGATTTTTAGTTTAACACAATCATCCTTTATGTACACACCTTTTGAGAGGGAGACACATGATTCGGAAATTATTAGAATACTCTATGTGCTTCACTTATATCTTTTGAGTTATATAGATTTTGCTCTAGTACTTCACTTATATCTTTTAGAGCACGGTTGTGGATTTGTTTTATAGAAACTTTTGATCTCTCATGCTTCACTTATATTATATTGAGAGTCTTAAATAGCATGGTAATTTTCTAAATAATCCTAATATGCTAGGTATTCAAGAATAGTAAAAACTTTCTTATGAGTGTGTTGAATACTAAGAGAAGTTTGATGCTTGATGATTGTTTTGAGACATGGAGGTAGTGATATTAAAGTTGTGCTAGTTGAGTAGTTGTGAATTTGAGAAATACTTGTGTTGAAGTTTGCAAGTCCCGTAGCATGCACGTATGGTAAACGTTATGTAACAAATTTGAAACATGACGTGTTCTTTGATTGTCCTCCTTATGAGTGGCGGTCGGGGACGAGCGATGGTCTTTTCCTACAAATCTATCCCCCTAGGAGCATGCGCGTAATGCTTGGTTTTTGATGACTTGTAGATTTTTGCAATAAGTATGTGAGTTCTTTATGACTAATGTTGAGTCCATGGATTATACACACTCTCACCTTTCCATCATTGCTAGCCTCTTCGGTATCGTGCATTGCCCTTTCTCACATTGAGAGTCGGTGCAAACTTCGCCGGTGCATCCCAACCCCGTGATATGATACGCTCTTTCACACATAAACCTCCTTATATCTTCCTCAAAACAGCCACCATACCTACCTATTATGGCATTTCCATAGCCATTCCGAGATATATTGCCACGCAACTTTCCACCGTTCCGTTTATCATGACACGTTCATCATTGTCATATTGCTTAGCATGATCATGTAGTTGACATAGTATTTGTGGCAAAGCCACCGTTCATAATTCTTTCATACATGTCACTCTTGGTTCATTGCATATCCCAGTACACCGACGGAGGCATTCATATAGAGTCATACCTTGTTCTAGTATCGAGTTGTCATCATTGAGTTGTAAATAAATAGAAGTATGATGATCATCATTTAATAGAGCATTGTCCCAAAAAAAGGAGAAAGGCCAAAAAAAGGCCCAAAAAAGAGAAATAAAAGGGACAATGCTACCACCCTTTTACCACACTTGTGCTTCAAAGTAGCACCATAATCTTCATGATAGAGAGTCTCGTTTTGTCACTTTCATATACTAGTGGGAATTTTTCATTATAGAACTTGGCTTGTATATTCCAACAATGGGCCTCCTCAAGTGCCCTAGGTCTTCGTGAGCAAGCAAGTTGGATGCACACCCACTTAGTTTCTTTTGTTGAGCTTTCATATATTTATAGCTCTAGTGCATCTGTTGCATGGCAATCCCTACTCCTTGCATTAACATCAATCGATGGGCATCTCCATAGCTCATTGATTAGCCTCGTTGAGGTGAGACTTTATCCTTTTTTGTCTTCTCCACATAATCCCCATCATTATACTCTATTCCACCCATAGTGCTATATCCATGGCTCACGCTCATGTATTGCGTGAAGGTTTATAAAGTTTGAGATTACTAAAGTATGAAACAATTGCTTGGCTTGTCATCGGGGCTCTGCATGATGAGAGCACTCTTGTGTGACGAAAATGGAGCATGACCAAACTATATGATTTTGTAGGGATGAACTTTCTTTGGCCATGTTATTTTTAGAGGACATAATTTCTTAGTTAGTATACTTCAAGTATTATTATTTTTATGTCAATATTGAACTTTTATCTTGAATCTTTCGGATCTGAATATTCATACCACAATTAAGAAGAATTACATTGAACTTATGCCAAGTAGCATTCCATATCAAAAATTCTATTTTACCATTTACCTACTCGAGGATGAGCAGGAATTAAGCTTGGGGGTGCTTGATACGTCTCCAACGTATCTATAATTTTTGATTGCTCCATGCTATATTATCTTCTGTTTTGGACATTATTGGGCTTTATTATTCACTTCTATATTATTTTGGGACTAACCTATTAACCGGAGGCCCAGCCTGTAATTGTTGTTTTTGCCTATTTGAGTTTGAGAAAAGAATATCAAACGGAGTCCAAATGGAACGAAACCTTCGGGAACGAGATTTTCGGAACGAACATGATCCAGGAGACTTGGACTCTACGTCAAGGAAGATTCCAGGAAGCCGCGAGGTTGGGGGCGCGCCTACCCCCCAGGCGCGCCCTCCACCCTCGTGGGCCCCACCTTGCTCCACCGACGTACTCCTTCCTCCTATATATACGTACGTACCCCCAAACGATAAGAAACGGAGCCAAAAACCTAATTCCACCGCCGCAACCTTCTGTACCCACAAGATCACATCTTGGGGCCTGTTCCGGAGCTCCGCCGGAAGGGGCAACGATCACGGAGGGCTTCTACATCAACATCATAGCCTCTCCGATGAAGTGTGAGTAGTTTACCTCAGACCTTCGGGTCCATAGTTATTAGTTAGATGGCTTCTTCTCTCTTTTTGGATCTCAATACAATGTTCTCCCCCTCTCTTGTGGAGATCTATTCGATGTAATCTTCTTCTGCGGTGTGTTTGTTGAGACCGATGAATTGTGGGTTTATGATCAAGTTTATCTATGAACAATATTTGAATCTTTTGAATTCTTTTATGTATGATTGGTTATCTTTGCAAGTCCCTTCGAATTATCAATTTGGTTTGGCCTACTAGATTGATCTTTCTTGCAATGGGAGAAGTGCTTAGCTTTGGGTTCAATCTTGCGGTGTCCTTTCCCGGTGATAGTAGGGGCAGCAAGGCACATATTGTATTGTTGCCATCGAGGATAACAAGATGGTTTTTTTTATCATATTGCATGAATTTATCCCTCTACATCATGTCATCTTGCTTAAGGCGTTACTCTGTTCTTATGAACTTAATACTCTAGATGCATGATGGATAGCGGTCGATGTGTGGAGTAATAGTAGTAGATGCAGGAAGGAGTCGGTCTACTTGTCTCGGACGTGATGCCTATATACATGATCATACCTAGATATTCTCATAACTATGCTCAATTCTGTCAATTGCTCATCAGTAATTTGTTCACCCACCGTAAAATACTTATGTTCTTGAGACAAGCCACTAGTGAAACCTATGGCCCCCGGGTCTATCTTCCATCATATTAATCTTCCAACACTTAGCTATTTCCGTTGCTTTTATTTTACTTTGCATCTTTATCATAAAAATACCAAAAATATTATCTTATCACATCTACCAGATCTCACTCTCGTAAGTGACCGTGTAGGGATTGACAACCCCTTATCCCGTTGGTTGCGAGGATTTTTTTTGTTTGTGTAGGTGCGATGGACTCGCGCGTAGCCTCCTAGTGGATTGATACCTTGGTTCTCAAAAATCAAGGGAAATACTCACGCTACTTTGCTGCATCACCCTTTCCTCTTCAAGGGAAAACCAACGCAGTGCTCAAGAGGTAGCAACTAGCATATGACACGGTCGATGGCTTGGTCTCACTAGCCATGCAGCATTGGATGCTAACCGGATAATATGGACTTGGAAGGATCTGGTCGGACTCGACGTAGTCGGATCCGAGTCGAGATAAGGTCTGAGTCGGACAGACCCAACTATGAGATGCAGCAATATGTCATCTGTGAGTCGCTAGTACAACATACGTTCTATGTCCTAAGACCTGAGCTGGCACATGTACTCGGGATGGTGAAGGACTTGCTTTGGGCCGAGAAAATGCTACTCCGTAATTGGGTAGTTACAAAGGTAGGTTTCAGGCTTGTCCAGACCCATGCTGCGAGACATGATCGAGCAAGATGGGATTTGCCCCTCCGACCAGGAGAGATATACTCTGGGCCCCTCGTGTGATCCGACCAGGATAAGCATGGCCATGCGACAAGGATTATGAGATAATTCAGATAGTGGTCGGCATCACTGGAACGAGAAAGAGGTCGGGCTAGCACAAGGATGATAGACTCGCCTTGAGCTCGGCAACATATATCGTGTGGCAAAAGGAATGGAAGTGTGATGTACAGGTTCGCCTAGCCAGCTTCATAGTCTGCTTGGTGTTCGGCATGCCTTGTTGCTAGAGACCGCTACCAACCGTGCAGTTTGGAGGTGATCCAAACTGCGACCAAGCCGACTTGAACCTAAGGGGTCGCTCGCTTAAGGGAAGGAACCTATGAGGTCGGATCCGAGGACACTGGTCGGATGTGATCTGAGCTGTATTCGGATTGTGGCCAAGTAGACTTATGGGCTTTAGAGTCCGTGCAAGGCTCAAGTGTTGAGCCCGCGACGGACGCCTATATAAAGTGGGGTGCGGCACACTCATGCGGTTGATCGCTTCGGCGATGTCACTAGGGTTTGCATGTGTTGCGAATAGACACCTCCACTCACCGTCGGTTGTGTGATCGGACCTAGCAGTCCGCCGCACGACTTCCTCCTGCACGCGTGGATACCGTTAGAGGCGGTGCACTTGCGCCGCTCCAGCGAACCTGTACGTGGGATCGGACGACCGACTGTTCGAGGGAGATCGCACGAGGAGGAGACGCTCCACGCGGACGCGCTTGCCCAACTCTTCTTCCGCTGCACGGCACTGCGTGTCTAGTGGTAACGAATTGTGATCCATCTCCCATAGCATGTTCTTGGCTGTTCTGCGCGTAGGAAATTTTAATTTGCAGTCGACGCACCCTACCGTAGAACCCAACACACAGTAGTTCATAACACATATTACTTCACATAGCGGAGTAGTTCATACAACCAAATCGAGGAGGAAATACATAGTAGTTCACAACCAAATCGAGGAGGAGTCCAAAATACATAGTAGTTCATGATACATAGTAGTTCACAACCAAATCGAAGAGCATAGTTTAGAGGATAACACGGTCGTAGTCCACAAGCAAATTGAAGATGACATAGCTCTATTGCGTAGAGCAAGGCCCCTTTCCCTTCTTCTTCTTCCTCTCTTATTCTTCTTCCTCCTCCCTTTTCCTTATGCGGTGAGCCTCCTTAACCACCCTCTCCATGAATATCTTGTTCTCCCTCTCTTTATTTTCAGCTTCGAATTGAAGGAAATATGCCCTAGAGGCAATAATAAAGTTGTTATTTATATTTCCTTATATCATGATAAATGTTTATTATTCATGCTAGGATTGTATTAACCGAAAACTTAGTACATGTGTGAATACATAGACAAACAGAGTGTCACTAGTATGCCTCTACTTGACTAGCTCGTTGAATCAAAGATGGTTAAGTTTCCTAGCCATGACATGAGTTGTCATTTTATTAACGGGATCACATCATTAGAGAATGATGTGATTGACTTGACCCATTCCGTTAGCTTAGCACTTGATCCTTTAGTTTGTTGCTATTGCTTTCTTCATGACTTATACATGTTCCTATGACTATGAGATTATGCAACTCCCGAATACCGGAGGAACACATAGTGTGCTATCAAACATCACAACGTAATTGGGTCATTATAAAGATGCTCTACATGTGTCTCCAATGGTGTTTGTTGAGTTGGCATAGATCGAGATTAGGATTTGTCACTCCGATTGTCGGAGAGATATCTCTGGGCCCTCTCGGTAATGCACATCACTATAAGCCTTGCAAGCAATGTGACTAATGAATTAGTTGCGGGATGATGCATTACGAAACGAGTAAAGAGACTTGCCGGTAACGAGATTGAACTAGGTATTGAGATACCAACGATCGAATCTCGGGCAAGTAACATACCGATGACATAGGGAACAATGTATGTTGTTATGCGGTTTGACCGATAAAGATCTTCGTAGAATATGTAGGAACCAATATGAGCATCCAGGTTCCGCTATTGGTTATTGACCATAGATGAGTCTCGGTCATGTCTTGATACGTCTCCAACATATCTATAATTTTTGATTGCTCCATGCTACTTTATCTACTGTTTTGGACTATATTGGGCTTTATTTTCCACTTTTATATTATTTTTGGGACTAACCTATTAACCGGAGGCCCAGCCTGTAATTGCTGTTTTTTGCCTATTTCAAGTGTTTTGAAGAAACGGAATATCAAACGGAGTCCAAACGGAATGAAACCTTCGGGAACGTGATTTTCTCACCGAACGTGATCCAGGAGACTTGGACCCTACTCCAAGGAACAAAAGAGGCGACCACAAGGGTGGGGCCCCCCCTAGGGCACGGCCCCTGCCTCGTGGGCCCCCTGTTGCTCCATCGACATACTCCTTCTTCCTATATATACCTACGTACCCCCAAACGATCAGAACAGGAGCCAAAAACCTAATTCCACAGTCGCAACTTCCTGTATCCACAAGATCCCATCTTGGGGCCTGTTCTGGAGCTCCGCCGGAGGGGGCAGCCACCACGGAGGGCTTCTACATCATCACCATAGCCCCTACGATGAAGTGTGAGTAGTTTACTTCAGACCTTCGGGTCCATAGTTAGTAGCTAGATGGCTTCTTCTCTCTTTTTGGATCTCAATACAATGTTCTCCCCCTCTCTCGCTGAGATCTATTTGATGTAATCTTCTTTTTGTGGTGTGTTTGTTGAGACCGATGAATTGTGGGTTTATGATCCAGATTATCTATGAATAATATTTGAATATTCTCTGAATTCTTTTATGCATGATTGTTTATCTTTGCAAGTCTCTTCGAATTATCCATTTGGTTTGGCCAACTAGATTGGTAGTTCTTGCAATGGGAGAAGTGCTTAGCTTTGGGTTCAATCTTGCGCTGTCCTTACCCGATGATGTAAAGGGTTGCAAGGCACGTATTGTATTGTTGCCATCGAGGATAACAAGATGGGGTTTTATCATATTGCATGAATTTATTCCTCTACATCATGTCATCTTGCTTAAGGCGTTACTCTGTTTTTAACTTAATACTCTAGATGCATCTTTGGATAGCGGTCGATGAGTGGAGTAATAGTAGTAGATGCAGGTGAGTCGGTCTACTTGTCTCGGGCGTGATGCCTATATACATGATCATACCTAGATATACTCATAATTATGCTCAATTCTGTCAATTGCTCAATAGTAATTTGTTCACCCACCATAGAATACTTATGCTCTTGAGAGAAGCCACTAGTGAAACCTATGGCCCCCGGGTCTATTCCCATCATATCAATCTCCATCACTTTAATAGTTGCTTTGTTTTTACTTTGCCTTTTACTTTTCACTTTGCATCTCTATATCAAAAATACCAAAAATATTATTTATCATCTCTATCAGATCTCACTCTCGTAAGTGACGGTGAAGGGATTGACAACCCCTAATCGCGTTGGTTGCGAGGAGCTATTGTTTTGTGCAGGTACGAGGGACTTGTCGTGGCCTCCTCTTGGATTGATACCTTGGTTCTCAAAACTGAGGGAAATACTTACGCTACTTTGATGCATCATCCTCTCCTCTTCGGGGAAATCCAACGCAGTGCTCAAGAGGTAGCAAGAAGAATTTCTGGCGCCGTTCTTCGGGAGGCTCACGCAAGAGCAAGTCAAGCACCATACCAAGTACCCATCACAATCCCTATCTCCGCATTACATTATTTGCCATTTGCCTCTCGTTTTCCTCTCCCCCACTTCACCCTTGCCGTTTTATTCGCCCTCTCTTTCCCAATCTCCTCCTCTTTTTCCCGTTTGCCCTTTTCTCGCTTGCCTTTTGTTTGCTCGTGTGTTGGATTGCTTGTTTGTCGTGATGACTCAAGATACTACCAAATTGTGTGACTTCACCAATACCAATAATAATGATTTCCTTAGCACTCCGATTGCTCCTCTTGCCAATCTTGAATCTTGTGAAATCAATACTGCTTTGTTGAATCTTGTTATGAAAGATCAATTCGCGGCCTTCCTAGTGAAGATGCCGCTACTCATCTGAATAACCGTTGATTTATGTGATATGCAAAAGAAAAAGATGTCGATAATGATGTCGTTAAATTGAAGCTATTTCCTTTTTCGCTTAGAGATCGTGCTAAACCGTGGTTTTCATCTTTGCCTAAAAATAGTATTGATTCTTGGAACAAGTGCAAAGATGCTTTTATCTCTAAGTATTTTCCTCCCGCTAAGATTATCTCTCTTAGGAACAATATTATGAATTTTAAGCAACTTGATCATGAACATGTTGCACAAGCTTGGGAGAGAATGAAATTAATTATACGTAATTGTCCTACTCATGGTTTGAACTTGTGGATGATTATACAAAACTATTATGCTAGATTGAATTTTTGCTTCTAGAAATCTTTTAGATTCGGCCGCGGGGCGCACTTTTGTGGTAATCACTCTAGGAGATGCTACTAAACTTCTAGATAATATTATGGTTAATTATTCTCAATGGCATACCGAAAGATCTACTAATAAAGAAGTGCATGCGATAGAATAAATTAATGTTTTGAATGGAAAGATGGATGAACTTATGAAATTATTTGCTACTAAGAGTGTTTCTTCTGATCCTAATGATATGCCTTTGTCTACTTTGATTGAGAATAATAATGAATCTATGGATGTGAATTTTATTGGTAGGAATAATTTTGGTAACAACGCGTATAGAGGGAATTTTAATCCTAGGTCTTATCCTAGTAATCCTTCTAATAATTATGGAAATTCCTACAACAACTCTTATGGAAATTTTAATAAGATGCCCTCTGAATTTGAGAGTAGTGTTAAAGAGTTTATGAATTCACAAAAGAATTTTAATGCTTTGCTTGAGGATAAATTGCTTAAAGTTGATGATTTGGCTAGGAACGTTGATAGAATTTCTCTTGAGGTTGATTCTTTAAAGCTTAGATCTATTCCTCCTAAGCATGATATCAATGAGTCTCTCAAAGCTATGAGAATTTCCATTGATGAGTGCAAAGAAAGAACCGCTAGGATGCATGCTTCCAAAGATGCCTTTATTAAAGCGTGTTCTTCCAATTCCTATGAAAATCAAGATGAAGATCTAAAAGTTATTGATGTGTCCCCCATTAAATCTTTGTTTCGCAATATGAATCTTGATGAAACTGAATATGATCTTCCTTTACCTAGAAGGCGTTCTAAGAATTCAGAGTTTTTAGATCTTGATGATGAAATTGATAAATGTGGGATTGAAAGAAATAAAAACCTAGATGTTGCTAAACCCACTATTTTGGATCTCAAGGAATTTAATTATGAAAATTGCTCTTTAATTGATTGTATTTCCTGGTTGCAATCCGTGCTAAATTCTCCTCATGCTTATAATCAAAATAAAGCCTTTACCGAACACATTGTTGATGCCTTGATGCAATCTTATGAAGAAAAACTTGAGTTGAAAGTCTCTATCTCTAGAACTCTCTATGATGAGTGGGAACCTACTATTAAAATTAAAATTAAAAATTATGAGTTTCATGCCTTTGTGTGATTTGGGTGCTAGTGTCTCCACTATTCCCAAAACTTTGTGTGATTTGCTAGATTTCCGTGACTTTGATGATTGCTCTCTGAACTTGCATCTTGCGGATTCCACTATTAAAAAGCCTATGGGAAGAATTAATGATGTTCTTATTTTTGCAAATAGGAATTATGTGCCCGTAGATTTTATCGTTCTTGATATAGATTGCAATCCTTCATGTCCTATTATTCTTGGTAGACCTTTCCTTAGAACGATTGGTGCAATTATTGATATGAAGGAAGGGAATATTAGATTACAATTTCCATTAAATAAAGGCATGGGACACTTTCCTAGAAAGAAAATAAAATTACCATATGAATATATCATGAGAGCCACTTATGGATTTCCTACCAAAGATGGCAATACCTAGATCTATCCTTGCTTGTATGCCTAGCTAGGGGCGTTAAACGATAGCGCTTGTTGGGAGGCAACCCAATTTTATTCTAATTTCTTGCTTTTTGGTTCTGTTTAGGAATAAATAATCCATATATATTCTGTTTAGATGTGTTTTCATGTTTTATTTAGTGTTTGTACCAAGTAGAACCTTTGGGAAGACTTGGGTGAAGTCTTTATGATCATGCTGTAAAAAACAGAAACTTTAGCGCTCGCGAGATTTGCTTCAACTTTTTACTGGAGAGTGATATTTAGTTGATTCTTTTTGCAGATGATTAATAGACAAATTCCTCAGGTCCACCAATTTATTTTAGTATTTTTTGAGTTCCATAAGTTTGCGTTAGTTACAGATTACTACAGACTGTTCTGTTTTTGACAGATTCTGTTTTCATTGTGTTGTTTGCTTATTTTGATGAATCTATGGCTAGTAAAATAGTTTATAAACCATATAGAAGTTGGAATACAGTAGGTTTTACACCAATATAAATAAAGAATGAGTTCATTACATTACCTTGAAGTGGTGTTTTGTTTTCTTTCGCTAACGGAGCTCACGAGTTTTCTGTTAAGTTTTGTGTTGTGAAGTTTTCAAGTTTTGGGTAAAGATTTGATGGACTATGGAATAAGGAGTGGCAAGAGCCTAATCTTGGGGATGACCAAGGCACCCCAAGGTAATATTCAAGGACAACCAAGATCCTAAGCTTGGGGATGCCCCGGAAGGCTGTTGGAAATATGCCCTAGAGGCAATAATAAATTAGTTATTATTATATTTCCTTGTTCACGATAATCGTTTATTATCCATGCTATAATTGTATTGATAGGAAACTCAGATACATGTGTGGATACATAGACAACACCATGTCCCTAGTAAGCCTCTATTGACTAGCTCGTTGATCAACAGATGGTTACGGTTTCCTAACCATGGACATTGGATGTCATTGATAACGGGATCACATCATTAGTAGAATGATGTGATGGACAAGACCCAATCCTAAGCCTAGCACAAAGATCGTAGTTAGTATGCTAAAGCTTTTCTAATGTAAAGTATCATTTCCTTAGACCATGAGATTGTGTAACTCCGGATACCGTAGGAATGCTTTGGGTGTACCAAACGCCACAACGTAATCGGGTGGCTATAAAGGTGCATTACAGGTATCTCCGAAAGTGTCATTGGGTTGGCACGAATCGAGACTGGGATTTGTCACTCCGTAAGCGGAGAGGTATCTCTGGGCCCACTCGGTAAGACATCATCATAATGTGCACAATGTGACCAAGGGGTTGATCACGGGATGATGTGTTACGGAACGAGTAAAGAGACTTGCCGGTAACGAGATTGAACAAGGTATCGGTATACCGATGATCGAATCTCGGGCAAGTAAAATACCGTTAGACAAAGGGAATTGTATACGGGATCGATTGAGTCCTTGACATCGTGGTTCATCCGATGAGATCATCGTGGAACATGTGGAAGCCAACATGGGTATCCAGATCCCGCTGTTGGTTATTGACCGGAGAACGTCTCGGTCATGTCTACATGTCTCCGAACCCGTAGGGTCTACACATAAGGTTCGATGGCGCTAGGGTTATAAAGGAAGTTTGTATGTGGTTACCGAATGTTGTTGAGTCCGGATGAGATCCCGGATGTCACGAGGAGTTCGGAATGGTCCGGAGGTAAAGATTTATATATGGAAAGTTGTTGTTGGGTTAGGAAAAGTTCGGGTTTTTTCGGTATTGTACCGAAGCTTCGAAGGTTCGGAGGATTCGGAGGGGTCCGGAGGTCGGAAATTGTTCCACCACGTCCAATACAGTAGCATGGGCTGTAGGGGTCGCCCTAGCCTTAATGGGCCAGGGCACCAGCCCCCAAGGCCCATGCGCATGGGAGGGGAAACCCTAAAGGGAGGGCCTCCACTTGACTTGGGAGGCACTCCTCCCCCTGGCCGCCCCCAAGTCCCATCTAGGGCTGGCCGCACCCTTGGGGTGGGAAACCCTAAAGGGGCGCAGCCCCCTTTCCCCTATATATACTTGAGGTTTGGGCTGCCCAACACACATGAGTTCTCTCCTCTTGGTGCAGCCCTGCCTCTCCTCCTCCTCCTCTCCCTTGGTGCTTGTCGAAGCCTGCGGGATTGCCACGCTCCTCCATCACCACCACGCCGTTGTGCTGCTGTTGGATGGAGTCTTCTCAACCTCTCCTCTCTCCTTGCTGGATCAAGGCGTGGGAGACGCCACCGGCTGTACGTGTGTTGAACGCGGAGGTGCCGTCCGTTCGCACTAGGATCTCCGGTGATTTGGATCACGACAAGTACGACTCCTTCAACCCCGTTCTCATGAACGCTTCCGCTTAGCAATCTACAAGGGTATGTAGATGCACTCTCCTTCCCTCGTTGCTAGTTTCTCCATAGATAGATCTTGGTGACACGAGGAAAATTTTGAATTTCTGCTAGGTTCCCCAACAAAGTGGCATCATGAGCTAGGTCTATTGCGTAGATTCTTTGCACGAGTAGAACACAAAGTAGTTGTGGGCGTTGATGTTGTTCAATATGCTTACCGTTACTAGTCCAATCTTGTTTCGACGGTATTGTGGGATGAAGCGGCCGGACCGACCTTACACGCATTTCCACGTGAGACAGGTTCCACCGATCGACATGCACTTGGTGCATAAGGTGGCTAGCGGGTGCCGTCTCTCCCACTTTAGTCGGAACGGATTCGATGAAAAGGGTCCTTATGAAGGGTAAATAGCAATTGGCATATCACGTTGTGGTTTTATGAGGTAAGAAACGTTCTTGCTAGAAACCCATAGCAGCCACGTAAAACATGCAAACAACAATTAGAGGACGTCTAACTTGTTTTTGCAGGGTATGCTATGTGATGTGATATGGCCAAGAAGAATGTGATGAATGATATGTGATGTGATATGGCCAAGAAGAATGTGATGAATGATATGTGATGTATGAGATTGATCATGTTCTTGTAATAGGATTCACGACTTGCATGTCGATGAGTATGACAACCGGCAGGAGCCATAGGAGTTGTCTTTATTTATTGTATGACCTGCGTGTCATTGAACAACGCCATGTAATTACTTTACGTTATTGCTAACCGGTAGCCATAGTAGTAGAAGTAATAGTTGGCGAGACAACTTCATGAGGACACGATGATGGAGATCATGATGATGGAGATCATGGTGTCATGCCGGTGACGATGATGATCATGGAGCCCCGAAGATGGAGATCAAAAGGAGCAAAATGATATTGGCCATATCATGTCACTATTTGATTGCATGTGATGTTTATCATGTTTATGCATCTTGTTTACTTAAGAATGACAGTAGTAAATAAGATGATCCCTTACAACAATTTCAAGAAGTGTTCTCCCCTGACTGTGCACCGTTGCTACAGTTCGTCGCTTCTAAGCACCACGTGATGATCGGGTGTGATGGATTCTTACGTTCACATACAACGGGTGTAAGACAGATTTACACAGCAAAAACACTTGGGGTTAACTTGACGAGCCTAGCATGTGCAGACATGGCCTCGGAACACGGAGACCGAAAGGTCGAGCATGAGTCGTATAGTAGATACGATCAACATGAAGATGTTCACCGATGATGACTAGTCCGTCTCACGTGATGATCGGACACGGCCTAGTTGACTCGGATCATGTAATCACTTAGATGAGCAGAGGGATGTCTATCTGAGTGGGAGTTCATAAGATGAACTTAATTATCCTGAACATAGTCAAAAGACCTTTTGCAAATAATGTCGTAAGCTCGCGCTTTAGTTCCACTGTTTAGATATGTTCCTAGAGAAAATATAGTTGAAAGTTGAAAGTAGCGATTATGCGGATAGTAGAAAGCTTATGTCCTTAATGCACCGCTCAGTGTGCTGAACCCCAAACGTCGTTTGTGGATGTTACGAACATCGGACATACACGTTTTGATAACTACGTGATAGTTCAGTTAAGCGGTTTAGAGTTGAGGCACCAAGACGTTTTTTCAAACGTCATGAACATATGAGATGTTTTGAGGGCTGAAATTGGGATTTCAGGCTCGTGCCCACGTCAAGAGGTATAAGACCTCCGACGATTTTCTTAGCCTGCAAACTCAGGGAGAAAAGCTCAATCGTTGAGCTTGTGCTCAGATTGTCTGAGTGCAACAATCACTTGAATCGAGTGGGAGTTGATCTTCCAGATGAGATAGTGATGTTTCTCCAAAGTCATTACCACCAAGCTGCTAGAGCTTCGTGATGAACTATAACATATCAGGGATAGATATGATGATCCTTGAGAGATTCGCGATGTTTGACACCGCGAAAGTAGAAATCAAGAAGGAGCATCAATTGTTGATGGTTGGTGAAACCACTAGTTTCAAGAAGGGCAAGGGCAAGAAGGACACTTCATGAAACGGCAAATCAGTTGCTGCTCGGTGAAGAAACCCAAGGTTGAACCCAAACCCGAGACTAAGTGCTTCTGTAATAAGGGGAACAGCCACTGGAGCGGAACCACCCTAGATACTTGGTATATGAGAAGGCTGGCAAGGTCGATAGAAGTATATTTGATATACATTATGTTAATGTGTACTTTACTAGTACTCCTAGTAGCACCAGGGTATTAGATACCGGTTCGGTTGCTAAGTGTTAGTAACTCGAAATAAAAGCTACGGAATAAACGGAGACTAGCTAAAGGTGAGCCGACGATATGTGTTGGAAGTGTTTCCAATTTTGATGTGATCAAACATCGCACGCTCCCTCTACCATCAAGATTAGTATTAAACCAGAATAATTATCATTTGGTGTTTGCGTTGAGCATAGACATGATTGGATTATGTCTATCGCAATACGGTTATTCATTTAAGGAGAATAATGGTTACTCTATTTATTTGAATAATACCTTCGATGGTCTTGCACCTAAATAAATGGTTTATTGAATCTCGATCGTAGTGATACACATTTTCATGCCAAAAGTATAAGATAGTAATGATAGTACCACTTACTTGTGGCACTGCCATGTAAGTCATATTGGTGTAAAACGCATGAAGAAGCTCCATGTTGATGGATCTTTGGACTCACTCGTTTTTGAAAAATTTGAAACATGCGAAGCATGTCTATTGGTGCATACGCATGAAGAAACTCCATGCAGATGGATCGTTTGGACTCACTTGATTTTGAATCACTTGAGATATGCAAATCATACCACATGGACAAGATGGTGAAAAGCCTCGGTTTCGAGAAGATGGAACTAGATAGCAACTTGTTGAAGTGACACATTTTGATGTGTGCAGTCCAATGAGTGCTTGAGGCATGCAAATGAATATCGTTATGTTCTTACTTCACGAATGATTTAAGTAGATCTTGAGTGTATTTACTTGATGAAACACAAGTTTGAAATATTGAATGGTTCAAGTAATTTCAGAGTGAAGTTTAAGATCTTTGTGACAAGAGGATAGAATGTCTATGATATGATCATAGAGATGAATATCTGAGTTACGAGTTTTGGCACACAATTAAGACATTGTGCAAATTGTTTCACAATTAATACCGCCTGGAACACCATAGTGTGATGGTGTGTCCGAACATCATAGTTGCACTCTATTGGATATGGTGCGTACCATGATGTCTCTTATCGAATTTTCACTATCGTTCATGGGTTAGGCATTAGAGACAACCGCACTCACTTTAATGGGGCACCACGTAATTCCGTTGAGACGACACCGTTTGGAGAAACCTAAGTTGTCGTTTCTTAAAAGTTTGGGGCTATGACGCTTATGTGAAAAAGTTTCAGGTTGATAAGCTCGAACCCAAAGCGGATAAAATGCATCTTCATAGGACACCCAAAACAGTTGGGTATACCTCCTAATTCAGATCCGAAAGCAATAGGGATTGTTTCTTGAATCGAGTCGTTTCTCGAGGAAAAGTTTGTCTCGGAAAGTTGAGTGGGAGGATGGTGGAGACTTGATGAGGTTATTGAACCATCACTTCAACTAGTGTGTAGCAGGGCACAGGAAGTTGTTCCCGTGGCACCTACACCAATTGAAGTGGAAGCTTATGATAGTGATCATGAAGCTTCGGATCAAGTCACTACCGAACATCGTAGGACGACAAGGACGCGTACTGCTTCAGAGTGGTACGGTGATCCTGTCTTGATAAACCTATGAGCTATGGGGAAGCGATGGTGGGCCCAAATTCCGACAAATGGTTAGAAGCCATGAAATCCGAGATAGGATCCATGTATCATAACAAAGCATGGACTTTGGTGGACTTGCCCGATGATTGGCAAGCCATTGCAATAAATGGATCTTTAAGAAGAAGACGGACGTGGACGGTAATGTCACCTTCTATGAAGCTCGACTTGTGGCGAAGAGTTTTTCACAAGTTCAAGGAGTTGACTACGATGAGATTTTCTCATCCGTAGCGAAGCTTAAGTCCGTCGGAATCATGTTAGCGTAAGCTGCATTTACGAAATCTGGCAGATGGATGTCAAAATGAGTTTCCTTACTAGTTTTCGTAAGGAAAGGTTGTATGTGATACAATCAGAAAGTTTTGTCGATCCTAAGGATGCTAAAAGGTATGCTGGCTCCAGCGATCCTTTCTAAGGACTGGAGTAAGCATCTCGGAGTTGGAATGTGCACTTTTATGAGATGATCAAAGATTTTAGGTTTATACAAAGTTTATGAGAAACTTGTATTTCCAAAGAAGTGAGTGGGAGCACTATAGAATTTCTGATGAGTATATGTTGTTGACATATTGATGATCAGAAATGATGTAGAATTTCTGGAAAGCATATAGGGTTATTTGAAAGATGATTTTCAATAGAAAACCTGGATTAGGCTACTTGAACAATAAGCATCAAGATCTATAAGATAGATCAAAATGTTTAATAATACTTTCAAATGAGCACATACCTTGACATAATCTTGAAAATGTTCAAGATGGATCATCAAAGAAGGAGTTCTTGCCGAGTTGTAAGGTATGAAGTTAAGAGTTAAAAGCTCGACCACGGCAGAAAAGAGAGAAAGGACGAAGGTCGCCCCTATGCTTCGACATAGGCTCTATAGTATGCTATCTTGTGTACCGCACTGAAGTGTGCCTTGCCATGAGTCACTCAAGGGTACAAGAATGATCCAGAATGGATCATTGGACAGTGGTCAAAATTGTCCTTGGAGTAAATAAGGACATGTTTCTCGATTATGGAGGTGATAAAGAGTTGGCGTAAAGGGTTACGTCGATGCAAGCTTTAACACCTATCCGAATGACTCTAAGTAGCAAACAGGATACGATAGTGGAACAACCATTTGGAATAGCTCCAAGTGGGGCGTGGAAGCAGCATTTATAATATGACCTAGAAATTTGCAAAGCACACACGGATCTGAAAGGTTCAGACCCGTTGACTAAAACCCGTTGACTAAAACCTCTCTCACAAGAAAAACATGATCAAACCTCAGAACTCATTGAGCCTAAATCACATGATGATGTGAACTAGTTTACAGACACTAGTAAACTCTTTGGGTGTTGGTCACATGGCGATGTGACCTATCAGTGTTAATCACATGACGATGTGAACTAGATTATTGACTCTAGTGCAAGTGGGAGACTGTTGGAAATATGCCCTAGAGGCAATAATAAATTAGTTATTATTATATTTCCTTGTTCACGATAATCGTTTATTATCCATGCTATAATTGTATTGATAGGAAACTCAGATACATGTGTGGATACATAGACAACACCATGTCCCTAGTAAGCCTCTATTGACTAGCTCGTTGATCAACAGATGGTTACGGTTTCCTAACCATGGACATTGGATGTCATTGATAACGGGATCACATCATTAGTAGAATGATGTGATGGACAAGACCCAATCCTAAGCCTAGCACAAAGATCGTAGTTCGTATGCTAAAGCTTTTCTAATGTCAAGTATCATTTCCTTAGACCATGAGATTGTGTAACTCCCGGATACCGTAGGAATGCTTTGGGTGTACCAAACGTCACAACGAATCGGGTGGCTATAAAGGTGCATTACGGTATCTCCGAAAGTGTCATTGGTTGGCACGAATCGAGACTGGGATTTGTCACTCCGTGTAAGCGGAGAGGTATCTCTGGGCCCACTCGGTAAGACATCATCATAATGTGCACAATGTGACCAAGGGGTTGATCACGGGATGATGTGTTACGGAACGAGTAAAGAGACTTGCCGGTAACGAGATTGAACAAGGTATCGGTATACCGACGATCGAATCTCGGGCAAGTAAAATACCGCTAGACAAAGGGAATTGTATACGGGATCGATTGAGTCCTTGACATCGTGGTTCATCCGATGAGATCATCGTGGAACATGTGGGAGCCAACATGGGTATCCAGATCCCGCTGTTGGTTATTGACCGGAGAACGTCTCGGTCATGTCTACATGTCTCCCAAACCCGTAGGGTCTACACTTAAGGTTCGATGGACGCTAGGGTTATAAAGGAAGTTTGTATGTGGTTACCGAATGTTGTTTGAGTCCGGATGAGATCCCGGACGTCACGAGGAGTTCCGGAATGGTCCGGAGGTAAAGATTTATATATGGAAAGTTGTTGTTCGGGTTAGGGAAAAGTTCGGTTTTTTCAGATTGTACGGAAGCTTCTGAAGGTTCCGGAGGATTCGGAGGGGTCCGGAGGTCCGAAATTGTTCCACCACGTCCAATACAGTAGCATGGGATGTAGGGGGCGCCCTAGCCTTAATGGGCCAGGGCACCAGCCCCCAAGGCCCATGCGCATGGGAGGGGGAAACCCTAAAGGGAGGGCCTCCACTTGACTTGGGAGGCACTCCTCCCCTCTTGGCCGCCCCCAAGTCCCATCTAGGGCTGGCCGCACCCCTTGGGGTGGAAACCTAAAGGGGCGCAGCCCCCTTTCCCCTATATATACTTGAGGTTTTGGGCTGCCCAACACACATGAGTTCTCTCCTCTTGGTGCAGCCCTGCCTCTCCTCCTCCTCCTCTCCCTTGGTGCTTGGCGAAGCCTGCGGGATTGCCACGCCTCCATCACCACCACGCCGTTGTGCTGCTGTTGGATGGAGTCTTCTCAACCTCTCCTCTCTCCTTGCTGGATCAAGGCGTGGGAGACGCCACCGGCTGTACGTGTGTTGAACGCGGAGGTGCCGTCCGTTCGGCACTAGGATCTCCGTGATTTGGATCACGACGAGTACGACTCCTTCAACCCCGTTCTCATGAACGCTCCGCTTAGCGATCTACAAGGGTATGTAGATGCACTCTCCTTCCCTCGTTGCTAGTTTCTCCATAGATAGATCTTGGTGACACGTAGGAAAATTTTGAATTTCTGCTACGTTCCCCAACAAAGGCATCCCCTCTTTCGTCTTCGTTCATCGGTAACTTTACTTGGAGCTATATTTTTATTCACCACATGATATGTGTTTTTCTTGGAGCGTCATTTTATTTTATTTATATTTTCTTGATGTTAGTTAGAATAATGTTTTGCATCTTTACTTTCAATAAAAATGTCAAGGATAGCCTTTGTCATGCTTATTTTGCTAGTATACATGATGCTGTTTGAAAACAGAAAGTTTACCGCTGTTGCAAAAATTCCCTAGAAAAGTCAGAGAATGGTATAATGTTGAATATTTTTGCATAATGAGCTATGATAAATTTACTACAGTGGGAATTTTAGTTCATAATTTTTGGAGTTAGCGAAGTATTGATACTCTTGCATTCTTTACAGATTGTACTGTTTTGGCAGATTGCTGTTATGTTTGCATTGTTTGCATATGTTTGCTTGTTTGATGATTATATCTAAGGATAGGAGTATTAAATATGCAGAGGCATTTAGTATGAAATTTTGAATAATAATGTTAGTGATTTGTTACAGTAGAAAATGATAAGGTTTTGCATTGGTTTATACTAACCTATCTCACGAGTTCTTGTTGAGTTTGGTGTGGATGAAGCTTTTTGAGAAAAAGAGAAACCATGATATGAGAAGAATTAAGGAGACACAAAAGTTCAAGCTTGGGGATGCCCAAGGCACCCCAAGATATTATTTCAAGAAGTCTCAAGCATATAAACTTGGGGATGCCCCCGTTGGCATCCCACCTTTCTTCTTCAACAACTATCGGTTAGTATCGGTTGAACCTAAGTTTTTGCTTCTTCACTTGAGTTGTGCTATCCTTGCAATGTAGTTTTATTTAGCTTTGCTTGCTGTTTGAATAAAGTATGAAGATCTGAAATTCTTAAATGTTAGAGAGTCTTCACATAGTTGCACAATTATTCGACTACTCATTGATCTTCACTTATATCTTTCGGAGTAGTTTGTCATTTGCTCTAGTGCATCACTTATATCTTTTAGAGCATGGTGGTAGTTTTATTTTGAAGAAATATATGAACTCTCATGCTTAAATTATCTTATTTTGAGAGTCTTAAATAGCATGGTAATTTTCTTAAAATCCTAATATACTTGGTATTTAAGATATGTGAAAGTTTCTTTTGAGTGCGTTGAATACTAAGAAAAGTTTGATGCTTGATAATTGTTTTGAGATATGGAGGTAGTGATATTAAAGTCATGCTAGTTGGGTGATTATGAATTTAAAGAATGCTTGTGTTGAAGTTAGCAAGTCCCGTAGCATGCACGTATGGTTAAAGTTGTGTAACAAATTTGAAACATGAAGTGTACCTGGCTTGTGCATCCTTATGAGTGGCGGTCGGGGACGAGCGATGGTCTTTTCCTACCAATCTATCCCCCTAGGAGCATGCGCGTAGTGCTTGATTTTTGATGACTTCTAAATTTTTGCAATAAGTATATGAGTTCTTTTGACTAATGTTGAGTCCATGGATTATACGCACTTTTACCTTTCCGCCTTTGCTAGCCTCTTCGGTACCGTGCATTGCCCTTTCTCACCTTGAGAGTTGGTGCAAACTTCGCCGGTGCATCCAAACCCCGTGATACGATACACTCTATCACACATAAACCTCCCTATATCTTCCTCAAAACAGCCACCATACCTACCTATTATGGCATTTCCATAGCCATTCCGAGATATATTGCCATGCAACTTTCCACCGTTCCGTTCATCATCATCATGACATACTTTACTTTTGTCATATTGCCATTGCATGATCATGTAGTTGACATCATATTTGTGGCAAAGCCACCATGCATTATTTTTCATACATGTCACTCTTGATTCATTGCACCATCCCGATACACCGCCGAAGGCATTCATATAGAGTCATATCTTGTTCTAGTTTCGAGTTGTAACTCATATGTTGTAATAGAAGTGTGATGATCATCATTATTAGAGCATTGCCCAAAGAAAAAAAAAGAAGAAAGGCCAAAAGAAAAAACATAAAGGCCCAAAAAAAGAAAAAAGAAAAGAAAGAAAAAAGGGCAATGTTACTATCTCTTTTTCCACACTTGTGCTTCAAAGTAGCACCTTGTTCTTCATGTAGAGAGTCTCATATATTGTGCTTAAAAGTAGCACCATGTTTTTCATATCGTGAGTCTCATAAGTTGTATATTCCTATGATGGGCTTCCTCAAATGCCCTAGGTCTTCATGAGCAAGCAAGTTGGATGCACACCCACTAGTTTTCTTTTGTTGAGCATTCATAGCTCTAGTGCATCCGTTGCATGGCAATCCCTATTCCTCATGTTGACATCAATTGATGGGCATCTCCATAGCCCGTTGATTATCCTCGTCAATGTGAGACTTTCTCCTTTTTGTCTTCTCCACACAATCCCCATCATCATATTCTATTCCACCCATAGTGCTATATCCACCCATGTATTGCGTGAAGGTTGAAAAAGTTTCAGATTATTTAAGTATGAAACAATTGCTTGGCTTGTCATCGGGGGTATAGAAGTTGGGAACATCTTTGTGTGACGAAAATGAAGCATAACCTAACTATATGATTTCGTAGGGATGAACTTTCTTTTGCCATGCCATTTTGAGAAGACATGATTACTTTGATTAGTATGCTTGAAGTATTACTATTTCTTTTATCAATATGAACTTTTATTTTGTATTCATTCGGATCAGAATATTCATACCACAATTAAGAAGATTTACATTGAAATTATGACAAAGTATCACTCCGCATCAAAAATTCTCTTTTTATCATTTACCTACTCGAGGACGAGCAGGAATTAAGCTTGGGGATGCCTGATACGTCTCCAACGTATCTATAATTTTTGATTGCTCCATGCTACTTTATCTACTATTTTGGACTATATTGGGCTTTATTTTCCACTTTTATATTATTTTTGGGACTAACCTATTAACCGGAAGCCCAGCCTAGAATTGCTGGTTTTTTTTGCCTATTTCAGTGTTTCGAAGAAACGGAATATCAAACGGAGTCCAAATGGAATGAAACCTTCGGGAACGTGATTTTCTCACCGAACGTGATCCAGGAGACTTGGACCCTACTCCAAGGAACAAAGAGGCGGTCACGAGGGTGGGGGTGCGCCCCCAGGCGCGCCCCCTGCCTCGTGGGCCCCCTGTTGCTCCACCGACGTACTCCTTCCTCCTATATATACCTCACGCACTTCAAACGATCGTAACAGGAGCCAAAACCTAATTCCACTGGTGCAACTTCCTGTATCCACGAGATCCCATCTTGGGGCTGTTCATTGAGCTCACGAGGGGGCATCCACCACGGAGAGCTTCTACATCATCACCATAGCCCCTCCGATGAAGTGTGAGTAGTTTACTTCAGACCTTCGGGTCCATAGTTAGTAGCTAGATGGCTTCTTCTCTCTTTTTGGATCGCAATACAATGTTCTCCCCCTCTCTCGTGGAGATCTATTCGATGTAATCTTCTTTTGCGGTGTCTTTGTTGAGACCGATGAATTGTGGGTTTATGATCCAGATTATCTATGAATAATATTTGAATCTTCTCTGAATTATTTTATTTATGATTGGTTATCTTTGCAAGTCTCTTCGAATTATCCGTTTGGTTTGGCCAACTAGATTGGTAGTTCTTGCAATGGGAGAAGTACTTAGCTTTGGGTTCAATCTTTATGTGTCTTTACCCAAAGGATGTAAAGGGTTGCAAGGCACGATTGTATTGTTGCCATCGAGGATAACAAGATGGGTTTTTTATCATATTGCATGAATTTATTCCTCTACATCATGTCATCTTGCTTAAGGCGTTACTCTGTTTTTAACTTAATACTCTAGATGCATTTGGATAGCGATCGATGAGTGGAGTAATAGTAGTAGATGGAGGCAGGAGTCGGTCTACTTGTCTCGGACGTGATGCCTATATACATGATCATACCTAGATATACTCATAATTATGCTCAATTCTGTCAATTGCTCAACAGTAATTTGTTCACCCACCGTAGAATACTTATGCTCTTGAGAGAAGCCACTAGTGAAACCTATGGCCCCCGGGTCTATTCTCATCATATCAATCTCCATCACTTTAATATTTGCTTTGTTTTTACTTTGCCTTTTACTTTTCACTTTGCATCTCTATATAAAAAATACCGAAAATATTATTTATCATCTCTATCAGATCGCACTCTCGTAAGTGACCGTGAAGGGATTGACAAACCCTAATCGCGTTGGTTGCGAGGAGTGAGGGATTCCCGGATTAGGGGGTGTCTGGATAGCCGGACTATAACCTTTGGCCGGACTCCTGGACTATGAAGATACAAGATTGAAGACTTCGTCCCGTATCCGGATGGGACTTTCCTTGGCGTGGAAGGCAAGCTTGGCGATACGGATATGTAGATCTCCTCCCATTGTAACCGACTCTGTGTAAGCCTAGCCCTCTCCGGTGTCTATATAAACCAGATGGTTTTAGTCCGTAGGACGAACAACAATCATACCATAGGCTAGTTTCTAGGGTTTAGCCTCTCTGATCTCGTGGTAGATCTACTCTTGTACTACCCATATCATCAATATTAATCAAGCATGAGTAGGTTTTTACCTCCATCGAGAGGGCCCGAACCTGGGTAAAAACATCGTGTCCCTTGTCTCCTATTACCATCCGCCTAGACGCACAGTTCGGGACCCCCTACCCAAGATCCGCCGGTTTTGACACCTACATTGGTGCTTTCATTGAGAGTTCCTCTGTGTCGTCGCCATCAGGAAGGATGCCTCATCCCGTCTTTAAAGACGACACTGTTGCTAAAGGAGCTTTGGCTATCGGCCAAACTCTCGCTAGGCGGTCTTCTTATGACCGCTCGTCGCCGCCGCTACCGACGATGACTTCTCGGGTCATCAAAAGCAATCTTCACGTCAACTCGAACTCGCCCGAGCAGTTAGATCCGACGGAGCTCTCTTCCTTAAACGAGCTCCTAGATCGATCGCCGCCTCGGGAGTCGCTACAGACTCACGATCGATTGGGCTTAAACCCGATCCGAGAGAGATTAACTCTCCCCAGGTCACCCATCACGTTGCTGTGGTGGAGGAACAATGCGGCGACCCTTCATCTATCTTAAGGACTAGCTATGTCCGGATTCCCGATCCCTCCAAGCCGGATACCCGCGGAGGGGAGGACGTCACTCTAGACCTGAACTTAGAGTCACGCAACGGGCTAGAGTCAGTGGACAACATCCAAGAATCCAAGCTTCCGAGTTCGAAAACTCCTTGGCCCTTGAGCCTCAGATTGGGTGAGGTTTCGGATCTAATTCCACCCACCCACCCGAACATAGGCGATCTATCCAATATTAGGCAAGAGCTCGAGGAAACAGTACATCATTACTGGGCCAGATTCCTCCTACGAGAATTCCTACGCGAAAATTGGGACATTTTTGCCTGCCACCCTTCAGACATGCCAGGAATCCCACGCCGGCTGGCCGAGCATAGCCTAAACATCCTAAAAGGATTCAAGCCAGTCAAACAGGCTCTTCGGCGTTTCTCCGAACCTAAGAGACAAGCCATGGGAGAGGAGCTAGCCAAACTATTGGAGGCCGGATTCATCAGAGATATAAAACATCCGGACTGGCTAGCAAACATGGTGATGGTACCAAAGAAGGACAAACTCGGCGCCTATGCGCCGATTTCAAGGACCTCAACAAGGCTTGCCTAAAGGATCCTTCCTCCCCAAAGATCGATCAAATTATCGACGCTACCGCAGGACACGATTCATTGTGTTTCCTCGACGCATACTCCAGCTACCAACAAATTAAGATGGCAGAGCCTGACCAAGCCACAACGGCATTTATCACCCCATACGGCCCATTCTGCTTCAACACAATGCCCTTCGGGCTCAAAAACGTCGGCGCAACATACCAGCGCATGATTCGTACATGTCCGCAAACCAGATTGGCAAAACAAAGGAGGCATACGAGATGATGTGGTCATCAAAACCAAGCATGTCGAAACTCTAGTAGACGACTTGAGGCTCACATTCGATAATCTCCAACATATGACATCAAGCTTAACCCGAAAATGCGTTTTGGCGCATCAGCCGGAAAGCTCTTGGGCTTCATTGTATCCGTAGAGGAATTGAAGCAAACCCAGCCAAGATCCGAGCTCTGTCACAATTAGATATCCCAAAGGACCTCAAACAAATACAAAATTGATCGATGCGTGGCGGCTCTAAGCCGCTTTATCTCCGCTTGGGAGAAAAGGCATTACCCTTTATCGCCTCCTCCGCAAGACCAACACTTCGAGTGGGCGGATGCCGCCACGGCCGGACTCAAGAAATAAAAGCCATATTGGCAACAAACCCGGTTCTGGCCGCGCCCAACATGGGCGAACCAATGCTATTATACATCACAGCAACTCATCAAGTTGTAAGCGCGGTGCTCGTTGTTGAACGAGAAACGGATGGACACAAGTTCCCCCTTCAAAAGCCATTTTACTACGTGTCCACTGTCCTCACTCCATGCAAGTCACGGTATCCCAGAAGCTGCGACACTACTTTCAAGACTGTTCGATAACAGTAGCCTCCGAAGTACCTCTTAACGACATTATAAACAACCGCGACGCGACGGGCCGGATTGCCAAATGGGCCATTGAGCTCCTCCCATTCGACATAACCTATAAGCCACGGCGAGCCATTAAGTCGCAAGTTTTGGCCGACTTCGTCAACGAATGGACTGAAGCCGAACTCCCTAAAGAGTACGACACATATTCCAACTCGATCATGCACTTTGACGGCTCCAAAATGTTGGCTGGTCTGGGGGCTGGCATCATTCTGACGTCCCCAACAGGAGATACAGTTCAATACATACTCCAGATAATGTATACGGACTCCAACAACGCAGACGATTACGAGGCCCTTCTACATGGTCTACGGATGGCAATATCCATGGGCATTCAACGCCTAGAGGTGCGCGGGGATTCGAACCTCGCGATATCCCAAATAAATGGAGACTTTGATGCCAAGGATTCAAAAATGGCAGCTTATCGCAACGCCGTCCTAAAAATGTCAGCTCGGTTCGAAGGGCTCTAATTTCACCATATAGCCCGGGAAAACAATTAGGCAGCAAACGTCTTGGCACGCATTTGCGCAAAGTGGGATGCCGTCCCCCCCAATATCCTCTTAGAGAGGCTGTTCAAGCCATCCAGATATGGGAAGGAGTCCGAAATAACAGCCCGGACCCAACAGCACCGCCCGACACGAACATTCTCGAAACAATTGGAGGCTCGCCAACGAAGTAACATCTTCAGCCCACGTAATAATGGCAGTCATTGCCCGTGGGACGGAACCATTCCTAGCCTACCTAACCAGGCAGGAACTTCCGAGGACCAAAACGAGGCACGCTGCATAGTGCGGCGATCTAAAGCCTATAAAGTCCATGAGGAGAGCTTTATAAAAAAGCATCACCGAGTCCTTCAAAGGTGTATCTCCGAAGAGGAAGGGCGGAATCTTCTGGCTGAAATTCATGCCGGACTCGGCGGGCACCACGCCGTAGCCAGGGCCCTTGTAAGCAAGGCCTTCCATACAGGATTTTATTGGCCGACGGCCCGGGCAGATGCTCACGACTTAGTCCAACGATGCGTCGGTTGCCAGCTCTTTGCTAATCAAAGCCACATGCCACCCACCGCCCTCCAAACTATACCCATCACCTGGCCCTTCGCGGTCTGGGGGCTTGACATGGTTGGACCCCTTAAAGGAGGAACCCACAAGCAAAAATACCTACTGGTCATGGTGGATAAATTCACCAAATGAATAGAGGCCAAGCTCGTTAAGACGGCCGAATCCGGACCGTGATAGACTTCATATCGGGTCGTACACCGTTACTGCGTCCCCACAAAGATCATCATTGATAACGGCATGAACTTCACGGCCGACGAGGTCAAACTCGTGCAAAACATGGGCATCAAGGTCGACTATGCTTCATCTATCACCTCAAACTAACGGTCAAGTTGAGCGAGCAAATGGTCTAATCATGAGGGGCATCAAACCCAGATTAGTGCGGTCCTCAAGGAATCTAACACGACCGGGTAGAGGAGCTCGACCAGACTGGGGCTGCGGACCACGCCGAATCGCACCACTGGATTCACTTTATGGTATACGGCGCAGCAGTTCTGCCCTGCGACATAATTCATGACTCACCTCGCGTGCGCATGTACGAAGAAAGAGAAGCCGAGCTCGATCGGCAGGACATTTTGGACGCCTTGGAGGAGGAGCGTGACATGGCAAAAGCCCGTTCCGCATTCTATCAACAGCAGGCTCAAAGATATCAAAGCAGAGAAGTACGGGCCAAAACTTACAATGTTGGCGAGTTAGTTCTACGCCTGCCGGACAAGAAAAAGGACAAACTCAAGCCCAAACGGGAAGGTCCCTTTATTATCGACCAAGTCCTGACCGGTGGAGCATACCGTCTGCGAGATGCATCGGATAACCGACTCGAGCCGAACCATGGAACGCAGCCCGTCTCTGAAGATTCTACGCGTAGCGCCGGATTCTGAGTTCGTCTCCTTCCTCTGTCTATTTTTTACACATTAGCTGTCTTATATTTCTCTCCTTCTCCCTCTTTTTCTCTTAGAGCCTTTAAAGGCTCGTTCACGCATTGTTCGCACACACTTGACGCGCTATCCGCGCTCATTATACCTGGGGGCTTCTTTAACAGAAGCTTATTTGTACGAGCTTCATGCCTAATACATGTGTCACGCTTCCGCATGTACCTTTTATTCACCATTATATGCATCGATATGACTTCAATTTTGGCCAAGCTGGGTTGCCTGGCTCCTGTGCTTACCCCTACGCTCCCGATTGTTCGGCTAGGTGGTAAAGGGAGCACCTCTGCGATTGTTACTGCCGGGTCAGCCGGATGTGTACCTCAGACTGGGTGAAGCCGAAAGCTAGCGTTCTTAAGGGAATATTTGGTCGGTGAACTAAAGATGATTTCTCACTTATTTATTTATCTGCCCCCAGATGCTTTTCTCGCTTTTTTGCAGTCCGACATGCACTTTAAGGCATGCCTCCCTGTGGAAAGGAACCCCTAACGGAACTATTCTCCCGGAAAATGTTTCTTACTAACCATGTAATATAACATAACTAGTTGGGCACTTGTCTGCTCAAGCACTAATGACCCCTACGCTGGTCTCCACGCATGCCCCGGTTCTTACATAACCGTGAGGGTATTCGGACACACCTGCACTATAGGGTCCCGAGGTTGAAGCGAAAAGGTCCGCCATGACAAACGATCTACAATCCGCTAGAAGGCATTTTTACATGTCATCTTAAATTACATAGTCAATTTGATGGATGTATTCCTCCTCAATACCATCTAATAGGCTGTCTAGTTTACTGATCCTGTTGGGAATACTGCGCACCAATTCTACTTGGCCGTACACTAAGCTCACAGGATCTCCTTCCCATCGGGCCCCACAGTCCGACCTCGCCATGTCGTTTGGGTCAGCCTTCGTGTACCGCGTCTTCACCATGGCCCAGCCTCCTGGCGCCTTGATGGCAGGCCGATATCTTCCATAATCGGAAGCGCTGCCGCTCCCTTAAGCTCTCTCGCAAGCTCTCCAAGGCCTTCGGTAGGGAGATAGATGGCCACAAGGCACGGGCGACGCTTTCATCACCGCTGAACTCGCTAAATGCGGTTGTAAGACCTAGGAAGTAGGTCACCCAGAACCGGCATTTCTCCGCAGACGACACTGTGAGCATACCTACGAGATATAACTCCGTTAGTCGACTTCCTCGCTGAACTCTTTTTAAAGTTCGCTCAAGCACTTACTAAAAATGCCGCGTCGAAGCTGCTGATTCTCCTTCACGGAGTCCGACACCGGGCACGAACATCCTTTAGTTCCTCGCCCAGCTGGGTGTTGGCATCTTGAGATTATTCTTCTCCGCCTCACCTCGTAAGCACGCCTCGCCATCTTTAACCGCGCAAGAGTTGTTGCTTGTCCGGATCTACTCCGCGCCATCTGCAATGATATTGTCGACGGTACACACGCCACACTTCACAACATACTTATCTTTCAAGCGATATTACCGAGGGGTCTCTTGGCCTCTCGCAGCGGCTAGTGCGGCCTCAAGTTGGGCTTTGCACTCTTCTAGCTCCAGGGACAGTTGGGTATTCTTTTTTGTAAGGTCCTGCATAACAAATGATCCTTAAATCGGTTATTTTAACTGCTTCAAGTCTCGGGGGCTACTGGCATATATAACCATCAAATTTTCTCACCCGTATGTCTTTCACATACTGCTCCGTGGCTCTGGCTAGACCATTTTGAGTGGCACGAAGGTGCGCATCTCCCGAATTGAAGGCATCCAGTGCCTCTTGGGAGAAACATGCGTCACGAAGAACTGTCCGGCGATGCCTGTGATTCATGGCACTCTCCACCTCGGAATTGGTGGCATACAGTCTGTCGGCATCCTCTGCCGGAGGAGCATCCGACGCACGCCTCGTGTTTGCCTCCGCTTCTGGACCTGGCTTTGGAGCCTGGCTGGTGGAGGCTCGATTGGCAACCTCTCCGGATATAGTCCGGCGAGCGCTCTTTTTCCTGAAGAGAGCACGTGCTTTAGTATGCCTTCCGGGAATAAAACCTGGGAATAAGATGGCACACCATACCGTTGCGCCGGCGTCTCAATCCGGACCGCACTTCTTTTCAGCCTGCTGGGCCTTGCTGCCCCTTGTTGGCTAGCCACCGCAGGCTCGGCCTTCCGCCTCAAGGGCTCCCCCTGCAAAACACCATTGGTATACGGTGATAAAAAATAAGCACAGATGGATCATTTTCAAAGTATTGGGACTTCGGTCTCAGTTACCTGTGAGGCTGGAAGTATTCCGGGGTAATTAGCCGTAATGGCGACCAAGGCATTGTCGATGCTCAGTTGGTAAAATACCCCATCGATCAGCTCCACGGATATGTCTGGATCCTCTTGGGAGGCCGGATCGAGGGACCGTTCCGGATCCTCGGGTTGTGGAGGAGGGCTGTTTATATCCTTTACGGCCCGGCGCAATTCCTGCGTCGAAATCACAAGATAAGGTACTTAACTATGGGAATATGGAACAGATGGGAAAAAATAAGTGCCCGCTTACCTAGCTTGGAGGATTGTACATAGAAAATCCGCCCTGTGGATTGACGCGGAGGAACTCCTCCTCTTCTCCCTTGTACAATGCGGACAAGGCCTTCGTCAGAGCAGCAACCGATCCCCGCCCCTTACGGTCGTAGCGGGTGGCATCATCCTCCCCGCTGAAATCCCACATGGGGTGGCCTCTATAATGAAGCGGCTGCACCCCCCGCATAATGCATGTGGCCATGACCCCGATCATGGTCAGTCCAGAATGAGCTAACAACCTTATCTGGCTCATCAGGTAAAGAACTTCCTTGTCATTTTCCCTCTGAGGGCTCCATGGACGCCAGCTTAGGCACTTCTTCAAGGGAGCATTATTGAAATCGGGGAGGCCGATCCGAACAGGGTCCGGTAGGGGGACATCTTCTATATAAAATGATTCTGAAGGCTAGTCTTCGGACGCCTTCCTTGGGGTTCCGGGTAGATATCTGTTCCCGGCGATGCGCCATAGTTCGGCTCCGCCCACTTGATATATCGACCCCTCCTGAGAACGGGGCACAAGGCAGAACAACTTCTTCCACATCGCGAAATGAGCCTCGACGCCCAAGAACAGCTCACAAAGGGCTACGAAGCCCGCAATATGCAATATGGAGCAGGCGTAAGGTTGTGCAGCTGGAGACCGTAGAACTCTAGGAGCCCCCAGAGAAACAGATGAATTGGAAATCCGAGCCCTCTTATCAGATAAGGGACAAGGCTACTCGCTCTCCTTTGGAGGGACTGGGGACGCTCTCCGCTTGCTCTCCGCCATTATAGGTGGCAAGTTCGGCTCGAACCGGGACCATGAAGGCTGGGGGAAGGAATCCCTTGGTTTGGAGCGTCACTAGCTCGCTGTGCGGGATGGAACATCCCTCCTAACCTCCAGGCTGAGGACTGGGAGGGCGAGAGGAGGAGCTGCGTCGACTGGCCATGATGGAATGGATCTCTGTCGGATGCGCTCCGATGAATGCTAGCGAAGGGAAGATGGTGTGATTCGGATCTAAATCCTCGTCTCTTTATTAAGGCAGCTTATTTGCTCAGCTAGGGGGGTAAAAGTAAAAACACCCTGGCTTTTCGCATTCGTTTGACACGTGGAAGACGGCCATTATTGGGCGTGGAAGCCAAGGAGCACAATATTCACGAGAAGCCGGACACTATTCAACAGGTACACAGAATTTGGAGAAGAACCCGCCTTGCAATGCCGTAGACAAATCTGCGCGCCGGACTCATCGTCATTGAAGCCTAGTTCGGGGGCTACTGAGGGAGTCCTGGATTAGGGGGTGTCCGGATAGCCGAACTATAACCTTTGGCCGGACTCCTGGACTATGAAGATACAAGATTGAAGACTTTGTCCCGTGTCCGGATGGGACTTTCCTTGGCGTGGAAGGCAAGCTTGGCGATACGGATATGTAGATCTCCTCCCATTGTAACCGACTTTGTGTAACCCTAGCCCTCTCCGGTGTCTATATAAACCGGATGGTTTTAGTCCGTAGGATGAACAACAATCATACCATAGGCTAGCTTCTAGGGTTTAGCCTCTCTGATCTCGTGGTAGATCTACTCTTGTACTACCCATATCATCAATATTAATCAAGCAGGAGTAGGGTTTTACCTCCATCGAGAGGGCCCGAACCTGGGTAAAAACATTTTGTCCCTTGTCTCCTGTTACCATCCGCCTAGACGCACAGTTCGGGACCCCCTACCCGAGATCCGCCGGTTTTGACACCGACAAGGAGCTATTGTTTTGTGCAGGTACGAGGGACTTGTGCGTGGCCTCCTACTGGATTGATACCTTGGTTCTCAAAAACTGAGGGAAATACTTACGCTACTTTGCTGCATCATCCTCTCCTCTTCAGGGAAATCCAACGCAGTGCTCAAGAGGTAGCATGTCTACATAGTTCTCGAACCCATAGGGTCCGCACGCTTAACGTTCAGTGACAATCGGTATTATGAGTTTATGTCTTTTGATGTACCGAAGGTTGTTCGGAGTCCCGGATGTGATCACGGACATGACGAGGAGTCCCAAAATGGTCGAGACATAAATATTGATATATTGGACAACTATGTTTGGACTTCGGAATGGTTCCGGGTGAGTTCGGGCAATTACCGGAGTACCGGGGGGTTACCGGAACCCCCCGGGAAGTCTAATGGGCCATATGGGCCTTAGTGGAGAGAGAGGGGCGGCCAGGGCAGTCGGCGCGCCCCCTTCCCCTTGGGTCCGAATTGGACTAGGGAAGGAGGGGCGGCGCCCCCTTTCCTTCTCCCTCTCTCCTCCTTCCTTCCTCTCCTACTCCAACTACGGAAGGGGGGAATCCTACTCCGGTGGGAGTAGGACTCCCCTTAGGGCGCGCCATGAGAGGGCCGGCCCTCCCCCTCCTCCACTCCTTTATAAACGGGGGATGGGGGCACACCATAGACACACAAGTTGACAGTTGTCTTAGCCGTGTGCGGTGCCCTCCTCCACATATTCCACCTCGGTCATATCATTGTAGTGCTTAGGCGAAGCCCTGGTACGTCTCCAACGTATCTATAATTTTTTATTGTTCCATGCTATTATATTATCTGTTTTGGATGTTTAATGGGCTTTATTATGCACTTTTATATTCTTTTTGGGACTAACCTACTAACCAAAGGCCCAGTGCAAATTGCTGTGTTTTTTGCCTATTTTAGTGTTTCGCAGAAAGGGAATATAAAACGGAATCCAAACGGAATGAAACCTTCGGAAGAGTTATTTTTGGAACAAACGCAATCCAGGAGACTTGGACTAGACATCAAGGAAGCAACGAGGCGCCCACGAGGTAGGGAGGCGTGCCCCCCACCCTCGTGGGCACCTCGTGGCTCCACCGACCTACTTATTTCGCCTATATATACTCATATACCCTGGAAACATCCGAGAGCACCATGAAACCCTATTTCCACCGCCACAACCTTGTGTACCCGTGAGATCCCGTCTTGGGGCCTTTCTCGGCGCTCCACCGGAGGGGGAATCGATCATGGAGGGCTTCTACATCAACACCATAGCCTCTCCGATGATGTGTGAGTAGTTTACCACAGACCTTCGGGTCCATAGTTATTAGCTAGATGGCTTCTTCTCTCTCTTTGGATCTCAATACAAAGTTCTCCTCGATTATCTTGGAGATCTATTCGATGTAATTCTTTTTGCGGTGTGTTTGCCGAGATCCGATGAATTGTGGGTTTATGATCAAGATTATCTATGAACAATATTTGGTTCTTCTTTGAATTCTTATATGTATGATTTATTATCTTTGCAAGTCTCTTCGAATTATCAGTTTGGTTTGGCCTACTAGATTGATCTTTCTTGCAATGGGAGAAGTGCTTAGCTTTGGGTTCAATCTTGCGGTGTCCTTTCCCAGTGCACTACTAGGAAAAGGGCTATAGATGGGATGGGTACTAATGGCGCACCTGTCAGGTAGTGCGCCACTATTATATACTAATGGCGCACCATTTGTTGATGCGCTATTAGTGTGGAAGACACTAATGGCGCACCAGACACACGGTGTGCCACTAGTAATATTTTTTTTTCCATTTTTCCATACATACTAATGGCGCATCCGAGCGAAGTGCGCCATTACTAGTTCTAACTAGTAATGGCGCACTGGACACAGAGTGCGCCATTAGAATATATACCTTTTTTACAGAACTTCTGATGGTACCAGGGTCGACCCCCCGCTCCACCGGCCGCCGCCGCCGACCGCACCCTCCACCGACCCCCTGGCCCCACTGCACCTCCCGCTCCACTGCCGCCCACCCCTGCCCGCACCTCCCCCACTCCACCGCCGCCGACCACCCGCACCTCCCACTCCACCGCCGCCAACGCCCCACCGCACCTCACCCGCTCCACCGGCCGCCTCCGCCGACCCCTGCCCGCACCGCCCCCACTCCACCGCCCGACGACCACCGCACTCTCTCCCCGCACCTCCCGCCCGCTCCACCGTCACAAATGAATGCAACTAAAATTGCAAAAAAAACAAATTTGATGATATTTTTCATATTCATAAATATTTTGAAATAACAAATTTGATGATATTTTTCAATTAACAGATTCACCGATGTCACACCACCACGCGCCCCCGCGCCCCCTCCCTTCCTCCTTCCTCCGTCCTTGCCAGCAGCTTGCAGAGTCACCCGCGCCAGAGCCGCCCGCCGCCGCCCACGCCGCCCCCCCGAGCCCCGCCTCCCCGAGCCCCGCCTCCCAGCGCGCCTCCCTCGCCTCCTTCCTTAACCTCGAGCCGGAGACTTGGAGCCTCGGCGCCGCCTCCACGCCCACCAGGAGAGGAGGCCCCACGCCCACTGTGACAGGAGGCCCGCAACCTCCCCGCCTCCCCAAGCTTGCTGCCTCCGCCCTCCGCTGCCTCCGCTCCTGCCACCACATCGTGGTCGTAATCTTCTTCTCCTCTCTTCCTCCTCTCCTCCCTCCCCCCCCTCCCCGACCGACTCGACTTCGGCCTCCACAGCAGTTCACCGTCCCGGATCTCCGATCAGACGCCTCCCCCCACAAGCAACATCCATAGCCGACGCCTTCGCCCCGACGACGCCTGCATTCTCCCCACTCCACCGCCACGACGACCAACCGCACCTCCCGCTCCACGGCCGCCACTGACCCCCGCCCGCACCTCCCCCACTCCACCGCCGATGACCCACCGCACCCTCTACTCCACCTTTTTCATAGTCATAAATATTTTCAAATAACAAATTTGAACATATTTTTTAGAAAAATTATTACTGTTTTTATAAAAAAATATTACTGTTATGATTTAAACAAGTTTGAAGATATTTAAACACAAATAAATATCAAACAACATTTTAAATGCATAAAAATAAAAATTGGGGAGCCTGGACCTCCTAGTGTGTGTGCTGCGTGCTGACCAGTCGGGCTAGTGGGTGGGTTCTGATCTAGACTGGGTTAGGTGGAATATAACCTGAGGGCTCGAACTGTAGTAAAAAAACATACTAATGGTGCACCGCTGCAGGGTGCGCCATTAGTAATCTCCCCCCCCCCCAGCTAATTCCACCCTCTCCCTCGCCAGATCCCTTCGTCCCTCTCCCTCGCCAGATCGACACCCGCCCGCCGCCCGACCCCCCCCTCGCCCCCACCACTGCAGCTCCCGCCGCCGCCTCGCCACCCACCTCACGCCTCCCGCCCCGCCCCGTCCTTCCGCCACTCGGTCGCGTCCCCCCGCGCTCCTTCGCCGCCCGCCACAAGACGACGTCCCTCCCTCCTTCCCCTAGCTTCTCCTCCTCCTCCTCTCACCGCCCGTGCCTTCTTCTACTCAGAAGGTCAAGAAGGCGGCCCCTTCCTCCGGATAGCCGCCCACCGCCTCCTCGACGCCGGTGCTCGAGAAGGCCGTGTCGGCGCCCGCCGCCCTCGCGCCCGGACTCGCCGCCAGCGCGCCAAGCTCAGCCCGCCCCACGCCCCTACGAGGTGCACCACCGCCGACCAAGTCCCAGACGTCCCGTCCCGCTGGCCGCCGGACGACGCGCCGCCCCCGCCGCCCAAGCCCAAGCCGGAGCCCAGGCTATCCAAGCTCGAGGTATCCCCCTTTTTTGTTCTCTCTAAATTTTCAAAATTAACAAATGTTCACAAATCTTTAGATTTTGCTCTCTAAACTGTCCAAACTGTATTTAGTTTTTTCCCTAAATGAAAGTTGACAGTGGAGTACTGTCCAAACTGTATTCACTGTCCAAACTGCATCTAAGAACCCATGGTTGTCCTTATTTCTGAAGATGGAATGAACTATGACCTCCTGATCACAGAAAAAACTTGTGTAGCTAATAGCTTTCTTTCTGAAGACGGAATGAACTATGACCTGATGATCGCAGAAACATATTTTGCATCTGATAGGTTTCCTCTCTCGTTGCCCCAGTGAGGACCATGATGATCATGGCACTGGAAAAACAAATGTTTCTGCCAAAAAAGAAGTTGTGTTAATCCTTGATAAACTGAAATATTATATTCCTTTCATCTTGCAATTTTTTTGTTTGCTTGGCGCACGTGTACATTTAATTGGTCACACTTCACCCTGAATTAATCATTTTGAGACAGAGGGAGTATGTTACAAGTGTAGCGACGAGGTCAGTCATGTGTAACGTTCCTCTAGTGAATTGGGCAGTTGTATTGTACTAGTGTGTCTCTTTCTGCCAATATGAATGCTGTTGAATAAGAAAAATAAAAGTCTGGGAACCGATCTTGTGAATTTTACTGCCAATCTGATAATCTGAATGTTGCTGGATAAGAAACATACAAGTTTGGAACTTCTCTCTCTTGTGAGCTTCATCTTTTGCTTTGGATCAGATGGAATAACATGATTTGTCCCTCTATGCATGGTGTGCATATACTATTTGCCTATTTGGTAAAAAAACAGTTTAGTTGCCTATTTGGTATGCTTGTCATGTCACTTGTAGTACAAGCTTGTCATGTCACTTGTCATGGCATAGTAATGTTTTTTTTTTCAGTATTATTTTGTGGTGGTGTGGGTAGCAAGGTGCGTGCTACTTGTGATCTTCTGAAATGTCGACCCATTGGGGACTTCATTACGCGGGGATAATGATTTTGCAGGTACCCCGAGAGGCCCTTGAGTTTGCGGAATGTCGATTAACTTCCGCTCCGCAAATTGGTATTTGATATGTCCTATTTTTAGCAAAGATCATGCTGAAATTTTCCATGAATTTTAGCATGACTTTGCTAAAAATAGGACATATGGGGTACTTGAGACTAATGCATGGGCCGGGGTATCTTAGTACTTAGTTAAGTAGGATCAACTGCCTTTATTCTTGCTGCATTAAACCATAGGTGGCAATAGAGCCAAGTGGTCTTTCCTTTTAAGCGTGGTACCTTTTTGTTTTGCTAATGTGTACTAGGTGCTCCCATCTTTCGTGTCATTGTTACCCTAATTTATAGTCCAAAGACAATTGGCCTTTCAAGATAGCCTGTTATCATGCATGTTTTATGATCTGTTGTAAGGGTACTAATTGGTCTCTTCGATGCTTATCGAGATGGCGGAAGCAGCCACCGCTGCTCGCAACACCGCTAGAAGACTGAGTTGGATGCTTCCGAGTTCTTCAAGATCATACTTGGGACTTCAAGATCATCCATGACGCAGGTATATAAAATGAGAGATCTCCCTTCACCCATCTCATTATGATATCTGTTGTTTGCTACATCACTCATTGTCCCAAACTGCAGAGGCTGCCCGACAGTTTTATGAACATGCCGATGGGTGAAGATCCGCCAATAATGTGAAGCTGCGATGTGCCCGGCAGCGGGTTTTGCAGCGATGGGATGTGGAGTTGGTGATCAAGGAGGGCAACATGTACTTGTGTCATGGGTGGGAGAAGTTCTACCGTGCCTACGACCTGCGGCTGGGGTACTTCATTCTCTTCAGGTACGACGACGCCACCACCATGCTCATCGTGAAGGTGTTCAACGCGACTATGTGTCGATGCGCTCGCCGACGATGATGATTCCAGACGCTCGCCTCTTCTTATTCCTCTACATTTGGCTTTGTCTCACATCGGTTGTTAACGGTCATTGTTGCATTTGGACGGGTAATGGGAGCAGCAGGCGGCGATAATCGGCTATAGCCAAAGCAGCAGCGACTATGGCTGTAGCGAAGCAGCAGCGATTCTTGCAGCAAAGATAGACAACAAGAAGGATGATCCGGATGGAGTGCGGGAGAAGAGGAGCAGAGTGGGGATGAGGAGCTGCAGGATGACGATGGGCATCAGCCGAGGATGACCTAGCGCTGGTGGTGGCTGACCAAGGGCAAGAGATGGTTGTGGCTGACCATGGGCAGGAGATGGTGGTGGTGGTGACCATGGGCAAGAGATGGAGGTGGTGAGGATGACCTAGCGATGGTCATGCCCGTCCCGCTCAAGGTGGCCTCGCGATGGTGGTGGTGCTCGACAATGACCACGCACCGATGGTGGCGCCGGGCGATCCCACACCTGGGCGACATGACCACGACAATTGTGGTAGAAGACTACATCCCACTGCCTCCATTGCCTCCACCGCCCGCCGCTCTTGGCGATCAAATGAGGAAGGAGAAGAAGAACAATGAGAAATGAACTATGTCGTATGTCGATCTCCAAAATGATATATATATATATATATATATATATATATATATATATATATATATATATATATATATATATACTTAGTTACCTATGTTATCTATGATATATATATATATATATATATATATATATATTAGTTACCTATGTTTCTCTATAGGTTAGCTTCATTTTACCTAAGTTGGCTCTAATATGCTAACTTAGAGCTTATTATATGCTTAGTTTCCTATAGGTTAGCTCCAAAATAACTTATGTTAGCACAAAATGATCAAGTTTACATAATAAGCTTATAGTCTTCTTCTTATTCTTCTTCTTTTCCAAAATGACATAGGTTAGCTTCATTTTACCTAAGTTGGCTCTAATATGCTAACTTAGAGCTTATATGCTTAGTTTCCTATAGGTTAGCTCCAAAATAACTTATGTTAGCACAAAATGATCAAGTTTACATAATAAGCTTATAGTCTTCTTCTTATTCTTCTTCTTTTCCAAAATGACATAGGTTAGCTTCATTTTACCTAAGTTGGCTCCAAAATTATTCTTATTCTTCTTCTAGTGTTCTTCTTCTTCTAGTATTCTTCTAGTCTTCTTCTTCTTCTTCTTCTTCTAACTTCTTGTTTATCATTTTGCAGATTTGATTTAATTCACGGAAGCTTGCATGGATGGAGTGCTTCTTTTCCATTTGTGTTTTTATTTTGTATCAATGTGAAACTTTTGTGAATTGATGGATAACGGTGTTGGATGAACAATGTGAAACTTTTGTAATATGTAACGATGGAACTATGTGTTGGCTATGTATGTATATATGATGGAACTTGTGTGTTGGCTATGACTGTTATATGGATGCTTGTTGTATATATATGTTTTGGATATCTCATATGTGAAATAGTGACCTGAGATTAAGAAAAAACAAAAAAAAATTAAAAAACTTGTTACTAATGGCGCACTACCATGTGGTGCGCCATTAGTATAGCAGACACTAGTGGTGCACTGTGGGCAAAACTAATGGCACACTGCGTGGTGCGCCATTAGTATACCAGATACTAATGGCGCACCAGTGGTGCGCCATTAGTAAAAAATACTAGTGGCGTAATACTAATGGCGCACCTGTAGTGCGCCATTAGTAGGCAAAACAGGTGCGCCATTAGTAGGCCTTTTCCTAGTAGTGGTGATAGCAGGGGCATCAAGGCACGTATTGTATTGTTGCCATCGAGGATAAAAAGATGGGGTTTATATCATATTGCTTGAGTTTATCCCTCTACATCATGCCATCTTGCCTAATGCGTTACTCTATTCTTATGAACTTAATACTCTAGATGCATGCTGGATAGCGGTCGATGTGTGGAGTAATAGTAGTAGATGCAGAATCGTTTCGGTCTACTTGTCGCGGACGTGATGCCTATATACATGATCATGCCTAGATATTTTCATAACTATGCGCTTTTCTATCAATTGCTCAACAGTAATTTGTTCACCCACCGTAGATTATGCTATCTTGAGAGAAGCCACTAGTGAAACCTATGGGCCCAGGGTCTATCTTCCATCATATTATTTTCCTATCAATTTGCTATTTCTGCTGCCGTTTATTTTGCAATCTTTACTTTCCAATCTATATCATAAAAATATCAAAAATATTTATCTTATTATCTCTATCAGATCTCACTTTTGCAAGTGGCCGTGAAGGGATTGACAACCCCTTTATCGTGTTGGTTTCAAGGTTCTTATTTGTTTGTGCAGGTACAAGGCGACTTGCGTGTAACCTCCTACTGGATTGATACCTTGGTTCTCAAAAACTGAGGGAAATACTTACGCTACTTTGCTGCATCACCCTTTCCTCTTCAAGGGAAAACCAACGCATGCTCAAGAGGTAGCAAGCCCTGCGTCGTTAACTTCATCATCACCTCGTGCTGACGAAGCTCTCCCTCGACACTCAGCTGGATCGAGAGTTCGTGGACGTCACTGAGCCGAATGTGTGCACATCGCGGAGGTGCCGTACTTTCGGTACTAGGATCAGTTGGATCGTGAAGACATATGACTACATCAACCGCGTTGTCATAATGATTCTGCTTTCGGTCTACGAGGGTACGTGGACAACACTCTCCCCTCTCGTTGCTATGCATCACCTAGATGAATCTTGCGTGTGCGTAGGATTTTTTTTGAAATTACTGCGTTCCCCAATAGTGGCATCAGAGCCAAGTCTATGCGTAGATGTTATATGCACGAGTAGACCACAAAGAGTTGTGGGCGATAATAGTCATATTGTGTACCAGCATGTCATACTTTGATTCAGCGGTATTGTTGGATGAAGTGGCCCGGACCGACATTATGTGTACGCTTACACGAGACTGGTTCTACCGACGTGCTTTGCACACAGGTGGCTGGCGGGTGTCAGTTTCTCCAACTTTAGTTGAATCGAGTGTGACTACGCCCGGTCCTTGTTGAAGGTTAAAATAGCACACTTGACAAAAAATCATTGTGGTTTTGATGCGTAGGTAAGAACGGTTCTTGCTCAGCCCGTAGCAGCCACGTAAAACTTGCAACAACAAAGTAGAGGACGTTTAACTTGTTTTTGTGGGGCATGTTGTGATGTGATATGGTCAAGACATGATGCTAAATTTTATTGTACGAGACGATCATGTTTTGTAACACAGTTATCGGCAATCGGCAAGAGCCATATGGTTGTCGCTTTATTGTATGAAATGCAATCGCCATGTAATTGCTTTACTTTATCACTAAGCGGTAGCGATAGTCATAGAAGCAATAGTTGGCGAGACGACAACGATGCTACGATGGAGATCAAGGTGTCGCCCAGGTGACGATGGTGATCATGACGGTGCTTTGGAGATGGAGATCAAAGGCACAAGATGATGATGGCCATACCATATCACTTATATTGATTGCATGTGATGTTTATCCTTTATGCATCTTATTTTGCTTAGTTCGGCAGTAGCATTATAAGATGATCTCTCACTAAATTTCAAGGTACAAGTGTTCTCCCTGAGTATGCACCGTTGCGAAAGTTCGTCGTGCCGAGACCCCACGTGATGATCGGGTGTGATAAGCTCTACGTTCACATACAATGGGTGCAAGCCAGTTTTGCACATGCAGAATACTCGGGTTAAACTTGATGAGCCTAGCATATGCAGATATGGCCTCGGAACACTGAGACCGAAAGGTCGACCGTGAATCATATAGTAGATATGATCAACATAGTGATGTTCACCATTGAAAACTACTCCATCTCACGTGATGATCAAACATGGTTTAGTTGATTTGGATCACGTGATCACTTAGATGATTAGAGGGATGTCTATCTAAGTGGGAGTTCTTAAGTAATATGATTAATTGAACTTTAATTTATCATGAACTTAGTACCTGATAGTATTTTGCATGTCTATGTTGTTGTAGATCAATGGCCCGTGCTACTATTCCTTTGAATTTTAATGCGTTCCTAGAGAAAGCTAAGTTGAAAGATGATGGTAGCAACTACATGGACTGGGTCTATTGGGGATATAACTATTTGTGTAAGCCGTCCAGGAGGGGCCGGGTTATGCAAAGAAGACTCATTAGAAAGAAGCCCAAGGCCAAGCATGAAGATGGCGGTTCAATAAAGGGGCTGAGGCCCACATGCGGCTTAAGGCCCATGGTGATAAACCGCCATAATGACATGACTTGTATCATAAGGTAGAATTAACTAGTCACCGAGCCGACTTTGCTTATGAGCCGGCCGGGATTTCAGAGGTCGCAGGGCGCCCACCCGTATATAAGGGGACGACTACCTGGCGGCTTAGGACAAGAAACAACTGACGAGAGCCGCATAGCGATCTCGCCCCTGGTTATCGAAACCTCAAGCAATACCAACCTAACTAGACGTAGGCCTTACCTTCACCGTAAGGGCCGAACTAGTATAAATCTCGTGTCCTTTGTCCCGATTAACCCCTTTAAGCTTCCTAGTTGCAATGGCTCCACGACTAAGTCCTTGCAAGAGGACATCTGCCGTGACAATCCCACAACAGTTGGCGCCCACCATGGGGCCAGCGCACGGTGGATTTGAGTTCTTGAAGGGCAACTTCGAAGGGCTCAAGGGATACGCAGTGGGCCGGATGACCAAGAGTCGTCGTGGCAAGATCTACATCGACGACGAAGGCCGGGGCCCCGACGCCGGCTCAATTGAGTATGGATACCGGGTCCCCATTGGCGGAATCCACGTCTTCATCAGCCGGATTGGTGAGCCGGGCCCTGAGCCGGACTGCTGCACTGACCTCGTCGAAACGGCTCAGCATGCGAGACCCGCCCGAGCTCAACCCGACGTGAAACGTGCCTTCGTGGGTTGCATCCACGGAGGAGAACTTTCTGAAGGATCTGTAGAGGGTGGTGAGACGGCCGTCCTCTTCGACGGTGATTCGTCCACCGGTTCAACAGATTCATTGTATCTGTTACAGGATGGCGGGCTTAGGGGCTGTTCCGACGGCTCTAGTATTCCGGACCCCTATGAGCCGCCAAGCTGGGCAGGAGTCTTCATGGCTGGTACTCAACCCGGTCAAAACTCAACGACTGCAATAGCAATAACGTCCGGGTCAGGAGCGGCCGGGGTAGGAGGCCCTGTGCGCCCGCCGGCTCAGGTGCTGATGGATCTCATGGATAAGCTGACGGTCCTGTTAACTACCACAGTCATCCATGCGAATCAAATGAGCATAACGCGGAGGTGGCACGGGTGCGTGAGGAGATAGCTCGGGCCAAGGAGGCCTTGGCAGCTGAGGACACCAAGTTAGCCACAGAACGGGCGGCTTTGGACGCACGAGCACAACAGCTACAGTCACAAGCCTTCCAGCTTACGATGAGCTTGAACGCATCTAACGAGGTGATGATGAGGAGGCATCAGAAAACCCAATCTCGTTTACCTCTGGTTTATGATCCTCGGAATCTTTTCGCTATACCCAGAGCCGGCCCAAGTAACCCGCCAGATGCAAATCAATTTATGACAGCCGGAACAAGAGGACTGGCTCAGCCTCGGGAGATGGCACCTCCTCATGGAAACATGGCACCGCCCCGTTACGTACCGATACCGCCGGGTCATTTTTCCAACCCCATGGAGAACTTGATCGCAGCATCAGCACATTTGGCGGCTCTCCCGGTGGACGGTGATGATCCAACAGCAGTGGAGACCCGAAGGATCAGAGACCTCATCCAGACAGCCTTGGCCCAGCAAGAGACTTATTCCTACAGCCGGGACAGGATTCATTCAACTCCTCCGCCTTGGTTAGCTCCGGCTCGTCCAAACCGGAGTCCGAGTTACAGTAGGCACATGGAGTCGGAAGCTTTGTCAAGCAACGCCCAGCACCGTAACCCGCCCGGTGGTTATAACCCGATGCAGGACCGAATACGTCAGGAGGACGAACGGGCGGCTCAGCTAGCGGCTCAACAAACAGCTCATCAAGACCTTCCAGATTATCCGACGACTTCCTTTGAGGCGGGAGTGGCTACCAGAACCGACGGTGTTCCTTGTTTAGTGCCGGCTCTACGTAATGTACGTTTATCCAAGGACTTCAAGGGACCTCGAAAGGTGCCGAATTACATGGCTGACTTACAGCCCGGAGTGTGGATAGAAAGTTATGAGATGGCCATGGAGCTGTTGGAGGTCAGCGATGCAGCGATGGCTAAGTACTTCACCATGATGTTAGATGGAATGGCCCGGTCTTGGTTAAAGGGCTTGCCACCCAATTCCATTAGTTCATGGGCAGAGCTAAAGGCTCGTTTCATCCAGAACTTCAAAGACACTTGCAAGCAGTCTATGTCGACTGTGGACTTGACAAATTGTAAGCAGGAGGAGGGTGAATCCATGACTCATTGGGTATGTCGGGTCAAGGAGATAATACATTCGTCTGACAAGATGGATGCCGGCTCTGCAGTCCTCATGTTGGAAAAGAACTGCCGCTTTGAGATGCTGAGACAGAAACTGGGGCGCCTTAAGCGTGATTGCAAAGATATGGGTACGCTGATGGCAGCTTTAGTCAAATACGCCGATTCTTATAGTACCAAGGATCCCGCGTCTGATGAGGAAAAGACAGGGAAGGGAAAGAAGAACGGCAATGGAAAGGGTCAACAGCATAACCCGATGAATCAAGGAGGCAATAAGCGTAAGGCTGAGGGTAACCCGGAGTTTGTAGCCAACGCCAATGCACAGGGTAACAATCAGAGACGTAAGGGCAAACTGCCCCCTCGGTCTGGCGGATCAGGCCCATCTCTTGAGCAGTTACTCAATGAGCCTTGCCCAAGACACGGCACCCGGGAACGACCCGCCACCCACTTATGGAAAGATTGCGCGATCATGAAGGCTTTTAAGAATTCCAACACGTTTGATGGCAATCACGGGTCGGGCGGCGGCTCAGGAGCCGGGGGCTTTCATGGCCGGGCGGCGGTTCAAGTTTCGGCCCTCAGGGACATCAAGGCGGTTATAATCAACATCACCGTCAGGGGATAACAACAAAGTAGCCGGGTTATCAAAGCCACCAAGCGGTGAATAGTGGGCGATCACGTGTTCACCACTAACTTGTGCAAACGTGACTAGAAGGTTCATAAGAGGGTCGTGAATTCGCTGAGCCGGCGGTCCCCGTTATTTGAGGTGGTCGTAACAGCCCATTGTATGGAGCAGGAAGATCACCCCTCCGGTTGATAATCCAGTCATTAGCCCTAGTGGTAGCACCTCAAAGTTGGTGGATATAAATTCACTAAGGTACTCATGGACGGAGGTAGCAGCATCAATATCCTTTATTATGAGACCTTTCGACGCATGGGATTGACTGATAAGGATTTGAAGACGTCCAACACTGTTTTTCATGGGGTGGTGCCTGGTAAGTCGGCTTACCCAGTTGGCAAGATTGAACTAGAAGTGGCCTTTGGAGATGAGTATGATTCTAGAGCTGAGAAATTAACTTTGAGGTGGTTAAAATCAAGAGTCCATATCATGCTCTATTTGGTCGGCCGGCTTATGCCAAGTTCATGGTGCAGCCGTGTTATGTTTATCTGCAGCTTAAGATGCCGGGTCACAAGGGTACCATCACCGTGCATGGAAGCCGAAAGGTAGCCCTGGAATGTGAGGAGGGCGACGCGGCTTATGCTGAGTCTGTTTGTGCAGCAGAGGAGCTGAAGTTTTATCAAGACAATGTTGACCCGGCGGATATGACCTCTCTAAAGAAGCCAACCACCGAGCATGACCCGGCGATGAAATTTAAGTCGGCTGCTGAAACCAAGCTTGTTGATTTTACTCCAGGCGATTCGTCTAAGCAGTTCAGTATCAGTGCCAATTTGGATCCTAAATAGGAAAGCGTGCTCATCGAGTTCATCCGTGAGAACCTGGACATCTTCGCATGGAAACCTTCTGACATGCCGGGTGTACCGAGAGAACTCGCTGGGCACACTCTCAATACTGATCCGAAGTATAAGCCGGTCAGGCAGTTTCTTCGACGGTTCAACGAAGAGAGACGGAAAGCCATTGGAGAGGAAGTCGCCCGACTCTTAGCGGCTGGGTTTATTGTTGAAGTTTTTCACCCGGAGTGGTTGGGTAACCCGGTGCTCATGCTCAAGAAGAACGGCACCTGGCGGATGTGTGTGGATTACACGGACTTAAATAAGGCTTGTCTGGCTGATCCCTTTGCTCTCCCCTGTATTGATCAAATCATTGATGCTACGGCGGGTTGCGAGCGATTAAGCTTTTTGGATGCTTACTCTGGCTATCATCAGATCAAAATGGCAGTTAAGGACCAGGAGAAGACGGCTTTCATCACTCCGCTTGGAGCCTTCTGCTATGTATCTATGCCATTTGGGCTCAAGAATGCCCAGGCGACTTATCAGAGATGTGTACAGAACTGTCTCCACGATCAAATTGGGCGCAATGTTCATGCTTATGTGGATGAATGTTCAGCGACTGGCGGGTCGTGTTGCTGCTTTAAGCCGGTTCATAAGCTGGTTAGGTGAGAAGGCCCTACCGCTGTATCAAATGATGAAGAAAACGAACACTTTTATCTGGAGTGATGCTGCTAATACTGCCTTTGAAGATTTAAAGAGACATTTGTCTGAGCCGCCGGTCCTTGCGGCTCCCATTGATAGGGAGCCATTACTGTTATATGTGGCTGCTAATGCACGAGCCGTCAGTGTTGCCATCGTGGTGGAGTGCAAGGAGGCTGGCAAGGAGCATCCGGTTCAACGGCCGGTTTACTACATCAGTGAGGTGCTCATTGAGTCTAAACAAAGGTATCCACATTGGCACAAACTTGTTTACGGAGTGTTCATGGCAAGCCGGAAGCTGAAGCAGTACTTCCAAGGTCATCCTATCACTGTGGTAAGCTCTGCCCCCTTAGGAGACATCATACAAAATAGAGAGGCCACAGGACGAGTCGCCAAGTGGGCCATTGAGCTTGGGCCTCATGGTTTGAAATACATGCCTCGGATCGCTATCAAGTCTCAAGCCACGTGGATTTTATCAATGATTGGACAGAGTTGCGTGCACCGAGGAGAAGCCAGATAACACATATTGGACTATTCACTTTGATGGGTCCAGGTAGTTAGAAGGCTCGGGGGCTGGAGTTGTTTTAACTTCCCCTCGAGGTGAAAATTTTGTTATGTGCTCCAGCTTATGTTTCCTTGTAATAACAATGCAGCTGAGTATGAGGCCTTACTCCATGGTCTCCGGATGGCCAAAGAAATGAATTTGAGCCGGGTAAGGTGCTTGGGCGACTCGGATCTCGTGGCTCAACAGGTGTCAGGCAAGTGGGACTCCAAGGATCCCCTTATGACGGCTTACCGTCATGAAGTTGATGCTGTGGCTGGGCACTTCAAAGGTTATCAAGTGGAGCACATTGATCGAAAGAAGATGAGGCGGCTGATGCTTTTAAGCCGGCTGGGATCTCAGCGTAAGCCGGTGCCGCCTAACACCTTTCTTGATGTTTTCCATAATCCTTCTGTCAAGTTACCTACAGAGGAAGAACTAGCAGTGCCAGACCCGGAGGCACAGCTGGTGGCAGCTCTTCATGTCATCCCAGATTGGACAGTGCCATATTTGGCCTATATGACCCGGGGAGAGTTGCCTGAGGATGAGACTTTGGCGAGACAAATCGTCAGGCGGTCCAAGTCTATGATGATTGTTCATGGCGAGTTACATCACCGCAGTGTCACTGGGGCATTTCAACGTTGTGTGTCGCCTGCGGAGGGTCAGGAGATACTTCGTGAGATCCATGAAGGAGATTGTGGTCATCATGCCGGCTCAAAATCTCTTGTTGCCAAGGCTTTCTGTCATGGTTTCTATTGGCTGACGGCTCATGCTGATGCGGAAGATCTAGTCAGCAAATGTGACGGATGTCAAACATTCTCACGACGAGCTCATGTGCCGGCTCAAGAGTTGAGGATGATTCCAATTACTTGGCTATTCGCAGTCTGGGGGCTTGACATGGTTGGACCTTTCAAGAGGTCTAAGCATAAAAAGACACACCTCCTGGTAGCAGTGGATAAGTTTACGAAGTGGGTTGAGGCAGAGCCGGTCAGTAAGTATGATACATCCACGGCGGTTCAGTTCATGAAAAAGGTGATCTTTCGTTTTGGTTTTCCACACAGCATCATAACAGATAATGGCACTAATCTCTCCAAGGGTGCCATGGAAGAGTTCTGTCAAAGAGAACATATCCGGCTTGATGTTTCGGCTGTTGCTCATCCTCAATCCAATGGTCAAGCAGAAAGAGCTAATCAGGAGATCCTGAAGGGTATCAAACCTCGGCTCTTGGTCCCCTTACAGCGGACTCCGGGTTGTTGGGTGGAGGAGCTACCCTCTGTACTGTGGAGCATCAACACTATGCCTAACAAATCTACAGGTTACACACCTTTCTTCATGGTGTACGGAGCAGAGGTAGTCCTGCCAAGTGACATCCGGCACGACTCACCCCGCGTGGCAGCTTACGTTGAGGCTGATAACGAAAAGCTCGTCAGGATGCACTTGACTTGTTGGATGAGGAGCGAGACTTGGCAATAGCCCGCTCGGTGATTTACCAGCAAGACCTACGCCGTTATCACAATCGCCGGGTTAGAAGCAGAACCTTTCAGGAAGGCGACTTAGTGCTCCGATTCATCCAGGATTAGTCTCATATGCACAAGCTATCCCCTCCTTGGGAAGGACCCTTTGTGGTCAGCAAGAATCTGAACAACGGGTCATACTACCTTATCGATGTTCGAGAGCACAAAGACTCACGTAAGTCGGAGGAGGAGACCCGCCGACCGTGAAATATCGCCCATCTTCGGCCTTACTATACTTGAGCCACCGGCTCTCAAGATGTATATTTTTTTTGATGATCTATATATTATATGAAGCAATAAAGCAGGACCTCTATCCTTTACACCCTCAAAGGTTTACATGTCTTCTTTATCAGGTGGTGGAAACAATCAACAGGGAGCAGACCATATCTGGATCCGGCTTTCCCTTTGGTCCGGCTTATGATCATATCTGAATCTAGCCATGATCACTTGGGGGCTTCCTGTTCAAACATAGGTCCTATTCGAACCAAAGAGAACATAGCTGTCGATACCCACTTGATCGGCATACTGCCAAACCCACTTGGGGGCTTCTTGATCATATTTGAATCAGAGCTTAACTCCTTTGGGTCTGACGTGGATCATATTCGAATCAGCGTCATTGTCGTGGAATTGTCACGGCAGATGTCCTCTTGCAAGGACTTAATGGTGGAGCCATCGCAACTAGGAAGCTTAAAGGGGTTAATCGGGACAAAGGACACGAGAGAGTTTATACTAGTTCGGCTCCTTACGGTCCCATATTGATTTGAACCTGCTCATGTCAATCTTAAAATAACTTAAAACATAAATCTTCAGTCTTCAGACTGCGCAAAAAGACTTTCTTTAACCCGGCGTGACGTCACTTTTTGGATCCGTGGTAACCCGTCATGACGTCATCTTTCCTTTTATCCCGCCGAATCGGCCCAACGAATCTATGTCTTTATTGCCCGTTCCGAGAATCGAGGCGTCGGGGCCGCTGGATAGTAATTCTTATCTCCTCGTTTCCCGTGCCGTCTCAGTTATTCTCTCCTTATAAATAGGCGCGGCCTGGGTTTTCATTTTCCCCCCTTCCAGTCGTCTTCCTCCGCTCGCTCTCTCCCTGTCGCTCGAGCTCCGCCGCCGCCGCAGTGCACCTCATCTCCGTCAACCTTGGCCGCTGCATCAACTTGAATCCGACAGAACGGTAGCGCCCCTCTGTAACAGATCCAACACTATAAGTTTCCCCTTTCTGCATCTTATATCGATGCTAGGGTTGACAGTTCTTCTGTACAGTTCGTAGTTCATCCCCTGTTCTTCGTATTTCCTCTGCCGTGGCTTATTTTGATCCCACAGTAGCATAAATCTCGTGCGGTACCTATTCCGCCTCCATTTTATATACTAGCAGCTCTTCTTTTCTTGCAAGGAATCCTCATTAGGATGCATGAACTCCTCTGTACCATGTTTTAGGTCTAGAAATTTTTCTTTTCTGAACGACCATTTGATCCAAAATAACAGTTGTAACTTATGAAATCTGTTTTTATCACCCGGAACACTTCTTATGTTGAATGCCTTCAACATAACTGTCCAAATATCCGGTTTAAACGCATCCCACTTGATCTATAAACCTTGGCACCTTCTCAGGTCTTTAAAACTTTTGAACTGTTGCTAACACTTGTGGCGGCTTACATAATGCTGCCCAATTATCCTTATGTCATTAGGCCCCTTTAAGCCGCTACCATTCAGCAATTTGAATATTTTCTTCCGAGTTAAAATTTAAGCCGGAACTTCTTATTTTGCAATAGGCCAATCTGTTGTTATGGCGCCTAAGTCGACCAAAGCTCCTGTAACCTGCAACTGGGTCCCATCCACTGTCACCAAAAGCAAACTGGCTGAATTTGTGAAATCTGGTCATTTGCCAAAGAAGGAAGTCATGTCTTATCGTGTCCCTGACCCATCTGAAGAGAAGCCTCAACCCAAATAAGGGGAAGTAATAGTTTTCACGGATCACATGAGCCGGGGATTTGCCCCTCCTGGCTAAAAGTTCTTCAGAGAAGTTTTAATTTTCTTTGACCTTAGGCCTCAAGACATTGGACCCAATTCCGTGTCCAATCTTTGCAATTTCCAAGTTTTCTGTGAGGTGTATCTGGGAGAGAAACCAAGCCTGCTCTTATTCAGAGAACTGTTCTACTTGAACCGGCAGAATGAGCGCGCCAACAGGCTGAGTCTTGAACTTGGCGGCATCTCAATCCAGCGACGGAGAGACTGTCTGTTTCCTTACGCTGAGCTGCCGAGTCACCCCAAATGTTGGAACCAGTCATGGTTCTATTGTCAGGATACTTCCCGCTTGATGAGCCGCCGCGCGGCTTTGGCGCCTGCGACTTGAATCCAACCACCCACTGGCGGATAAACTGACCACTGTTGAATGTCTGCCGCTCAACCCCACCATCAAGAAGATTAAGGCCCTTCTAGGAAATGGTTTAAATGGCATTGACTTGGTCCGGGTCTGGGTCACTTGGCGTATACTCCCATTAAGCCGCCGATCCGGCTTAACGTGCACTTATACAGGCGAACAGAGCGACCCAATGCGCCACGATTCGACGACTTACGGATGACGAGCCGATGCTACAACCCAGTCACTACTGAAGGAGGGTACCGTTATCAACAATACCTTCGGGCTACTTCCCTTCTGCAAGAATAATCCGGCTCCTGCAGTAAGTTACCAATCTTAATAAATACTTTTTAATATGTTTTACCTCCTTGTACTTATAATTCCTTATCTTTCCCACAGGCCAGTGATGATTTCTGGAAAGTAAAATATGACCACGAGGCTGCCCAACAAGCCAGAGCCGCCAAGAAGAAAGAAAGGAAAAACGCCAAGACAGGGACTTCAAAGAAGAAGAAACCCAGCGCCTCTGAATTACTCAAATTGGATGACTCTTCCTCAGATGAGGAAGAGGTAATCTCTTATTCTCTTTAACTCCTTTGTTACTGTTTTATTGATATTTCCGCCTTTCAGGAAGACACTGGAAACAGCCAAGCTCATAGTGAAGAGGTAACTATAATTTCCTCCGACTCAGAGCCTTTGCCAAAGCACAAAACCTGGCGGGTGACCCGGAAAGTAAGATTTCACATCCCTTAGCTTATCAAGATCCTCAATTTCTTTTGAAGCAACAACAGCTTGAGAACCGAAGGCAAACCCGGACAAGCAAGGATGTAGAGCTTTCTTCCGGCTTACCATACGTAAGCAGGAAGCGTCGAACTGAGGTCATCTCCGCTTTGTGTTATGTTTATCCTTTGGCGGGTTTAATTCGTCAGCCTCTCAATTCATCTGACTCCAATTATCAGGATACCTCTTCTTCTTCTGGCGAGTCTATGCAATCCAACATGCCGGCTTTCAAGACTGCCCCTGGGTAACATACCTTTGTTATCCTCATGCTTTGCTTTACTCATATTTTGTACTCATCCCTTTGTTTTATTCACAGTGTGCAGGCGAAGCCCACTAAGAGGGCAAAGAAGAATAAGCCAATTGAAGATCCAGTTGCGACGGAACCGGAACCCGGAACCACTGCCCCTGAGGCTTCTACTCATCAACCTCCTTCTGAGCCGGCCCATGAAATTCCGACACCATCTTCCGACCCGCTTCAAGAAAGCACTCTTGATAACTCCGATAAACCGGAAATTTCTAGCCCGGTCCGGACGACTGAGCCGGAAGTTGAATACTTGAAAAGCCAGTATGTTGAGCCGGGGCGGCCTACTGTTCTTGCCAGGTGCACCGCTAAGGAAGAACTTGTCAAAAGCCGGAAGACCAAACAGGACATCGCTGATTATGCCCACTTAAGCATTGGCGATATAGTCTCAGGCTATCTGAATCAAGTGCATAACAGCAGCGACCTAGAAATTGACATGGTAAAACAGATACAACATAAATCTGAGGTATAACTTATATCATTTCTCCTGAATCTTACTTACTGTACCAGCCCCCAAGTCTACTGCTTATATGTAAATATGCCGTAGACTTAGATACCGGCTTACGGTTAGCTCACACGGTTTATAAGAAAGCATTTTGAACCCGGCTGTAATGTAGCAACTTGTTAAAGAAGCGATACACATTAGCCCCCAAGTGTCAAGCATCTTTACTTGTAAAGTACTTGAAACTTTAATATGCATAATCTGACATTATAAAGTAAAATTTTCTTCAGCATACATTAGCCCCCAAGTGTCAAGGGTCTTTACTTGTAAAGTGCTTGAGACTTTAATAACACCTTACCATAACCTTACCATAACCCGGCGTGTTGCAGGTCTCCACCAGTCAATTCGAATTGCAGATTGCTGATCTGAAGACCGGTTTGGCCCAAGAGCTTGAGATTCAAAGGCCGACTCAAATTTGCCTTGACATCTCTGCAAGAAAAGTTGAAGAAGGATTTTGACGCGGAGAAGCAGGCCTGGGCGGATGAAAAATCTTCACTTGTGACCCGGGCCGAGACAGCAGAAGCAGCTCTTGCTGAAGCAACTGCCGAATTGTCCGGCTTAAAAAACCAGATATCCCAAATGGTCTCAGCAATTTTTGGTAAGTGACTATGTGTAACCTTTGAACATCACCATGATTCATTTGATAATTGTTTCAGATATGATTCCCAGCTTAATCTTATATGCATAAACGCAGGTCCCAGGAGTACCAACCTGAAGCAGAATATGCTGATCAAGCTTAAGGCGGTGTACACTCTAGTGGAACAGTTGTACACCGGGTCACAACGTGCTTTGGCCTTGTGGCTTTATCAAATGATACTCCTTATCTCCTGCAGGATGTACTCAAGCGGCTTGCCATGTTACCTCAACGGATTCAGGAGTTAAGGCGAGCATCTGGTAGAGCCGGGGCCATAGCTGCCTTAAGCCGGGCCAAAGCATTGGCTCCAGAGCTAGACTTAAGCGATGTTGCTCTGGGATATCCCAGCTTAAAGGAGGACGGCTCAGCATTGGTCAATCAGACTTCACCACCGTGTGAGAGTCGACGCCCCGTGGCCACCATCATCGGCAACGATATTGATCTTACAAAGTACCACGGGTTATGACAACGAGAATCGAGGATTCCAACTCCGCATTATGATGATGTCGGCTGATCCTCTAACTCGTAAGCATACCTTTGCTCACGAAGTTGACCCGCCAGTTTAATAGATGATGAAGCTGAATTTGAAGCCTTAAGCGGCATTGACTGGACCTCGTCAACCTTCCAGGACAAAGCAGCAGACGAAGAGGCGGAGTGGGATAACCCGGAGTCGTCAAGTCCACCGAAGGAGTAATCCGCCGGGCACTTAAGTCTTTTAAAGAAAACAATACTTCATTATTCAGACTCGTGGAGTCTTGTAATAGGGTAGAAAAACTTCTTAACTCTGTCATGCCTTCGCGCATGTTTTGCGGTGCTTAACAATGTCTCAAGCCGCCAGCAGTGTGTACGGCCGGCTTGCTTGAATCATCCAAAAGCTCTCTGCTTTACCCTGTGTATAAAACAGAAACTTCCTTTGGCATCTCACCACATCCGGGGTCATGTAAGATAACGTTAATCCGGAGTAGAAACCAAAACATCATATGTATCAGCCGGTTTAAAGCGTACCTTACCAGCTTACTTGATCCCAAAAAAGCAGAGAGTTATACTTAACTTCTGAAAATTGGCACATATAAGGTTTACCTGGCCCTTAGTATTATTTACTCTTATAAAATAAAGTAAACCTGATTTTCAAAGGCCTCTGATTCGAATACGATCAGTAGAACCGTTCCAGAGGGGTTAAGCTAAGATTCGGATACGATCATATAGCCCCCAATGGCTTTGGCGATGCCGATCAAATGGGTATCGACAGCTATGTTCTCTTTGGTTCGAATACGACCTATGTTTGAACAGGAAGCCCCCAAGTGACCATGAGAGTTGTTTAATGACGCTGATTCGAATACGATCCACGTTAGACCCAAAGAGGTTAAGCTATGATTCAAATATGACCAGGAAGCCCCCAAGTGGGTTCGGCAGTGTGCCAATCAATTGGGTATCGACAGCTATGGTCTCTTTGGTTCGAATACGACCTATGTTTGAACAGGAAGCCCCCAAATGACCATGTCTTGATTCAAATATGATCATAAGCCAGACCAAAGGGAAAACCGGATTCAGATATGATCCGCTCCCTGTTAGTTGTTTCCATCACCTGGTAAAGAAGACACATAAACCTTGTAGGATGGAAAAGAAAAAAGGTCCTACTTTATTGCTTTATATAATATATACATTGCTAAAAAAGAAAAGATAAATATACTCTGAAAGCCAGCGGCTTAAGTATAGTAGGGCTGGAGATGCGCTATGTTCCACGGCCGGCGGGTCTCCTCCTCCGACTTACGTGAGTCTTTGTGCTCTCGAACATCGATGAGGTAATATGACCCGTTGTTGAGATTCTTGCTGACCACGAAAGGTCCTTCCCAAGGAGGGGACAGCTTGTGCATATCGGTTTGATCTGGATGAGCCGAGCACTAAATCACCTTCTGGAAAGTTACGCTTCTAACCCGGCGGCTGTGATAAGCGGCGCAGGTCTTTTCGGTAAATCGCCGAGCGGGCTATAGCCAAGTCTCGCTCTTCATCCAACAAGTCAAGTGCATCCCGACGAGCTTTTTCGTTTCAGCCTCAACGTAAGCCGCCACCGGGGTGAATCATGTCGGATGTCACTTGCCGTAACGCCGCCTCGCTCTGTACACCATGAAGAAAGGTGTATAACCAGAGACTGTTAGGCGTTGTGTTGATGCTCCATAGCACGAAGGTAATTCCTCCACCCAACAACCCGGAGTTCGCTGTAAAGGAACTAAGATCCGGGTTTGATACCTTCAAGATCTCTTGATTAGCTCTTTCTCGCTGACCATTAGGCGGGGATGAGCAACCCGAAACATCAAGCGGATGTGCTCTTGTTGTGAGAACTCTTCCATGGCACCCTTGGAGAGATTAGTGCCATTATCGGTTATATCTTGTGCAAAAACCAAAGCGAAAGATCACCTTTTGATGAACTGAACCGCCGTGGCTGCATTACACTTCTCGACCGGCTCGCTTCAACCCACTTCGTGAATTTATCCACCGCCACCAACAGTGTGTGTCTTCTTATCTTTAGACCTTTTGAAAGGTCCAACCATATCAAGCCGCCAGGACGCAAGCGGCCAAGTAATTGGAATCATCCTCAATTCTTGAGCCGGCACATGAGCTCGTCTTGAGAATTTTTGACATCCGTCACATTTGCTGACCAGATCTTCCGCATCAGCCTGAGCCGTCAACCAATAAAAACCATGACGAAAAGCCTTGGCTACCAGAGACTTTGAACCGGCATGATGACCGCAATCACCTTCATGAATCTCACGAAGTATCTCCTGACCCTCCATAGGTGATACACAACGCTGAAACGCTTGATGACGCTGCGGTGATGCAACTCGCCGTGAACAATCGTCATGGATTTGGACCGCTCGATGATTTGTCTTGCCAAGGTCTCGTCCTCGTGCAACTCTCCCGGGTCATATAGGCTAAGTATGGAACCGTCCAGTCGGGATGGCATGGAGAGCCGCCACCGGCTGCGCCTCGGTCTGCAATCGCAAGCTCTTCCTCTGTAGGCACTCTGACAGAAGGGTTATGCAAAACGTCAAGGAAAGTATTAGGCAGCACCGGCTTACGCTGAGACCCCAGCCGGCTTAAAGCATCAGCCGTCTCGTTCTTCCTTCGATCAATGTGCTCTACTTGATAACCCTTGAAGTGTCCAGCCACCGCATCAACTTCACGACGATAAGCCGCCATAAGGGGATCCTTAGAATCCCACGTGCCTGACACCTGTTGAGCAACGAGGTCTGAATCGCCCAAGCATCTTACCCGGCTTAAATACATCTCCTTGGCCATCCGGAGGCCATGGAGTAAGGCCTCATATTCAGCTGCATTGTTAGTACAGGGAAACATAAGCCGGAGCACATAACAAAATTTGTCACCTCGAGGGGAAGTTAAAACAACTCCAGCCCTCGAGCCTTCCAACTGTCTGGACCCATCAAAGTGAATAGTCCAATACGTGTTATCCGCTTCTCCTCCGTGCCCGCAACTCCGCCCAATCATTAATAAAGTCCACTAGGGCTTGAGACTTGATAGTCTGTGCGCTGCATATACTTCAAACCGTGAGGCCCAAGCTCGATGGCCCACTTGGCAACTCGCCCCTGTGGCTTCCCTGCTCGATGATGTCTCCCAAGGGGGCTGAACTTACCACAGTTATAGGATGACCCAGGAAGTACTGCTTTAGCTTCCGGCTCGCCATGAACACCCCATAAACCAGTTTCTGCCAATGTGGATACCTTTGCTTGGATTCTATGAGCACCTCACTGATGTAATAAACCGTCCGCTGAACCGGATGCTCCTTGCCAGACTCCTTACGCTCCACCACAATGGCCACACTAACAACACGTGAGTTAGCCGCAACATACAATAGCAATGGCTCTTTGTCAATCGGAGCTGCGAGAACCGGCGGCTCAGCCAACTGTCTCTTAAATCTTTGAAGGCAGCATCAGCAGCCTCACTCCAGACAAAGGTGTCTGTTTTCTTCATCATCTGATACAGCAGTAGGGCCTTCTCCCCCAGCCGGCTTATGAATCGGCTTAAAGCAGCAAGCGATTCGCCACCGCTGAACATCATTGATGCACGCCGGTTTAGCCGGAGAGATAATCGCCTTGATCTTCTCGGGTTAGCTTCAATGCCCTGTTTGAGACCAGGAATCCCAAAAGTTTGCTGCGCAGTACACCAAATACACATTTGTCGGGTTAAGCATCATCTTGTAGACCCGGAGATTGTCAAAGGTTTCCTTTAAGTCGGAGATCAAGGTCTCCTTCTCTCTGGACTTCACCACAATGTCGTCCACATAAGCATGAACATTGCGCCCAATCTGGTTGTGGAGACAATTCTGCACACACCGATGATAAGTCGCCTGGGCACTCTTGAGCCCAAACGGCATAGACACATAGCAGAAGGCTCTAAATGGAGTAATGAAAGCCGTCTTCTCCTGGTCCTTAACTGCCATCTTGATCTGATGATAACCAGAGTAAGCATCCAAAAAACTCAACCGTTCACAACCCGTTGTAGCATCGATGATTTGATGCGGGGTAGAGCAAAGGGATCAGCAGGACAAGCTTTATTTAAGTCCGTGTAGTCCACACACATCCGCCAGGTGCCGTTCTCCTTGAGCACAAGCACCGGGTTAGCCAACCACTCCGGGTGAAAAACTTCCACAATGAACCCGGCCGCTAAGAGCCGAGCGACCTCCTCCCCTATAGCCTTTCGCCTTTCCTCATTGAATCGCCGGAGAAACTGTCTGAGCGGCTTATACTTTGGATCAATATTAAGAGTGTGCTCAGCGAGTTCTCTCGGGACACCCGGCATGTCAGAAGGTTTCCATGCAAAGATGTCCCGATTCTCATGGATGAACTCGATGAGCGCGCTTTCCTATTTGGGATCCAAATTGGTACTGATGCTGAACTGCTTGGAAGAGTCGCCTGGAGTGAAGTCAACCAATTTTGTCTCGGCGGCCAATTTAAATTTCAACGCCGAGTCTTGCTCTGTGGTCGGCTTCTTCAAAGAGGTCATATCTGCCGGGTCAACATTAGTTTGATAAAACTTCAGCTCCTCTTCAGCACAAACGGATTCGGCATAAGCCGCATCGCCTTCTTCGCACTCCAAGGCCACCTTTCGACTCCCATGCACAGTGATGGTGCCCTTATAACCCGGCATCTTGAGCTGTAGATAAACATAACACGGCCGTGCCATAAACTTGGCATAAGCCGGCCGTCCAAACAGAGCGTGATATGGGCTCTTGATCTTGACTACCTCAAAGGTCAGCTTCTCAGCCCTGGAATCATATTCATCTCCAAAAGCCACTTCCAGCTCGATCTTTCCAACGGGATATGCTGACTTACCAGGTACCACCCCATGAAAGACAGTGTTAGACGTCCTTAAGTCTTTATCAGTCAGCCCCATACGGCGAAAGGTCTCATAATAGAGAATATTGATGCTGCTTCCGCCGTCCATGAGTACCTTAGTGAATTTATATCCACCAACCTGAGGGGACACCACCAAGGCCAACTGACACGGGTTATCAACCCGAAGAGGGTGATCTTCCCTACTCCAAATGATAGGCTGCTCTGACCACCTCAGATAACGGGGAACCGCTGGTTCAACCGAATTCACCGCCCTTTTATGAACCTTCTGGTCACGTTTACACAAGTTAGTGGTAAACACATGGTATTGCCCACCGTTTAACTGTTTTGGATGGCTCGATAACTTTATTTGTTGTCTGCTTTGCTGTCCTCCTTGACCAGACTGCTGCTGATTATAGCCACCTTGACCACCTTGAAAACCGGAACTTGATCCACCACCCGGGTCATGGAAACCACCTGCTCCTGAACCGCCGCCTGATCCGTGATTGCCATCAAACATGTTTGAATTCTTGAAAGCCTTCATGAGCGCGCAGTCCTTCCATAAGTGGGTGGCAGGATTTTCTCGAGTACCGTGTCTTGGACAAGGCTCATTCAGAAGCTGCTCAGGAGATGGACCTGAGCCTCCAGATCGAGGAGGGCCTCTCCCCTTACGCTTCTTGTTATTACCCTGGGCATTAGCATTGGCCACAAACGCCAGGTTACCGTCCGGCTTACGCTTGTTGCCGCCTTGACTTACCGGCTGTTGCTGCTGACCCTTTCCGTTGCCGTTCTTCTTTCCCTTCCCTGTCTTTTCCTCCTCAGACACGGGATCATCAGTAGTATCAAAATCGGCATATTTAACCAAAGCCGCCATCAGCGTACCCATGTCATTGCAATCACGCTTAAGGCGCCCCAGCTTTTGCTTTAGTGGCACAAAACGACAATTCTGATGGAGCATAAGCACCGCAGAGCCGGCATCCATCTTATCAGATGAATGTATTATTTCCTTGACCCGGCGCACCCAATGAGTTGTGGACTCACCCTCCTCCTGCTTACAGTTGGTCAAGTCCACAATGGACATAGATTTCTTGCAAGTATCCTTAAAGTTTTGGATAAACCGGGCCTTTAACTCGGCCCATGAACTGATGGAATTAGGAGGCAAACTTTTCAACCAAGTCCGGGCCGTTCCATCTAACATCATGGTGAAATACTTAGCCATTGCCACATCGCTGACTTCCAGTAACTCCATGGCCATCTCGTAACTTTCAATCCATGCCCCCGGCTGTAAGTCGGCCGTGTAATTCGGCACCTTTCGAGGACCCTTGAAATCTTTGGGCAGACGCACATCTCGCAGAGCCGGCACCAGACAAGGGACACCACCGGTTCTAGTGGCCACCCCTGCTCCCACAGAAGTCATTGGATACTCTAGGAAACCGTCATACGCCGTCTGCTGAGCAGCGAATTGATCCGCCTGTTCATCCTCCCCGACGAATCGATCGCGCCGGGTTATAGCCCGGGTTGGTTGCGACGTTGTGCATTGCTTGATAAAGCCTCTGACTCCTTGTGTCTGCTGTAACTCGGACTCCGGTTTGGACGAGGTGCTACCCAAGGCTGAGGAGTGGAATGAATCATGTCCCTGTTGTAAGAATAGGTCTCTTGCTATGCCAAGGCCGTCTGAAGAAGCTCCCTAACCCTCCGGTTTCCACCACCGTCGGGTCGTCACCATCCATTGGAAGAGCCGCCAGACGCGCCGATGCTGCTATCAGGTTCTCCATGGGGTTGGAAAAGTGGCCCGGAGGTGTTGGTATGTATCGGGGCGGGGCCATGCTCCCGTGAAGATGTGCCGTCTCTCGAGGCTGAATCGGCCCTCCTTCCCCGGGTGTCATAAATTGATTGACTTCGGGCGGATTGCTAGGACCAGCTTCGGGTGTCGTGAAAAGATTCCGAGGATCGTAAACCGGAGGCAGACGGGACTGGGTTTTCTGATGTCTCCTTCTCATCACCTCATTGGATGCATTCAGACTCATGTTAAGCTGGAAAGCCTCTGACTGGAGTCGCTGCGCCCGTGCATCCAAAGCCGCCCGCTCTGCAGCTAGCCTGGTGTCCTCTGCCGCCAAGGCCTCTTTGGCCTGGGCTATCTCCTCACGCACCTTTGCCACCTCCGCGTTATGCTCATCTGGATTTGAAGGAATAACCGTGGAGGTTAACAAGGCCGTCAACTTGTCCATAAGATCTATCAAGCACCTGAGCCGGCGGGCGTGCGGGGCCTCCTGCCCCGGCCGCTCCTAACCCGGACGTCATCGCTGTCGCAGCCGTCGAGTTTTGGCCGAGTTGGGTACCAGCCATGAAGACTCCTGCCCAGCTTGGCGGCTCATAGCAATCTCGAACACTAGAGTCATCCGAACAGCCCCCTAGCATGCCTTCTTGGACCTGATACAGAGAATATGTTGAGCCGGAGGACGAATCATCATCTGATGGGACGGCCGTCTCTTCGCCATCTTTAGATCCTTCAGAAAGTGCCTCTCCATGAACACAACCCACAAAGGCACGCTTCATGACAGGTTGAATCGGGGCGGGTCTCGCACACTGAGCCGTCTCAATGAGGTCGGTGCAGCTGTCCGGCTCTGGGCCCGGCTAACCAATCCGGCCGATAAAGACGTGGATTCCGCCAAAGGGGACCCGGTACCCGTACTCAATTGAGTCGGCCTCGGGGCCCCAGCCTTCATTGTCGATGTAGATCTTGCCGCGACGACTCTTGGTCATCCGCCCCACTACGTATCCCTTGAGCCCTTTGAAGCTGCCCTTCAAGAACTCAAATCCACCGTGCGCTGGCCCCACGGTGGGCGCCAACTATCATGGAATTGTCACGGCAGATGTCCTTTTGCAAGGACTTGATCGTGGAGCCATCGCAACTAGGAAGCTTAAAGGGGTTAATCGGGACAAAGGGCACGAGAGGGTTTATACTAGTTCGGCTCCTTACGGTGAAGGTAAGCCTACGTCTTGTTGGGTTGGTATTGCTTGAGGTTTCGATGACTAGGGAGCGAGATACGCTATGCCCGGTTCTCGAAAGGTTGTTTCTTGCCCTATGCCGCCGGCGGGTCGTCCCCTTATATACACGGGTTGACGCCCTGCGGCTTACAGAGTCCCGGCCGGCTCATAAACAGTGTCCGGCTCGGTGACTAGTCAAGTCTACCTTATGATACAAGTCATGTCATTATGGCGGTTTACTACAACGGGCCTTAAGTCGCCTGTGCGCCTTAGGCCCCTTGTTGAGACGCCATCTTCATGCTTGGACTTGGGCTTCTGTCTGGTAACTCTTTACGTAACCCGGCCCCTCCTGGGTGGCTTACACAAATAGTTATATCCCCAACAGTCATTAAACAACTCTTATGGTCACTAGGGGGCTTCCTGTTCAAACATAGGTCGTATTCGAACCAAAGAGAACATAGTCGTCGATACCCACTTGATTGGCATCGCCAAAGCCACTGGGGGCTATATGATTGTATCCGAATCTTAGATTAACCCCTTTGGAACGGTTTTCTGGTCGTATTCGAATCAGAAGCCTTTAAATTTTGTCTATTGTTCATCACCCTTTGCAATGACAAGTATTTGATTATTGTGAGATCATTTTTGAAAGTTTTTTTGGGGTGGTCTGTATTCCACAGGTTTAATATTGATCAAGTAAAACTGTTAGTGCACAAACAATCATTATATGTTCCAAGTTTCAGGAATAATAAGGTTTATCCTCATTGTCCGGGTCACATAAGCCGGCAAGGTAATCAAAGGATCACAGGTATGCTGTTACGATTGTATCTCAAGGATATAACTGAGAACCAGCTTTTATGATTTTTCGATTCAATAGTACGGGTTATCAACACATTATGTGACCCCCTATGCGGTAAGTCGCCAAGGGACTTGTGTTTGTTCTATACGTAGGGCGATGCAAGCAATTTCTTTTAAACATAAAGGAAGCAGAAGACTGGTATAAGCCGGAAGCATATAAATGACGGCAGCTTAAGAAAGTGTTGATACCGCGAACATGCGCGAAGGCATGGCAAAATCAAAGTGTTTTTTCTACCCTGTTACAAGACTCTCTGAGTCTGAATAATGAAGCATTGTTTTTCCACAAGACATAAACATACGACGCCTGATGGTTCACTCCATTGGTTGATCTGACATGTCCGGGTTATCCTTCTCCGCTCCTCCGTCGGCTGCCCTGTCCTGGAAGGTTGATGATGTCCAGTCAATGCCACTCAAAGCTTCAAACTCAGCTTCATCATCTATTAACCCGGCTGGGTCGACTTCAGGGGCAAAAGTATGCTTACGAATTGGAGGGATCAGGCTGACATCATCGTAGTGAGGCGTTGGGAGTCTCCGGTTCTCGCTGTCATAACCCGGCTGATATTTGGTAAGGTCAGTATCATTCCCAATAAGCATGGCCACAGGGCGTACCTCCTTCACGCAGGCGGTGAAATCTTTCTCATCAAACACGGTACCATCCTCCTTTAAACTTGGGTATCCAAGAGCGATGTCAGCCGGGTCTAGTTCTGGCATAAATGCTTTGGCAGGCTCAATGCAGCTATGGCTCCGGCTCTTGCAGATGCCCGCCTTAGCTCTTGGATCCGCTGAGGTAGCACAGCAAGCCGCTTTAACATTTCAGCCAGGAGATGGGGAACATAATTTGACAAAGCCACAACGGCCAAAGCACGTTGTGACCCGGCATAGAGTTGCTCCACTAGAGTATAAACCGCCTTTAACTTGATCAACATGTTCTGATTAAGGTTTGAGCTCCTGGGGCCTGCATTAACAAGTATCAGGTGAGCCGGAGGTAACAATTGCAATAGTCATCAAAAGAAGGCTTGCAGTATTCAATGTTTGCACAAGTGGCTTACCGAAGATTGCTGAGACCATTTGGGATATTTGGCGCTTTAAGCCGGATAGCTCAGCTATTGTTTCTGCAAGTGATGTCTCTGCTGTCTCGACACGGGTCACTAGTGAGGCCTTTTCATCAGCCCAGATTTTCTTCTCCGCTGCAAAAATTTTCTTCAACTTCTTTTGTTCAGAGACGCTGAATTCAAATTTGGAGTTGGCCTTTTGAATTTCAAGTTCTTGAGCTGCCAGGCGGCTCTTCAGGTCAGCAATCTCCGACTCAAATTGACTTATGGTGGCCTGCATTGGTGCCGGGTTATAGTCAGAATCATGGTAAGATAACATTAAGTCCCAAGTACTTTGCAAGCAAAGGTACTAGACACTTGGGGGCTAATGTATGCCGAAGAATTTTAAACTTACAATGCCGGTTCATGGAAATTAAGTCCCAAGCACTTTGCAAGCAAAGGTACTTGACACTTGGGGGCTAATGTGTATTGCAAGTTCAAAGTACCATGTTACAACCGGGTTAAATATCTTCTTTCTAAACCGGACAAAGCAGTGCTAAGAAGGTTTCTAAGTCTACATCATATTTATTCATAAGCAATAGACTTGGGGGCTGATATAGTAAGTATGATTAAGAAAAGTAGCATAAGTTATACCTCAGATTTTTGCTGTATTTGCTTCACCATGTCAATTTCTAGGTCACGGCTGCTATGTACTTGATTGATATTGCCAGAGACTATCTCTCCAATGCTCAAATGAGTATAGTCAGTAATGTCTAGCTTGGCCTTTCGGTGTTCCAGAAACTCCTCCTTGGCAGAGCACTTGGCAAGGACAGTGGGCTGTCCCGGCTCAACAAACTGAGTCTTCAGAATCTCAACTTCCGGATCAGTTGTCTTGGCCGGGCTAGGAGCTTCCGGGTTATCAGAGCTGTTGAGAGTATCTTTGGCGGGTGGATCAGAGGATGGTACTGGAATATCATAGGCTGGTTCAGGCGGCGGCTGATGGGTAGAACTGTCAGGAGCAGCCGTGCCAAGCTCCGGTTCAGTCGCGACCGGGTCTTGGGACGGCTTACTCTTTTTTGCCCTCTTACTGGTTTTCACTTGCACGCTGTGGATAAAGGAAGAAGGATGAGTACAAAAGCATGAGTAAGGTAAGGTATAATATAAACAAAATTACATTACCCAGGGGCAGTTTTGAAGGTCGGCATGTTAGATTGCATAGACTCGCCAGAGGAAGGAAAGGTATCCTGATAATTGGAGTCAGATGAATTGAGAGGTTGACGAATTAAACCCTTCAAAGAAAAGCAGAACGTAAATCGGAGATAACCTGAGTCCGATGCTTCCTGGTTATGTCAGGTAAGCCGGAGGAGAGCTCTACATCCTTGCTGGTCTGGGTCTGCCTCCGGCTTCCAAATTGATGTTGCTTCAAAAGAAATTGAGGATCTTGGTAAGGCAAAGGATGTGAAAATATTAATTTTCGGGTTACTCTTCGAATTTTCTGACGCGGCAGGGGCTCGGAGTCGGAGGAGATTATAGTTACCTCTTCCTCGGCGGCTTGGCTGTTCCCCGTATCTTCCTGAAAAGATTTAATGTCAGCAAGGTGATGATAAAGAGTCAAGGGAGTTAAAAAGTTACCTCTTCTTCATCATCATCAGTATCATCAAGTTTAAACATATCTGAAGCGCTTGGCTTCCTCTTCTTCGAAGTTCCAGTCTTGGCGGCTTTCCTTTCGGGTCTTTTTGCCACCCTGGTTTGTATGGCCGCCTCATGGTTATACTTGACCTTCCAGAAGTTATCATCGGCCTGTGAAAAATGATAAGGGGTTATGAGTAAAAGCAAGGTATAACACAGTAAGGAGTAAGTTATTGAGGTTGATGACTTCTCGCAGGGCCGGGTTCTTTTTGCAGAAAGGAAGTAAGCCGAAGGCATTACTAGTCATTGTGCCCTCTTTCAACAACGTCTGAGTCGTACCTCCACCACATCATCTGGTAAATCGTCGGGACTATGACGAAGTGGGTCATTTTTCTCGCCTGAGTAGGTGCACATTAAGTCGGGGCGGCGGCTTAACGAAATCACTCGCCAAGCGATCCAGACTCGGACCAGGTCAATGCCATCTAAGCCATTTCCCAAAAGAGCTTTGATTTTACTAATGGTGGGAGCAAGTGGCAGGCGTTCAACAACAGTCAGTTTATCCGGCAGCGGGTGGTTGGATTCAAGGCGCAAGGCACGGAAGCCGAACATAGGATTTTCCTCAGCCGGAGAAGTATCCTGGCAGTAAAACCACGTCTAATTCCAATCCTTTGGATGACTTGGCAGTTCAGCATAAGGAAACAGGCAGTCTCTCCACCGCTGAATCTAGACGCCACCAAGTTCTAGACTGGGCCCGTTCGCGCGTTCGTTCTGCCGGTTTAAGTAAAACAATTCTCTAAATAAAAGTAAGTTGGGTTCTTCTCCAAGGTACACCTCGCAGAAGACTTGGAAGTTGCAAATATTTGACATAGAGTTAGGTCCAATGTCTTGAGGTCTGAGGTCAAAGAAGTGCAAAACATCCTTGAAGAATTTTGAACCGGGTGGAGCAAAACCCCGGCTCATATGATCAGTAAACACGATCACCTCCCCCTCCTTGGGTTGAGGTTTCTCCTCTGACGGATTAGGAGCATGATAAGACATGACCTCCTTCTTAGGCAGATGGCCGGACTTCACGAATTCAGACAAAGTACTCTCCGTAACAGTGGATTTGACCCAGTTGTAGGTCACGAGAGCTTTGGGAGCCTTGGGTGCCATTGTATAAATTGAAGCCTATGACAAAATAAGAGTTTCCGGTTCAAATTTAACCCGGAGGAAAACATTTTAAGTCTATTCAAGATGGCGGTTTAAGAAGGGGCCTAATGACATATGGGTAACTATGCAGTGATATTTAAGCCGCTACAGGTATCAAAGGTAGTAAAATTTTCTGAAGTCGCGAGAAGCAAGCAAGGTTGACAGATCAGTGTCATTTACTTAAACCGGCCACGTGGACGGTCGTGGTTAAACAAATTCGACAGTTTGCTTAAGGGTGGAACAAACAGGTTTCACAAGTTGCGGTTATTATTTTGGATCAAACGGTTGTTCTGAAAAGAAAAATTTCTAGACCTAGGACTGGCACAAATGAAGTTCATAGGCTCGAACGGGGCCTCTATGCAATGGAAAGGGATCTATTTGCATTTGGAAACGGATGCGAAACAACCACCGCAATAGTTCTACACTGTCTGAAGATCAAAAGGGGGCATTGGAGGTAAAAACTGTCAAGGGTTTGGTTCCGGCGGTGACGAACGCCGACGAACTCGAAGAAGCCTTAATGCAGATCTAAAACAGGGGAAGAAGGGAACTCACATATGCAGACGGGCTGCGGAGGTCCGCCGTTGTTTTTTCTGGTCGGGCTCAGGTTGATGCAGCGACCGGAGTCGGTGAAGAGGAGGAGCTTCGCGGCGGCGGCGGCGGAGCTCGAGTAACAGAGGGACAACGAGAGGAAGAGGATGACCGAAAGGGGGGAGAATGGAAGACCTAGGTCGTGCCTATTTATAAGGGGAGACCGACTGAGATGGTCCGAGAAACGAGGAGATTAAACATCATTATCCAGCGGCCCTGACGCCTCGGTTTTCGGAACGGTCAGTAAAAGCAAAGATCCGTTGGAGGATATGGCGGAGTAAAATATGAATTTAAGTAAAGATGACGTCACGACGGGTTAACACGGATCCAGAAGATGACGACATGGCGGGTTAAAAACCTTTACACAGGCAGAAGGCTGAAATTTTATTTCTTAAGGTATTTTAAGATTGACATGAACCGGTTCAAATCAATCTGGGGCCTAATGTTGGGGATATAACTATTTGTGTAAGCCGCCCAGGAGGGGCCGGGTTATGCAAAGAAGACTCATCAGAAAGAAGCCCAAGGCCAAGCATGAAGATGGCGGTTCAACAAAGGGGCTGAGGCCCACAGGTGGCTTAAGGCCCATGGTGATAAACTGCCATAATGACATGACTTGTATCATAAGGTAGAATTAACTAGTCACCGAGCCGGACACTGTTTATGAGCCGGCCGGGACTCTGTAGGCTGCAAGGCGTCCACCCGTGTATATAAGGGGACGACCCGCTGGCGGCTTAGGAAAAAGAAACAACTGATCAAGAGCCAGGCATAGCGTATCTCGCTCCTTGGTTATCGAAACCTCAAGCAATACCAACCCAACTAGACGTAGGCCTTACCTTCACCGTAAGGGGCCGAACTAGTATAAATCTCTCGTGTCCTTTGTCCCGATTAACCCCTTTAAGCTTCCTAGTTGCAATGGCTCCACGACTAAGTCCTTGCAAGAGGACATCTGCCGTGACAATCCCACGACAGGGTCTATAACTTGAGGATTATCCTCATTGCTGCACAGAAGAATTACGTCTTGGAAGCACCGCTAGGTGCAAGACCCGCTAAGGGAGCAACGCCGGACGTTGTGAACGCCTGGCAGAGCAAAGCTGATGACTACTCGATAGTTCAGTGTGCCATGCTTTACGGCTTAGAACCGGGACTTCAACGACGTTTTGAACGTCATGGAGCATATGAGATGTTTACATGAGTTAAAGTTAATATTTCAAGCAAATGCCCGGATTGAGAGATATGAAGTCTCCAATAAGTTCTATAGCTGCAAAATGGAGGAGAATAGTTCTGACAGTGAGCATATACTCAGAATGTCTGGGTATCATAATCACTTGACTCAGCTGGGAGTTAATCTTCCGGTTGATAGTGTCATTGACAGAGTTCTTCAATCACTGCCACCGAGCTACAAAAGCTTCGTGATGAACTATAACATGCAAGGGATGGATAAGACGATTCCCGAGCTCTTCGCAATGCTAAAGGCTGCGGAGGTAGAAATCAAGAAGGAGCATCAAGTGTTGATGGTCAACAAGACCACCAGTTTCACGAAAAAGGGTAAAGGGAAGAAGGGGAACTTCAAGAAGAACGGCAAGCAAGTTGCTGCTCAAGTGAAGAAGCCCAAGTCTGGACCTAAGCATGAGACTGAGTGCTTCTACTGCAAAGGGACTGGTCACTGGAAGCGGAACTGCCCCAAGTATTTGGAGGATAAGAAGGATGGCAAGGTGAACAAAGGTATATGTGATATACATGTTATTGATGTGTACCTTACTAATACTCGCAGATAGTACCGGTATTTGATCTTGGTTCATTGCTAATATTTGCAACTCGAAATAGGGACTAAGGATTAAGCGAAGATTGGCTAAGGACGAGGTGACGATGCGCGTGGGAAATGGCTCCAAAGTCGATGTGATCGCCGTCGGCACGCTACCTCTACATCTACCTCCGGGATTAGTTTTAGACCTGAATAATTGTTATTTGGTGCCAGCGTTAAGCATGAACATTATATCCGGATCTTGTTTGATGTGAGATGGTTATTCATTTAATCCGAGAATAATGGTTGTTCTATTTATATGAGTAATATCTTTTATGGTCATGCACCCTTGAAGAGTGGTCTATTTTTGTTGAATCTCTATAGTAGTGACACACATATTCATAATATTGAAGCCAAAAGATGCAGAGTTGATAATGATAGTGCAACTTATTTGTGGCACTGCCGTTTGGGTCATATTGGTGTAAAGCGCATGCAGAAACTCCATTCTGATGGACTTTTGGAATCACTTTATTATGAATCACTTGGTACTTGCGAACCATGCCTCATGGGCAAGATGACTAAAAATCCGTTCTCCGAAACACTGGAGCGAGCAACAGATTCGTTGGAAATCATACATATTGATGTATGTGGTCCGATGAATATTGAGGCTCGCGGCGGGTATCGTTATTTTCCGACCTTCACAGATGATTTGAGCAGATATAGGTATATCTACTTGATGAAACATAAGTCTGAAACATTCGAAAAGTTCAAAGAATTTCAGAGTGAAGTTGAAAATCATCGTAACAATAAAATAAAGTTTATGCAATCTGATCGTGGAGGAGAATATTTGAGTTACGAGTTTGTTCTTCATTTGAAACAATGCGGAATAGTTTCGCAACTCACGCCACCTAGAACACCATAGCGTAATGGTGTACCAACGTCGTAACCGCACTTTATTAGATATGTTGCGATCTATGACGTCTCTTACTAATTTACCGCTATCGTTTTGGGGTTATGGTTTAGAGACGACTGCATTCACGTTAAATAGGGCACCATCTAAATCCGTTGAGACGACACCTTATGAACTGTGGTTTGGCAAGAAACCCAAATTGTCGTTTCTTAAAGTTTGGGGCTGTGATGCTTATGTGAAAAAGCTTCAACCTGATAAGCTCGAACCTAAATCGGAGAAATGTGTTTTCATAGGATACCCAAAGGAGACTGTTGGGTACACCTTCTATCACAGATCCGAAGGCAAGGCATTCGTTGCTAAGAATGGATCCTTTCTAGAGAAGGAGTTTCTCTCGAAAGAAGTGAGTGGGAGGAAAGTAGAACTTGATGAGGTAACTGTACCTGCTCCCTTATTGGAAAGTAGTTCATCACAGAAATCAGGTCCTGTGATTCCTACACCAATTAGTAAGGAAGCTAATGATGATGATCATGAAGCTTCAGATCAAGTTACTACCGAACCTCGTAGGTCAACTAGAGTAAGATCCGCACCAGAGTGGTACGGTAATCCGGTTCTGGTGGTCATGTTACTTGACCATGACGAACCTCTGAACTATGAGGAAGCGATGATGAGGCTAGATTCCACGAAATGGCTTGAGGCCATGAAATCTAAGATGGGATCCATGTATGAGAACAAAGTGTGGACTTTGGTTGACTTGCCCAATGATCGGCAAGCCGTAGAGAATATATGGATCTTCAAGAAGAAGACTGACGCTGACGGTAATGTTACTGTCTACAAAGCTCGACTTGTTGCGAAAGGTTTTCGACAAGTTCAAGGAGTTGACTACGATGAGACCTTCTCACCCGTAGCGATGCTTAAGTCCGTCTGAATCATGTTAGAATTGCTGCATTTTATGATTATGAAATTTGGCAAATGGATGTAAAGGCCGCATTCCTGAATGGATTTCTGGAAGAAGAGTTGTATATGATGCAACCCGAAGGTTTTATAAATCCAAAGGATGCTAACAAAGTGTGTAAGCTCCAGCGATCCATTTATGGACTGTTGCAAGCATCTCGGAGTTTGAATAAACGTTTTGATAGTGTGATCAAAGCATATGGTTTTATACAGACTTTTGGAGAAGCCTGTATTTACGAGAAAGTGAGTGGGAGCTCTGTAGCATTTCTAATATTATATGTGGATGACATATTGTTGATTGGAAATGATATATAATTTCTAGATAGCATAAAAGGATACTTGAATAAGAGGTTTTGAATGAAAGACCTCGGTGAAGCTGCTTATATATTGGGCATCAAGATCTATAGAGATAGATCAGGATGCTTAATTGGACTTTCACAAAGCACATACCTTAATAAAGTTTTGAAGAAGTTCAAAATGGATCAAGCAAAGAAAGGGTTCTTGCCTGTGTTACAAGGTGCCAAATTGAGTCAGACTCAATGCCCGACCACTGCAGAAGATAGAGAGAAAATGAAAGTCATTACCTATGCTTCAGCCATATGTTCTATCATGTATGCAATGTTTTGTACCAGACCTGATGTGTGCCTTTCTATTAGTTTAGCAGGGAGGTACCAAAGTAATCCACGAGTGGATCACTGGACAGCGGTCAAGAACATTCTGAAATACCTGAAAAGGACTAAGGATATGTTTCTCATTTATGGAGGTGACAAGAGCTCGTCGTAAATGGTTAAGTCAATGCAAGCGTTGACACTGATTTGGATGACTCTAAGTCACAAACCGGATACATATTTATATTGAACGGTGGAGCTGTCAGTTGTGCAGTTCTAAGGAAATCGTCATGGCGGGATCTACGTGTGAAGCGGAGTACATAGCTGCTTCGGAAGCAGCAAATGAAGGAGTCTGGATGAAGGAGTTCATATCCGATCTAGGTGTCATACCTAGTGCATCGGGTCCAATGAAAATATGTTGTGACAATACTGGTGCAATTGCCTTGGCCAAGGAATCCAGATTTCACAAGAGAACCAAGCACATCAAGAGACGCTTCAATTCCATCCACGATCAAGTCAAGGAGGGAGACATAGAGATTTGCAAGATACATACCGATATGAATGTTGCAGATCCATTGAGTAAGCCTCTCTCACGAGCAAAACATGATCAGCACCAAGACTCCATGGGTGTTAGAATCATTACTGTGTAATCTAGATTATTGACTCTAGTGCAAGTGGGAGACTGAAGGAAATATGCCCTAGAGGCAATAATAAAGTTGTTATTTATATATCCTTATATCATGATAAATGTTTTTTATTCATGCTAGAATTGTATTAAAGGAAACTTAGTACATATGTGAATACATAGACAAACAGAGTGTCACTAGTATGCCTCTACTTGACTAGCTCATTGAATCAAAGATGGTTAAGTTTCCTAGCCATAGACATGAGTTGTCATTTGATTAACGGGTTCACATCATTAGAGAATGATGTGATTGACTTGACCCATTCCGTTAGCTTAGCACTTGATCGTTTAGTTTGTTGCTATTGCTTTCTTCATGACTTATACATGTTCCTATGACTATGAGATTATGCAACTCCCGAATACCGGAGGAACACTTAGTGTGCTATCAAACGTCACAACGTAATTGGGTGATTATAAAGATGCTCTACATGTGTCTCCAATGGTGTTTGTTGAGTTGGCATAGATCGAGGTTAGGATTTGTCACTCCGATTTTCGGGGAGGTATCTCTGGGCCCTCTCGGTAATGCACATCACTATAAGCCTTGCAAGCAATGTGAATAATGACTTAATTGCGGGATGATGCATTACGGAACGAGTAAATAGGTTTGCCGGTAACGATATTGAACTAGGTATTGAGATATCGACGATCCAATCTCGGGCAAGTAACATACCGATGACAAAGGGAACATCGTATGTTGTTATGCGGTTTGACCGATAAAGATCTTCGTAGAATATGTATAAACCAATATGAGCATCCAGGTTCCGCTATTGGTTATTGACCGGAGATGAGTCTCGGTCATGTCTACATAGTTCTCGAACCCTTAGGGTCTGCACGCTTAACGTTCGGTGACGATCGGTATTATGAGTTCATGTGTTTTGATGTACCGAAGGTAGTTTGGAGTCCCGGATGTGAACATGGACATGACGAGGAGTCTCGAATTGGTTGATACATAAAGATTGATATATTGGATGACTATATTCGGACACCGGATGAGTTCCGGGGGTCACCGGATAATTATCGGAGTGCCGGGGGGTTATCGGAACCCCCGGGGGAACTAATGGGCCAACATGGGCAGAGAGAGAGAGAGAGAGAGGAGGGGTCTTAGGGCTGGCCGCCCCGAGGAGTCCAAATTGGACAAGGAGGGGGGCGGCGCCCCCTCTTTCCCTCCCTCTCTCCCTCTCCTTCCTTCCCCCTCCTAGTAGGACTAGGAAAAGAGCAATCCTACTCCTACTAGGAGGAGGATTCCTCCCCTCCTTGGCACTCCCATAGGGCCGGCCGGCCTCCCCCTTGCTCCTTTATATATGGGGGCACCCTAGAACACACAAGTTGACAGTTGTCTTAGCCGTGTGCGGTGCCCCCCTCCACAGATTCCACCTCGGTCATATCGTTGTAGTGCGTAGGCGAAGCCCTGCGTCGGTAAGTTCATCATCACCATCATCATGCCATCGTGCTGACGAAGCTCTCCCTCGACACTCAGCTGGAGCTAGAGTTCATGGGACGTCACCGAGCTGAACGTGTGCAGATCGCGGAGGTGCCGTACTTTCGGTACTAGGATCGATCGTATCGTGAAGACGTACGACTACATCAACCGCGTTGTCATAAGCTTCCACTTTCGGTCTACGAGGGTACATGGACAACATTCTCCCCTCTCATTGCTATGCATCACCTAGATGGATCTTGCGTGTGCATAGGAATTTTTTTTAAATTACTACGTTCCCCAACGGCAACCTCGTCCAGCGGCGCGTTGGTGTCCTGCTTGTCGCTACTCTTTGATTGAATGTCCTCGGGGGGCGACTCCTCCTCGTCGGTGCATGGGCATATCGGAGGCGTCGTGGCAGAGATTTTCTAGAAATAGAGAGAGAAAGGGAGAGGGGGCGAGCGAGGAGAGGATGTAGATGAGAATGCAGGCGGGAAGACATGAGCAAGGTAGTATATATTGACGGCGGGAATCTAGATCGACGGGAACAGTACACATGCCGATCGCTGGAATTTAGGAGTACTGTAGTTTGAATTGCACACGATTCCCGCAGCAAAAACCATGTGTGAACTTAATCGCTGACGGTTTCCAATACAGTACATCGTCTGATTAATAACCCGCGCCACTCACCTTCCAAACCTCGAGGTGCGAAATAGAGTGCCAATCGTGTGGGGCCCGGTTGTCTTGCCAGATATTTACATTTTCTTTCCACATATAAGGCACGAATGCTTATTTTGTGTTACCATGATATTATTGTATAATGTAATGTAATACGTAAATGATTTGTCCAACCCATGATGGTTTTTTGTTGCATGTAAATGTGGTTCAATTTGAATTACGGCCATTAAATGGCTAGAAAATCACTTAACTGTCTTAAAAAGGTCAAATGCCCCCTAAAAATTTTCAGGTTTAACATGACAGTTGTATTAGTGCATGTTACTGGAAGAAAAAGTTTAGAGGCCATACGAGGAAGCTATCGTCGATTCGTTATCAAACATGCAGTGTTCCCTCTCGGAACCACGAGCCTTCTCGTCAGATGCTCCGGTTTGTGAGGGGTGTGTGTCCACACTTTCGTCAAATAGTCCAATTTGTTTTACCACATCTTGGTGCCATGCCATTACATCAAGCAAGGTTCCGTGTATTTCTGATTATTTTTGATTTTTTGGGAGTTTAAAAGCCATAGCACTTGATGTTTCCGTCCAAGCCGTGACACCAATATATTTGTAAATTCCTTCCGATTTACTATATAGGGCATTAACTCGCACACGAGGACACAACTATGATTTTCCAAACCATTATGGTTAGCTATTGCATGTACATGTAGTTCAAATTTGAATTACGGTCATTAAATGGCTAGAAAAATCACCTAATGTCTTAAAAGGGTCAAATGACCCCTGAAATTTCCAAATTTTAACATGACAGTTGTATTAGTGCACGTTAATGGTAGAAAAGTTTTGAAGGGCATAATAGGAAGCTACCACCGGTTCGTCATCAAACATGCATTGTTTCCCTCTTGAAACCATGAGTCTTCTAGTGAGATGCTCCAGTTTGTGAGGGGTGTGTGTCCAAACTTTTGTCAAACAGGCCAAATTTTTGACCACATCATCTTGGCACCATGCTATTACGTCAAGCAAGGTTTCATGTATTTATGATCATTTTTATTTTTTTGGAAGTTAAATGTCATGGCACTCTATGCTTGTGTCCAAGCCATGACACCAATATATTTGAAAATTCCTTCCAATTTACTACACATGGAATTAACTTGCACACAAGTACACAAATATGATTTTTCAAACCGTTATGGTTAGCAGTTGCATGTACCTGTATTTCAAATTTGAATTACGGTCATTAAATGGCTAGAAAATAATTTAAATGTGTTTAAAAGGTCAAATGACCCTTGAAATTTTCCAAATTTTGACATGACACTTGTATTAGTCCACGTTAATGGTAGAAAAAGTTTGGAGGCCATCAAAAGAAGCTACCGCCAGTTTGTCATCAAACATGCACTGTTCCCTCTCGGAACCAAGAGTCTTCTAGTGAGATGCTCTGGTTCATGAGTGGTTTGTGTCCAAACTTTGTCAAGTAGGCCAACTATTTTTGCCACAACATCTTGGTGCCATGCCATTACGTCAAGCAAGGTTTCATATATTCCTGGTCATTTTTGAATTTTTTGGAATTTAAAAGCCATGGTACTCAATGTTTGTGTCCAAGCCATGACACCCACATGTTTGAAAAATCGTTCCAATTTACTACACATGGAATTAACTTGCACACAAGTACACAAATATGATTTTCCACCCCATGACGCTTTGTTGTTGCATGTACATGCAGTTCAAATTTGAATTACGGCCATTAAATAGCTAGAAAACTCACTTAATGTCTTAAAAAGGTGAAATGAACCCTTGTAATTTCCAAATTTTAATATGATTGTTGTATTAGTGCATTTTAATGTTACAAAAAATTTCTCGCACATTTAAAACACCATCCGTCGCCGCTGTACTCCAAATTCGTCTTTCACATCTAATACAAAAAATCAACAACATCACACATAGTTTGTTGTAGGAACCGTTTGCGATGAAAATTGGTGGGTCTATTTATGTCTTCCTCTATAAGCTTCACCGGCTTCATCTGCTCTAGTGTCAGTCACACCCAAATCCACGAATCCCCGATCCCCATTCCCCAACCATTTCTTGCAAAGAATGACGCCATGGAGACGCTCACGAGGGCCCATACGGTGGCTGATACGTCTCCAACGTATCTATAATTTTTTATCGTTCCATGCTATTATATTATCTGTTTTGGATGTTAATGGGCTTTAATATGCTATTTTTATATTATTTTTGGGACTAACTGAGGGAGTCCTGGATTAGGGGGTATCCGGACAGCCGGACTGTGTACAACGTCCCAACTATTGAAGCGTGAAGATACAAGACTCAAGACTTCGGCCCGTGTCCGGATGGGACCTTCCTTGGCGTGGAAGGCAAGCTTGCCGATCCGGATATTATATTTCCTTCCTTGTAACCGACTCCATGTAAACCCTAGCCCTCTCCGGTGTCTATATAAACCGGAGAGGTTGGTCCTTAGAAGACCGATCACAATTACAATCATACCATCATAGGCTAGCTCTTAGGGTTTAGCCTCTACGATCTCGTGGTAGATCTACTCTTGTACTACCCATATCATCAATATTAATCAAGCAGGAAGTAGGGTTTTACCTCCATCGAGAGGCCCCGAACCTGGGTAAACATCCGTGTCCCTTGCTTCCTGTTACCATCAGCCTTGACGCACGATCGGGACCCCTACCGAGATCCGCCGGTTTTGACACCGACATTGGTGCTTTCATTGAGAGTTCCTCTGTGTCGTCGCCGTCAGGCTCGATGGCTCGTCTCATTGTCCAGGACAACATTACTTCGGAGGGGGCTCTGGCTATAGGCCAGACGCTCCGACTCGGCGGCTTTATCATGGCCGCCCCATCGGCGGTGGCGCCGACGATGACTTCTTGGGTCATCAATCATAACCTTCACGTCAGTTCGGAACTTGCCGAACAGATGGATCCAATGGAGCTCTCCTCCCTTATCGAGCTCTTGGATCGCATCGCCGCTCTGGGGGTTGCTACAGACTACGACCGGATTGGGCTTAAACCCGACCAAAGGGACATCAGGTCCCCGCCAGCTACCCATGAGATAGCGATAGTGGAGGAACCACATGCAGATTGCCCATCAACTTTGAGGACAAGCTATGTACGGATCACCGAACTCCTTGAGCCAAAGACCTGCTCAAAGGAAAACCTAACCCAGGTCCCGGACTTAGAATCGGGCATCGGGCCGAAGAAATTGGGCACCCCGGATCCTGAGTTGTTTAGCTCGGGACCGCCTGCGCCCTTGGGAGTCAGATCGAATCAAAATCCGGACTTTAAACTAGACCTAAACTGTCTCTCCCGCATCAGGCAAGAGCCCCAGGAAACCGTACATCGCTACTGGGCCAGATTCCTCCTTGCGCTTAACAAGGTCAGGGACTACCGCGAAGAGGACATGGTCTCACTTTTCTGCAAAAACTGCACGGATGAAGGACTCCTCAATGCTATAAGCCGCCGCGACATAGTACGCTTCACAGACTTGGCAGCCATAGTACGGAAGTACTGTGCGATGGAGAGCGCTTGGAAGACCCAAACAGAATTTTGGGATAGTACTGCTCTCGCCAATGCCTTTGTCCGAACTAAACGGACGAACTCTTGTAAGTCGTCCGACCCAACCCCCAAGAAACCAAAGCCCATGCCAGGGCAGAGATCCGTATTGGAAGAATGGCTCGATGGGCCATGTAAGCTCCATAGTACTCCGGATACAACACCTACTCATAGCCTTAAGGCATGTTGGATACTCCGACAGGTGGCAAAAATTGGCGAGGATCTTCTTGTGGGCCATAAAGCGGAACAACATCCCGCCAGCGAACACAATACGGTACTAACAGTCTATGAGACTTTCGCCTCAAACAATAGGCGCAAGCGAGCTCGCCGAAGCTCCGCTGAAATTTACCGTGTGGCGAAAATAAACCCTTGGAACGACACTGCTATAACTTTTAATGCCAGTGATGAACCTCGATCCCGGGCTGTCCGGGCACCAGCCGCTCTGGTCCTTAGTCCGATCGTAGATGGCTTTCGGCTCACCAAAGTACTCATGGACGGCGGAAGCGGATTAAATCTGATTTATGAAGAAACGCTCAACAAGATGGAGATTGATAAAAGCCGCATTGAACGAAGCGGCACGACCTTCAGGGGAATTATCCCTACCCGGGAAGCACGGTGTGCGGGAAAAATCACACTCGGTGTGGTATTCGGTACCCCGGAGAATTATAGGTCCGAGGAAATCACACTCCAGGTGGCTCCTTTTAGCAGCGGATACCACGCCCTTCTAGGGCAGGACACGTTTACAAGCTTTCAAGTCGTACCCCATTATGCGTACATGAAGCTTAAAATGCCTGGACCCAATGGAATCATCACTCTAGCCAGTGATCCGGATGTTGCGCTTCGCGCCGAAAATAAAAACGCAGCTCTAGCCTTGGAAGCATTATCTGAAGCCCTAGCAGCCGAAGAGTTAACAACACTGCGGGCCACTGTGGACAGGGACGACGTGATACTAGACAAATGACCCAAGTCCACCTCATTCAAACCTGCAGACGAGATAGTCAAATTCCAGGTCCACCCAACGGACCCCACGAAGACAGCTTCCATCGGGACACAGCTGAGCCCCGCGATTGACGCCGCACTACGAGATTTCTTACGCGAGAATTGGGACATTTTCGCCTGGCACCCATCGGACATGCCGGGCATCCCACGCAGACTGGCCGAACACAGCCTCAACATTCTAAAAGGATATAAACCAGTTAAGCAGACCCTAAGGCGATTATTAGAGCCCAAACGACAGGCAATGGGGGAAGAGTTAGCCAAGCTACTCGAGGCCAGATTTATCAGAGATATCAAACATCCAGATTGGCTGGCAAATTTGGTGATGGTGCCAAAGAAGGATAAATCCTGGTGCCTATGCGTCGATTTCAAAGACCTCAACAAGGCTTGCCCCAAGGATCCCTTTCCCCTCCCTCGCATCGATCAAATCATCAATGCCACAGCTGGACACGGCTCACTGTGTTTCCTCGACGCATACTCTGGATACCATCAAATAAACATGGCGGAGTCTGACCAAGCTGCAACAGCTTTCATAACGCCATATGGCCCTTTTTGCTTCAACACTATGCCTTTCGGGCTTAAGAACGCCGATGCAACCTACCAACGCATGATTCAAACATGCCTGAAAAAAAATCGGCAAAACAGTGAAGGCATACATGGATGACGTGGTCATAAAAACAAGACACGTCGAAACCCTAACAGATGACTTGAGGCTTACATTCGACAATCTCCGGACATACGACATCAAGCTGAACCCGGAAAAATGCGTTTTTGGCGTCCCCTCGGGGAAGCTACTCGGCTTCATCGTTTCCAACAGAGGAATTGAGGCGAATCCGGCAAAAATCCGAGCTCTGTCACAGTTGGCTATAGCAACTGACCTCAAGCACATCCAAAAGCTAGCCGGATGCGTGGCTGCTCTCAGCCGCTTTATCTCCAGGTTAGGAGAAAAGGCACTACCACTTTATCGCCTTCTTCGGTGCACCGAACACTTCGTATGTACGGAGGCAGCCGCGGCCGGACTAGATGAAATAAAGACCTTATTGGCCAGTAATCCAAGATAATAAATACGAATATCAACGAACCTATGTTGTTGTACATAGCTGCAACGCATCAAGTCGTAAGCGCAGTGCTCATCGTCGAGCGAGAGGCCGGCGGATACAAATACCGCTCGAAGCGGTCTACTACGTGTCCACGGTCCTAACCCTATGCAAACCCGATACCCACACTATCAAAAAATAGCATACGCGGTGTTCATGGCATCCGGAAGCTTCGACACTATTTTCAAGAGTGTTCGATTACGGTGGCCTCCGAAGTACCACTCAATGACATAATAAATAACCGCGATGCTACGGGCCGGATTGCCAAGTGGGCTATTGAGCTCCTTCCGTTCGACATAACGTACAAACCACGGCGGGCCATCAAGTCGCAAGTGTTGGCTGACTTCGTCGCCGAATGGACAGAAGCCAAACTCCCTAAAGAGTACGGCGCATACTCAAACTAGATCATGCACTTCGACGGCTCTAAAATGCTGGCCGGACTGGGAGCAGGGGTAGTCCTGACATCTCCCACCGGCGACACGGTCCAGTACGTCCTCCAAATATTATACACAGACTCCAACAATGCAGCCGAATATGAGGCTCTGTTGCACGGTCTTCGGATGGCAGTCTCTATGGGCATTCAACGCCTAGAAGTGCGCGGGGACTCGAACCTTGCAATATCACTTATAAACGGAGATTTTGATGCCAAGGACCCGAAAATGGCGGCCTACCGTAATGCCGTCCTCAAAATGTCAGCTCGGTTCGAGGGGCTCGAATTCCACCATGTGGCTCGAGAAAACAATCAAGCGGCGGATGTCCTCGCTTGCATCGGCGCTAAACGCGACCCTGTCCCACCTAACATATTCTTGGAACGGCTATTCAAGCCATCCGTATTATGGGAAGGGGAGTCCGGCAATACTAGCGCGGACCCGAATACACCCCCGGATTCCGAACCATCAGACACAGTCGGAGGTTCTACCCCCGAAATAACGTCCTCGGCCCACGAAATCATGGCTGTAATCGCCCCGTGGACCGAGCCCTTCTTGGCCTACCTAAATAGGCAGGAGCTCCCCGAAGACCAAAATGAAGCACGCTGCATTGTCCGGCGCTCTAAAGCTTACAAAGTCTATGAAGGGGAACTCTACAAGAAAAGCGCTACCGGAGTGCTACAAAGATGCATCTCCGAAGAGGAAGGACGGCAGCTCTTGGCTGAAATCCATGCCGTCCTGGGCGGGCACCACGCCGCGGCTCGGGCATTAGTTAGCAAGGCCTTCCGTACAGTCTTCTATTGGCCGACAGCCCGAGCGGATGCACAAGAACTTGTCCAACATTGTGTCGGTTGCCAGCTCTTTGCCAATCAGAGTCACATGCCCCCTACCGCTCTCCAAACAATCCCCATAACGTGGCCCTTTGCGGTCTGGGGGTAGATATGGTCGGACCTCTTAAAGGGGGAAGCCATAAGAAGAAATACTTATTGGTCATGGTGGACAAATTCACCAAATGGATAGAAGCTAAACCAGTCAAAACGACTGAGTTCGGACCAGTAATAGACTTCATATCCGGGGTCGTACACCGATACGGTGTCCCCCACAGCATCATCACTGATAATGGCTCAAATTTCACTGACGACGAAGTGAAAACTTGGTGCGCAAAAATGGGCATCAAGCTCGATTACACTTCCACCTACCATCCACAAACCAACGGCCAGGTAGAGCGGGAAAATGGTCTCATTATCAGCGGTATCAAACCCAGGCTAGTGCGATCCTTGACAGAGTCGGATACGCACTGGGTGGAGGAGCTCGACTCCGTACTCTGGGAGCTACGGACCACGCCAAATCGCACCACCGGATACACACCATTTTTTATGGTGTACAACGCGGAAGCATTATTACCTTGCGACATAATACATGATTCGCCACGCGTACGCATGTACGAAGAGAAGGAAGCCGAGTTAGATCAGCATGATAATTTGGATGCTCTGGAGGAGGAGCGCGATGTCGCAAAATCCCGTTCCGCATTCTATCAGCAGCAGGCTCGACGATACCAAAGCAGAGAAGTGCGGGCCAAAACTTACAATATTGGCGAGCTCATTCTATGACTACCGGAGAAGAAGAAGGACAAACTCAAACCCAAGTGGGAGGGTCCCTTCGTCATTGACAAAGTTCTCACCGAAGGAGCGTACCGCTTACGTAATGCATCCGATAACAGACTCGAGCCGAACCCATGGAACGTGGCAAGACTACGGAGATTCTACGCCTAGCGCCGAACACAGTGTTCGTATCCTAACCCCTCCCTTTTAATTATGCCCCATCCCCTTTTCCTTTCTCGACCTTTTTCTATCTTCACACAAAGTATTCAATACAATGCGGACTTCCGGATCGCTCCGACCGCACTAAGTGTGTAAGCAATACCTGGGGGCTTCCTATACAGAAGCTTAAAATGATTACTCACATGGCTTTTTGCCCGTCGCATATGCATTCTTTTTCCATATGTGCCTTTTCTTCACCATTATATGCATCGATATGACTTAAGATGTTGCCAAGCTAGGTTTCCTGGCTCTTGTGTTTATGCCCTACGTTCCTGTTAATTCGGCTAGGGCATAAGGGGAGCACCACTGCGATTGTTATTCTTGCGGTTCAATGGATGTGTACCTCGGTCGGGTGAAGCCGAAAGCTAGCTTCCTTAAGAGAATATTCGGTCGGTGAACAAAATATGTATTCGTTTATCATAACATAAATCCCCAGAAGTCTTGTATCCTGCGCCATCGTTCGCAGTCCGGACATGTGCATCGTCACATGCGTACCCAAGGAAAGGAACCCCTAACGGAACTATTCTCTCTGGAAGATGTTTCTTACTATCCATGTAATATAACATAACTAGTTGGGTACTTGTCTGTTCAAGCACTTATGACTCCTATGCCTTGTTTCCACGCATACCCCAGTTTTGTATAGCTGAATGGGTATTCGGACACATCCCGGACTATAGGACCCGGGGGCTGAAGCGAAAATGTCCGCCATGACAAATGATTTTAATCTGGCTAGGGGCTAATCATGCCCATTAATTTACACAGTCATTTGGACTGATTACATTCCTCTTCTATACCGTCCAACAGGCTATCTAGCTTACAATCTTGTTGAGAATACTTAGCGGCTAACGCTACCTGGTCATACACCAGACTAACGGGAATTTCTTGCCCATCGGGCCCCGCCGGTCCCACTTCGGCCATATGGTTCGGGTCCAGCTTGGTGTAGCGTATCTTCACCATTGCCCAGGATTCTCTTGCTCCTTGCCAGCATGCTGACATCTTCCATAGACGGAAGCGCCGCCGGGCTCCTTGAAGCAGGTCCACAAGTTCCCCTGTGCCATTCGGCAAGAGGGCTTGATGGCCACAAAGCCTGAGCAACACCCTGCATCACTTGCCGAGCTCGCTCGTGCAGTCGCGAAAGGTCTTGCAGTAAATCATTTGCAGATGAGGGCATCTCCTCCTCGGGGCGACCCGTTAACATTCCTGCAAGCAAAATTCTTTCAATATACTTCCTCACCGAACTGTACAACAGTTCGTCTAGGCACTTACTGTAAATGCTGCGTCGAAGCCTCTTATTATCCTTCATGGAGTCCGCCAGCTGAGTGCGGAGATCTTTTAACTCCACGTCCAGTTGGACTTTGGCATCTTGAAGATCGTTCTTCTCCGCCTAACTTCGCGTAAGAATGCGCCGCCAGCCTCTAGCTGCTTTTTGAGATGCGATCGTCCTCTCCTCGCCCCCGGATTCACCCCGGATTGTCTCGCAGAATTTTCTATTAGACTTGTCATATTATCCATTTACTAACTGGTGCATCTTCGCACAATTGTGATAATTGTTACCAGATGAGGGCCTTTGGGGTTCCTCTAACTTGGCAGCTATGGCCCTCGATTCGGCCTTGCAGTCCTCCACCATGAAACAATTGCTCGTTCTTCCGCACAAGGACCTGTACATAAATTGATCCTTAAAACTATTGTTTCAACCGTTTCAAGTCTCAGGGGCTACTATTATACATACTTATCAAAATTTCTCACCCGTATGTCTTTGGTATACTGGTTTGTCACTTGGGCAAGCCCGCCCCGAGCAGCTTGGACGTACACGTCCGCCGAATTGAAGGCATTAAACGCCTCTTTGGAGAAGATGTTGTTCCGAAGTACGGCCCGTCGGCGCCTGTGATTCATGGCGCTCTCCACTTCGGAATTCGTGGCTGAGAGCATGTCCGCACTCTCTGTTGGAGAGCGATGCGGTGCTGGCCCCGTGTCCGCATCCGCCCCTGAAGCCGGTTCTGCAACCCGGCTGGTGGAGGCGTGATTGGTAGGGTCTCCGGATATAGTCCGGTTATTCTTCTTCCTGCCAGACACAAAGGGCGTTGTCATATTTTAAATTCTACTCCCTCCGTCCCATAATGTAAGACGTTTTTTGACACTAGTGTAGTGTCAAAAAACGTCTTACATTATGGGACGGAGGGAGTATAATTACAGGACAGGTTATTGTTTTACCTCTATAGCGGTGTGTCAACCCTCACCGCCTTCCTCTTGAGTCTGCCCGATCTGGACGCCCATGGTTGACGAGTCCCTAGGGGCTCGGTCCCTCGCTCCAGCCGTCGTTTCTGCAAATAGAACGACGCCTCAAAGGTAAATTATAACACCTGGGGAGAGTCCTCTTCGAAGGATAGGGTTTTCTAGTTCGTCTTACACACGAGGCGGGGAGCAGTCCAGGGTAGTCGGCCGTAATGGCCGCTAGGGCGCCATCCCAGCTCGCCTGATAAAATACCCCATTGACGAGCTCCACAGTGATATCCGGATCCACTTTAAGTCCCGGATCTAGGGCCCTTCCAGGGTCCTCTTGTTGCGGGGAGGGGCTGAAGACTCCTTCAACGGCCCTCCTTAATTCCTGCCCAGAAACATTGATGCAAGTAATCTTAGCAGAAGAACGCTAGAGCAAAGCGGGGAAAAAGAATGGCAACTACCCACGCTGGGGGGTTGTACATGGAGAATCCTTCCCGCGTTTTTATGCGAAGGAATTCCTCCTCTTCCCCTTTGTACAGATCGGACAATATCCTTGCCAGAGTGGCAGCGGAGTCCGGACCTTTGCGGCCGCAGCGGGTGGCGTCGTCTTCCCCGTTGAAATGCCACATGGGCTTCCCCCGATATTAGAGCGGTTGCACTCCCCGTCTTATACATATCGCCATAACCTCAACTATCGTCAGTACGGATTTGGCCAGTAACTTTATCCTGTCCATCAGGAGGAATATTTCCTCGTGTCCTCTTCTTGAGGGCCCCGGGCGCCGGCTTAAGCGTGCCCTCGGCGGGCATTGCTGAACTTGCGGAGACCTGTCGGACTGGATCCGGAAGGGGGACATCGTTTATATAGAACCACTCCGAAGGCCAGTTTTCTGGTGCCTTCTTAGGAGTGCGGACAGGTATCCGGTCTCGGCAATGCGCCATCGCCGGTCCCGCCCACTTGGCATAGGGACTCCCCTTGGAGTGCGGGGACGAGGCAGAACAGCTTCGCGACAACCCAAGTGTGGTTCGCAGCCTAAAACAGCTCAAGACAGGCAACATACCCGCTATGTGTAGAATAGAGCCAGGGGTAAGGTCGTAATCGGAGGCCGAGAACTCTGGAGCCCGCCAAGAAACGGGTGGATAGGGAACCCAACGCCTCGGCAGATGATGGATCGACATATAGGCTCCTCAGGAGATGGGTTACGGATCCTCACCTGGTCCCCTCCGTCATAAGTGGCTATACCAGCTCGGACGGAGACCATGAACGCCGGTGGGAGAAACCCTTGGGTTTGTAACTTTGTCAAACGGCTATGAGAAACTGAACACTCTCCCCAATCCCCTGACTTGGAACGAGAAGGGCAAGCAGATGAGCTGCGACGGACGGTCATGTTGGAATGGCTTTTTGTGGAGCGCTCTGTTGGATGCTGGCTCTGGGAGGGAGAGTGAGGTTTGGATCTGAGAATCCCCGTCCCTTCAAATAGACGGTTCGCCTGGAGGATCGAGGGTGGCAAATGCAAAAATGCCTTGACTCCTCGCATTCGCTCAACACGTGGAGATGGTCATTACTGAGGCACCAAAGCCGAGGAGCACAACATTGATTAGAGGCCGTACACTATTCGTCGTAACAAGCACTTTGGAGTATTTAGAGAAGGAACCCGCCTTGCAATACCGAAGACAATACTGCGCGCCGGACTCATCGTCATTGCAGCCTAGTTCAGGGGCTACTGAGGGAGTTCTGGATTAGGGGGTATCCGGACAGCCGGACTGTGTACAACGTCCGGACTATTGAAGCGTGAAGATACAAGACTCAAGACTTCGGTCCGTGTCCGGATGGGACTTTCCTTGGCATGGAAGGCAAGCTTGGCGATCCGGATATTATATTTCCTTCCTTGTAACCGACTCCATGTAAACCCTAGCCCTCTCTGGTGTCTATTTAAACCGGAGAGGTTGGTCCTTAGAAGACCGATCACAATTACAATCATACCATCATAAGCTAGCTCTTAGGGTTTAGCCTCTATGATCTCGTGGTAGATCTACTCTTGTACTACCCATATCATCAATATTAATCAAGCAGGAAGTAGGGTTTTACCTCCATCGAGAGGGCCCGAACATGGGTAAACATCTGTGTCCCTTGCTTCCTATTACCATCAACCTTGACGCACAGATCGGGACCCCCTACCCGAGATCCGCCGGTTTTGACACCGACACTAACCTATTAACCGGAGGCCCAGTGCCAGTTGCTGTTTTTTGCCTATTTTAGTGTTTCACTTAAAAGGAATATCAAATGGAATCCAACCGGAACTAAACCTTCATGAGGATCTTTCTTGGAACGAATGCAATACAGGAGACTTGGAGTGGAAGTCAGAGACGAAACAAGGCGGCCACGAGGTAGGAGGGCGCGCCCCCACCCTCATGGGCCCCTCGTAGCTCCACCGACCTACTTCTTTCGCCTATGTATACTCTTATACCCTTAAAACATCCAGGGAGACACGAAACCACTTTTCCGCCGCAACAACCTTCTGTACCCGTGAGATCCCATCTTGGGGCCTTTTCCGGCGATCTGCTGGAGGGGGATTCGATCACGGAGGGCTTCTACATCAACACCATAGCCTCTCCGATGATGTGTGAGTAGTTTACCACCGACCTTTGGGTCCATAGTTATTAGCTAGATGGCTTCTTCTCTCTCTTTGGTTCTCAATACAAAGTTCTCCTCGATGTTCTTGGAGATCTATTCGATGTAATACTTTTTGCGGTGTGTTTGCCGAGATCCGATGAATTGTGGGTTTATGATCAAGATTATCTATGAACAATATTTGATTCTTCTCTGAATTCTTATATGCATGATTTGATATCTTTGCAAGTCTCTTCGAATTACCGGCTTAGTTTGGCCTACTAGATTGATCTTTCTTGCAATGGGTGAAGTGCTTAGCATTGGGTTCAATCTTGCGGTGCTCAATCCCAGTGACAGAAAGGGAACCAGCACGTATTGTATTATTGCCATCGAGGATAAAAAGATGGGGTTCATATCATATTGCTTGAGTTTATCCCTCTACATCATGTCATCTTGCTTAATGTGTTACTCTGTTCTTATGAACTTAATACTCTAGATGCATGCTGGATAGAGGTCGATGTGTGGAGTAATAGTAGTAGATGCAGAATCTTTTCGGTCTACTTGACACGGACGTGATCCCTATGTTCATGATCATGCCTAGATATTCTCATAACTATGCGCTTTTCTATCAATTGCTCGGTAGTAATTTGTTCACCCACCGTAATATATGCTATCATAAGAGAAGCCACTAGTGAAACCTATGGCCCCCGGGTCTATTTTACATCATATTAGTTTATCTTCAACTTGCCAATTTCTATCGCCGTTTATTTTTGCAATCTTTACTTTTCAATCTATACAACAAAAATACCAAAAAAATTATCTTATGATCTTTATCAGATCTCACTTTTGCAAGTGGCCGTGAAGGGATTGACAACCCCTTTATCGCGCTGGTTGCAAGGTTCTTGATTGTTTGTGCAGGTACTAGGTGATTAGCATGTAGTCTCCTACTGGATTGATACCTTGGTTCTCAAAAATGGAGGGAAATACTTACGCTACTTTGCTGCATCACCCTTTCCTCTTCAAGGGAAAACCAACGCATGCTCAAGAGGTAGCAAGAAGGATTTCTGGCGCCATTGCCGGGGAGATTTGCGCCAAGTCAAGTCAAGATTTGATCTCCTGTCAACTAGCCATTTCTGGCGCAGTTGCCGGGGAGATCTATGCTCAAGTCAAGACATACCAAGTACCCATAACAAACTCTTATCCCTCGCATTACATTATTTGCCATTTGCCTCTTGTTTTCCTCTCCCCCACTTCACCTTTGCCTTTTCTTTGCCCTCCTTCCGCTCGATCTTGTGTTACCATGTGCCTTCTTTTTGCTTGCATCTTCGCTTGCTAAAAGTTTATGGATCCTCATCCCCTTGCTAATCTTTTTAAGAGACCCAATTATGATGAACCAATTTCTAGTGATTTGAGTGCACTAGATTATCTTTATGAGGTTTTTCTTGAAAATCGCGAATCTGAAAATTGTGATGAAGAAATTTATGAAGAGATTCACGATAGCTCCTTGAATAAAAAGCATGATTGGAATGATTTTACTATAAATTCCCTTGATGTAAATTGTGCTAATAATATGCAAAACCCTAAGCTTGGGGATGCTAGTTTTGTATGTCTACTACTTGTTGCAATGATCATGATTGGGGTGATTCTTCTTATGATCTTGAAAATTTATTTAAGCCCCATGATGAATATCAGATTAATAATAGTGTTTGCAATATTATTAAAAGTGGGTTTGGAAGAGTGTAAACTTTAGATCCCACATATTTGGAGAATGTTCAATCTTATGGTATTTTTGATAAAAGTGGGTTTCGAGAGGTCATGACTTTAGTTAATGATAATCCCACTATTTTGGAAGCGTGTCAACATCGCATGCATGTGGATCATGTTGAGAATATATTATGTGATAGCTATTTTGTTGAATTTGCCTATGATCCTACATGTAATTATTATGAGAGAGGAAAATATGGTTGTCAAAATTTTTATCTTACTAAATTACCTTTCGTCATGTTGAGATTGCTATCGTCTCTTTCTTCTTCCTTGCATATGCTAATTTTTGCTTGCTATGATAATTTGTTTGCTTAAAAAATGCCTATGCATAGGAAGTATGTTAGACTTAGATGTGTTTATCACGTGTTCTATGATGCTCTCTTTGTGCTTTAATTCTTATCTTTGATGTGAGCATCATTAAAATTATCAATGCCTAGCTAGGGGCGTTAAACAATAGCGCTTGTTGGGAGGCAACCCAATTTTATTTTTATTCTTTGCTTTTTGACCCTGTTTAGTAATAAATAATTATTCTAGCCTCTGTTTAGATGTGGTTTTATGTTTTAATTAGTGTTTGTGCCAAGTATAACCTTTGGGATGACTTGGGTGAAGTCTTTGCAATCTTGCTGTAAAAAACAGAAACTTTAGTGCTCACGATATTAGCTGCCATTTTTTACTGGAGAGTGCTTTTAGGATAATTCTTTTTGAATATGATTAATAGACAAATTCCTCACGTCCACCAATTTATTTCAAAAATTTTGGAGTTCCATAAGTATACGTTTGATACAGATTACTACAGACTGTTCTGTTTTTGACAGATTCTGTTTTTCGTGTGGTGTTTGCTTATTTTGATGAATCTATGGCTAGTATCGGGGGGTATGAACAATGCAGAAGTTGGAATACAGTAGGTTTAACACCAATATAAATAAATAATGAGTTCATTACAGTACCTTAAAGTGGTGGTTTGTTTTCTTGTACTAACGGAGCTCACGAGATTTTCTGTTTAAGTTTTGTGTTGTGAAGTTTTCAAGTTTTTGGTTTGGAATAAGGAGTGGAAAGAGCCTAAGCTTGGGGATGCCCAAGGCACCCCAAGGTAAAATTCAAGTACAAACAAAAGCCTAAGCTTGGGGATGCCCTGGAAGGCATCCCTCTTTAAATCTTAAATCTCATCGGTAACTTTACTTGAGGCTATATTTTTATTCACCACATGATATGTGTTTTGCTTGGAGCGTCTTGTATGCTTTGAGCCTTTGCTTTTTAGTTTACCACAATAATACTTGCTGTACACACCTTTGGGAGAGACACACATGAATCGGAATTTATTAGAATACTCTATGTGCTTCACTTATATCTTTTGAGCTAGATAATTTTGCTCTAGTGCTTCACTTATATCTTTTTAGAGCACGATGGTGGTTTTATTTTATAGAAATTATTGATCTCTCATGCTTCACTTATATTATTTTGAGAGTCTTTTATAAAATCATGGTAATTTGTTTTGGCTATAAAATTAGTCCTAATATGATGAGCATCCAAGATGGGTATAATAAAAACTATCATATAAAGTGCATTGAATACTATGAGAAGTTTGATTCCTTATAATTGTTTTGAGATATGAAGATGGTGATATTAGAGTCATGCTAGTTGAGTAGTTGTGAATTTGACAGATATTTGTGTTAAAGTTTGTGATTCTCATAGCATGCACATATGGTGAACTGTTAAGTGATGAAGTCGAAGCATGATTTATTTATTGATTGTCTCACTTATGAGTGGCGGTCGGGGATGAGTGATGGTATTTTCCTACCAATCTATCCCCTAGGAGCATGCGCATAGTACTTTGTTTCGATAAATAATAGATTTTTGCAATAATTATGTGAGTTCTTTATGACTAATGTTCAGTCCATGGATTATACGCACTCTCACCCTTCCACCATTGCTAGCCTCTCTAATACGGCGCACCTTTCGCCGGTATCATACACCCACCATATATCTTCCTCAAAACAGCCACCATACCTACCTATCATGGCATTTCCATAGCCATTCCGAGATGTATTGCCATGCAACTTTCCACCATTCCGTTTATTATGACACGCTCCATCATTGTCATATTCTTTTGCATGATCATGTAGTTGACATCGTATTGTCGCAAGGCCACCATTCATCATCATACATGTCACTCTTGATTCATTGCATATCCCGGTACACTGCCGGAGGCATTCATCATATTTGTTCTAAGTATCGAGTTGTAATTCTTGAGTTGTAAGTAAATAAAAGTGTGATGATCTTCATTATTAGAGCATTGTCCCATGTGAGGAAAGGATGATGGAGACTATGATTCCCCCATAAGTCGGGATGAGACTCCGGACGAAAAAAATAAAAGAGGCCCAAGAAGCCCAAATAAAAAAAGAGGCCAAAGAAGCCCACCATAAAAAATGAGAGAAAAAGAGAGAAGGGACAATGTTACTATCCTTTTTCCACACTTGTGCTTCAAAGTAGCACCATGATCTTCATGATAGAGAGTCTCCTATTTTTTCACTTACATATACTAGTGGGAATTTTCATTATAGAACTTGGCTTGTATATTCCAATGATGGTCTTCCTCAAAATGCCCCAGGTCTTCCTGAGAAAGCGAGTTGGATGCACACCCACTTAGTTTCTCTTGTTGAGCTTCCATACACTTATAGCTGTAGTGCATCCGTTGCATGGCAATCCCTACTCACTCACATTGATATCTATTGATGGGCATCTCCATAGCCCATCGATACGCCTAGTTGATGTGAGACTATCTTCTCCTTTTTTGTCTTCTCCACAACCACCATTCTATTCCACCTATAGTGCTATGTCCATGGCTCACGCTCATGTATTGCGTGAAAGTTGAAAAGGTTTGAGAACATCAAAGTATGAAACAATTGCTTGGCTTGTCATCGGGGTTGTACATGATTAAATACTTTGTGTGATGAAGATAGAGCATAGCCAGACTATATGATTCTGTAAGGATAACTTTCTTTGGCCATGTTATTTTGGGAAGACATGATTGCTTTATTAGTATGCTTGAAGTATTATTGTTGTTATGTCAATATTAAACTTTTATCTTGAATCTTTCGGATATGAACATTCATGCCACAATAAACAAAATTACATTGAAAATTATGTTAGGTAGCATTCCACATCAAAACTTCTGTTTTTATCATTTACCTACTCGAGGACGAGCAGGAATTAAGCTTGGGGATGCTGAAACGTCTCCAACGTATCTATAATTTTTGATCGTTCCATGCTATTATATTATCTGTTTTGGATGTTTAATGGGCTTTAATATGCTCTTTTTTATATTATTTTTGGGACTAGCCTATTAACCGGAGGCCCAGTGCCAGTTGTTGTTTTTTTGCCTATTTCGGTGTTTCGCAGAAAATGAACATCAAACGGAATCCAAACGGAACAAAACCTTCGCGAGGATCTTTCTTGGAACAAATGCAATCCAGGAGACTTGGAGTGGAAGTCAGAGACGCAATGAGGCGGCCATGAGGCAGGAGGGCGCGCCCCCACCCTCGTGGGCCCCTCGTAGCTCCACCGACCTACTTCTTTCGCCTATATATACTCTTATACCACGAAAACATCCGGGGAGCCACGAAACCACTTTTCGCCGCCGCAACCTTACAGACTGTGAGATCCCATCTTGGGGCCTTTTCTGGTGATCTGCCGGAGGGGGATTCGATCATGGAGGGCTTCTACATCAACACCATAGCCTCTCCAATGATGTGTGAGTAGTTTACCACAGACCTTCAGGTCTGAGGGAGTCCTGGATTAGGGGGTGTCCGGATAGCCGAACTATCACTGTTGGCCGGACTCCTGGACTATGAAGATACAAGATTGAAGACTTCGTCCCGTGTCCGGATGGGACTTTCCTTGGCGTGGAAGGCAAGCTTGGCGATACGGATATGTAGATCTCCTACCATTGTAACCGACTCTGTGTAACCCTAACCATATCCGGTGTCTATATAAACCGGAGGGTTTTAGTCCTTAGGACGAACAACAATCATACCATAGGCTAGCTTGTAGGGTTTAGCCTCTCTGATCTCGTGGTAGATCCACTCTTGTACTACCCATATCATCAATATTAATCAAGAAGGAGTAGGGTTTTACCTCCATCGAGAGGGCCCGAACCTGGGTAAAAACATCGTGTCCCTTGTCTCCTGTTACCATCCGCCTAGACGCACAGTTCGGGACCCCCTACCCGAGATCCGCCAGTTTTGACACCGACATTGGTGCTTTCATTGAGAGTTCCTCTGTGCCGTCATCTTTAGGCCCGATGGCTCCTTTGATCATCAACAACGACGTGGTCCAGGGTGAGACTTTTCTCACCGCAAAGATCTTCTTATTCGGCGGCTTTGCACTGCGGGCCAATTCACTTGGTCATCTGGAGCAGATCGAAAGCTACGTCCCTAGCCATCAGGTCATATTTGGGAGTTTGAACTACACGGCCGACATCCGCGAAGACTTGATCTACGACGGATTCGAGCCACAGCCAAGCGCGCCGCACTGTCTCGATGGGCACGATCTAGCTCTGCCGCGAGCAAAGTGCCTCGAGGCCGCACCAGCGTCCGCTCCGACCCTTAGCTCGAGCCGACTCCACCGATCGAGGACGGGTGGCTGGACACCGCCCGGGGCTACGATCTCACGGCGATTGAGCCGAACTCCATCCCTGTCGCTGCGAAGACCGTGACTCCAAGGTGTCGGACTCCTATCCGGACTCGAACCTCCGCGCCCGCCAATCGAATCCAATTGGGCGCGGTTATGGAGTTCATTGCGCGGACATCTTTCAGCACTCGCCCTTTGGCGACATCCTGAATTCACTAAAGTCTCTCTTTATCAGAGAGCCTGGCGGACTACGGTCGGGAAGGTTGGGATGCGGACGACGAAGAAATTCAACACCCACCCACCACCCACTTTGTAGCCACTGTTGAAAGCTTAAACGACGTGCTCGATTTCGACTCCGAAGACATCGACGGTATGGACGACGATGTAGGAGACAACCATGAACCAGCACCTATAGGATACTGGACAGCCACCTCATCCCACGATGTATACATGGTGGATACACCTAAAGGAAGTGACGACAAGGAACAACGGGACGCTACGAAGGATAAATCCCTCGAAAAGCAGTCAAAACGGCAACGTAAACGCCGCACCAAGTCCCGCCTCGACAAAGACGGCAGCCACACAGACCCAGCCATAGAGCAGGGCGAACCGGTGGATGACGAACATGCTATCGAGCAACCGTCCGAACAGGACAACTTGGATAAACAACCCGTCCCCGGCGAAGATAACAGTCCGGACGATCTCACGCCGGACAAGTTGTTGGAGCAGAAGAACCTCCACAAAAGGCTCGTCGCCTGTCGGTGTCAAAACCGGCGGATCTCGGGTAGGGGGTCCCGAACTGTGCGTCTAGGCGGATGGTAACAGGAGACAAGGGACACGATGATTTTACCCAGGTTCGGGCCCTCTCGATGGAGGTAATACCCTACTCCTGCTTGATTAATATTGATGATATGGGTAGTACAAGAGTAGATCTACCACGAGATCAAGGAGGCTAAACCCTAGAAGCTAGCCTATGGTATGATTGTTGTTCGTCCCACGGACTAAAACCCTCCGGTTTATATAGACACCGGATAGGTTAGGGTTACAGAGCCGGTTACAATAGTAGGAGATCTACATATCCAGTCGCCAAGCTTGCCTTCCACGCCAAGGAAAGTCCCATCCGGACATAGGACGAAGTCTTCAATCTTGTATCTTCATAGTCTTGGAGTCCGGCCGTGACGATAGTCCGCTATCGGACACCCTAGTCCGGACTCCTCAAGAGTCCCTCGAACCAGGCTTCAATGACGACGAGCCCGACGCGCATATTGTCTTCGGCATTGCAAGGCGGGTTCCTCCTCCGAATACTTCATAGAAGGTTTTGAACACAAGGATAGTGTCCGGCTCTGCAAAACAATTTCCACATAACACCATAGAGAGAATAATTTTTGCACAGATCTGCTGACGTATTCCGCGGCGTGACACCACACCACGGCCAGGCCTTTATATGAATCGTTTTTTATGTTCCACCTCAGCGTGTTTAGCGAGGCGGTTTCCTTGGCACGTCTTATCAAAGCATAGATCCTCCCTCCTTATTCCAGGATTCTCATCAATACGGACGTGGGTAACCCAACTGTGCCCGTTGGCCTGCCTCCTCTATCAAAGGCGAGTCCTAATCGACCACGGGGTGGGCTCTTGGTATTCAACCTCTTTATAATGAGACCAAGGCCCTCATCTTTTTACACCCTCCATCGAGTTCGCCTCGCGCTTTGAGTTCCAACACCCAAAGCTTCAGATTCAGGCGCTTCAGACTTTCGACGATGTTCGGATCCGACCAGCACGGCCGATGGATGTCTTCCTCCATCACAGAAGAAGATGTGCTAAAGCTGCGCTACGCCAGGTATCTAACCGGCGAGATCTCGCATAGGCTGCCTGCTCCAGGGCAGGTCATTCCCACTCCTGATCCCGGCGAGAACGTGGTGTTCATGTCCCACTTCCTTCGGGGTTTAGGCTTCCCGACGGATCCCTTTGTGCGGGGGCTCATGTTTTATTATGGGCTTGATTTCCATGACTTGAATCCGGAGTCCATCCTCCATATCTCGTCATTCATTGTCGTATGTGAGGCCTTCCTCCATATTACCCCCCACTTTGGATTGTGGCTCAAGACCTTCACGGTGGAGTCAAAGATGATCGAGGGGCAACAAGCAGAGTGCGGAGGGGCGGTCATAAGCAAATGTGCTGATGCTCCGTGGCCCGAGGGCTCTTTTCAAGAGGAGCTTGGTTTGTGGCAACGGGAGTGGTTTTATATCACCGCTCCCAGGGGCACCAAATGGGCGGCGCTCCTGCCTTCTCGCCAGTCCACCACAGCGGCTGGCTTCATGGGTCAACAAGGGGCTCGACTGGGGCCGCCCAAGGACGTTCCCTTGCTGCAGGGTCGATTCGAGACCTCCAGAAAGAGGATCAATCTGGTCGTGATGGCGCAGGTTATGGTGATCCGCGCCTTCAGCCTGCAGAACGCCCCCTCCGCCTGTGGGAATTCAACCGAGGGACCACGAGCTCTCAAAATTTTATGGGCATGACGCCCATGGAGATGTATAAACTGTTCTTCGGATCACAAGAGAAGTGTCCGGACTTGACCGAGGACGCAGGACTAAGCTCCAATCGCCCAGATACTCAAGTAAGTAGCCCTGTAACCAGACAAGCTGTTCATTCATTTATTATATATATATATATATATATGCCCTTTAAAGGAGCCGTTTCTTGAACAGGAGTGGATAGCCAAGGCAAAGTTAATAAGGTGTCCGGCTCCCCTCCCAGAGACCATGCCGGATCCCATGCTGACCAAGATGTTGAAGGTCGCGCCTTTTGAAGAAGGCGAAGGGGGGAGCGGGGAAGCAACTGCCTCTACGAAGGAGGCTATCAAGGAAGGAGGGATTAAGAGTCCCACCTTCCGAAGAGAGAAGAGGACCGCTTCGGAAGATCCGGAGGTCAAGGCCTCAAAGAGGGGAAAGGAATCTTCGGCAGAGAGTCCGACGCTGGGAAGTAACCCAGCCGCATTATTTCCCCGAGGGGATCAGCCCTCCAGTGAGTCGTAAGTAGAAAGAAGGGGTCTTGTAAATAAGGAACATCCCTATATTTATTCATGAAGATAACCGAAATTGTACCTTGTAGTTCGGACCTCAGCCCTTCTCAGCAGAGCTCGTCTTCGGGGGATCTTCTTCCGGAGATGTTGGAGAGCGGAACGCCTCCACCTGTCGCACCCTCATGTGAAGCGGACGACCCGGAGGTGTCATCGCGGAGGGTTCCCCCAAGTCCGGCGGGGCCGGAAGGTCCGGCGCCAAGTGGTGTGCGGTCGGAGGAGCTGAAGGATCTGCTCGGGCGAGCGGCTATTTCAGAAGATCACCGTGCTCTAATGGGTACGGTGATTGAAAGAATTGCATCCGTGGAGAGCGGATTGCATGAAGCCGTCGAAGCTTCTCGACGGGGTTTGAGGTACGCAAAATGATGTACCTTCTGACAGTTATGCATATAAAATGCGCCCTGTATAGATAGTAACCCCTGAGACTCGGTATGTTGTCAAAATTGACAACGTGCTGAGGATCAAATTCTCAGTTATACATATCGCCGCTCCTAAACAGGTGGCGGGGCGTCCGGAGGCCAGCCGGACTGATGAATATGCCGAACTAAAGCGGCAACTTGACGAGGCGGATGCGGACATCGCGCTGGTCAATAAACGGTTTGATGAGTCACAAGGTATGCGACTTCTATGCGGACACCTGGTAAGGGGGCTTGACGCCCATGTCTTACTATTCGTATGCTTAACGCAGATGGTGTCGCTGCCGTGGAGGAGCTGTGGGCGGAACTCGCCCGAGCAAAAGAGCAAGCGAGGTCGATGTCGGCCGCTTTAAAGGCGGCCAAGAGCTAGAAGCGAACGGGCTGCTCATCGCCAAGCAAAGAGGAAATGGCCGATATGGCAAAAAGTTAGGAATACAACCGATCGCTGTGAGGTTCTTGAAAAGAACGCAAAGCGGAACAAGAGGGCCTAAAAAGGCCGCCGCCGAATCCAAGAATGCCCAATCGGCTTTGAGAGCTGCCAAGGAGGAGCTGAGTCGGGCGGGGCAATTGCGGCTGGAAAACCGTTTACGCATGGAGGAAATATACAGATCCAAAGTATGCTCGATTGGATAAGTTGTGGAGTTCGGAGGATGCTTATCTGGACTTGGCGGCGAAGCGCTGCGGGACGCGTTGAGCACTTCCGGGGCCAGAAGGGGCACAGAAGGGAAGAGCTATATTGGTCGCAACTCCATAGTCCGGAGCGTCCTTTGCCGCTGACCGATCGGTTGGCCGAATGGGCCGAGCTGAATCGGTTGTCCGGATTTGCCATGAAGCATGTCTTGACTCACTTGTGGTCGGGCGGACCCCAGCCAAAGAGCTATTTTGGTTTAGTGCAACAGTTTCTTGGTGCGGTACCGCGTATCGACGAAATGAAGCGATCGGCGTGTATTGAGGGAGCACGGATGGCTCTTGCCCGTGTCAAGACATACTGGGCAGAGATGAAGGCCACCGACGTTGCATCCCAAGATTCGGACAGAAGCCGAGTACCTGCCGAGCACTTTTGAAGAAGTCCTGCCGGGCGCTCGTTTAATAGAGACGCAGTGCTCGAAGGATATTATGTTTAAATGACATGTATGATTTGTGAAAACAATGTTTCAATATAATATAAGAGCTTTTTATACTTGTGTGTTCAAGTAGTAAACTACTCCCTGTGCGGTCGTTTATGTATATGTGTATATAACCTGAAAGATGGCAGTCCTTGGCTTCAGCCCCCACGCACATAGTGCGGAGGTGTTTGCAAAGAAAGCGCTTTTTCACACTTAATCCAACGTCTTGGTCCTGTTAAGGAGGTGATAGCGTAGCAAACCAGGCAAACGGACTATAATGCTTTATTACTTTCACTTAGCTATAGGAGTTCGAGGGTGGGGCTACTATATAGCCCCTGGGGGCACCGCACTCTCCCGAATTCGGGGTGCGTATGTGCTTGACCGAAAACCGGTCCTTCATTAATGCGGAGGAATCCTAAACATTCCTGTGAGTCATCGAGTGGTTGACCAGTCTCTTGCTATATCATGACAGTCAGTTTTCGGCCGCTTTCATCGAGGTGCTCGCCCGGCCGAACCGGGGCACAATCGTAGTAGTTCTCCGGTGCCGCGTTAGCCGTGAAAACGGAACGTAAGGCAGCAAAACACAGGAGCCGGGCAACCCAACATTTGACCAAAGACATGATTCGAGCTGATGCATATAAGGCCTAACTCTCGAGACGCGAATACTCCCTAAGGTATTCGGTCTTTATGAAAATGGGCAGAATAATGCCCTAAGCCCCTCGTGTCCAGGTATGCGCAAAAATTCTGGTGCGGCCAATGCCAAAACACCAGCCTCCTCCTCGGTTATAGTAAGGAACCGGGGGATGTATATCAACAAGAGACCGTAAAAAAGGTTTACGCAGGTCTTAATCTGAAAAGAATCCTTGCAACGGGTCCCTCGCACGCTCTGCTTTGTGTCTCCGCGCAGCCGTATCACGGACGGGTGTAGCACGTTGTTCATCTGTAAAAGAGAGGAACTTAGTTTAAAAGAAAAAGGATCGTGCGAAAGATGTACTTAATATTAAATAAACAGAGTATGGTTCGAAGAAGTGAATAAAGTTGAGCTTTATTGTCTCTTGTTATATATGCATGCAGCCCCTCGTATGGGGATATGCCGCTAGGAGGCGCCGGACTCGTCTAGCCGTGTCCGGGGTTTGAATGACCAATTCAGGTTCTTTGTCTAGCAGAGCCGGATAGCTGTGGGGCTGTCAAGGCAGTCTCCCGTTCTTCCGTGCTCGAGTAACACTTAATACTTCCTTTTAATGAGATGATGCCGCATGGACCGAGCATTTTAAGTGTTAGAGATGCATAATGCGGTATTGCGTTAAAGCGGGCGAAAGCTTCGCGTCCCAATAGTGCTTGATGGCTACTTTTAAACGGGGCGATATGGAAGAGTAACCTTTCACGACGAAAGTTGTCGGATGAACCGAACACAACTTCTAGCAGTATGGAGCCCGTACAATGGGCATATGGGCCTGGCATTACTCCTTTAAAGGAGGTGTTGCTACGGCGAATTTTGGTTGGGTTTATCCCCATCCTGCGGATTGTGTCCTGATATATCAGGTTTATGTCACTGCCGCCATCCATGAGGACTCGTGTAAATTGGAATCCGTCGATTATAGGATCCAGTATCAGGGCATTCCATCCTGCGTTCCGGATATTTTCGGAATAGTCCTGATGGTCGAAGGTGATTGGTTTTGACAACCAGTGTGCGGCGCGCCTTTTAGTGGGCGCCGCTCTGTTTTTCCCTTTGATCACGTGAAGTGAGTTTATTGTTTTAACCTCTTGTGGGAAAGTCTTTTGTTTTCCGGGGCTCTGCTTGTGGCGCTCTTCGTCATCTTCACTTGGTGTGTCGAGCCCCTTGTGTTCGGCATTCAGTCTGTCAGACTGTTTGAAGACCCAACAATTTTGGTGGGTATGGTTAGCAGGCCTCCCAGGAGTACTGTGGATTTGACATATCTTGTCCAAGATTTTGTTGAAGTTGGATAGCTCATCGCTATTGTCCTTAAGGGGCAGTTTTTTGTTGTTCTGCCGTGAGCTTTTGAATCCGGCGTTGACTGTCGTGCTCTTTGGACTGTTCCTTTTAATCCGGTGCTGGTCCTTGTTGCGCCGTGGTTTCCCATTTCCATCCCTGATTTCGGATGTACTTGGGTCGTTGGTGCTGCATCTTGCTAGCCAACTATCCTCTCCCGCACAAAAGCGGGTCATGAGGCTTGTTAATGCGGCCATTGTTCTTGGCTTTTCTTGGCCGAGGTGTCTGGAGAGCCATTCGTCTCGGACGTTGTGTTTGAAAGCTGCTAAGGCTTCGGCGTCCGGACAGTCGACTATTTGGTTCTTTTTAGTAAGGAACCTGTTCCAGAATTTCCGGGCTGACTCTCCGGGCTGTTGAGTTATGTGACTTAGATCGTCTGCATCCGGAGGGCGGACATAAGTCCCCTGAAAATTTGCCCGAAATGCATCCTCGAGCTCTTCCCAGCTTCCAATGGTATTTTCGGGGAGGCTCTTAAGCCAATGCCGAGCTGGCCCTTTGAGTTTAAGGGGTAAGTATTTTATGGCGTGGAGATCATATCCTCTAGCCATGTGTATGTGGAGGATGTAATCCTCAATCCGCACTCTGTGGTCTGTTGTTCCGTCAGATGCCTCTATGTTTACGGGTTTGAATCCTGCTGGAAATTCATGATCCAGCACCTCATCGGTGAAACATAGGGTGTGTGCGGCGCCCCTATATTTGGGTGTGCCGTGCTCTTAGGAATTTTGGCGTATTGCATTGCTTTGACGAGCATGCTTTCTTGGCCCATATATGGACCTAACTGGGCCATCCTTTTGATGTGAATCCTTATGCGGATCGCATATTGGCTTGTGTGCGGCACCATTCGCCGCTCTCTTTTTGCCGTGAGGTCGTCCATCCGACCGAGTGGCCTTGTTGGTTTTTAATTGTGGGGGCTCTAAGGCCTCCTCGTCGAATTCGGGCAGTAGCTTTCTTTTCGGGTAGCTCTTTGTTCGGCGACTGTCGCCGTACTTGTCTGCGGTGCTGAATACTTTGCTCCATTTGATCCTGAGTGCATCTTCCGCTGTTTTGAGCTTCCGCTTTTGCTTTTTCAGGCTACGCGCAGTGGCGACGAGCCTTTTCTGGAGGTCATTTTGCTCCAATAGTTTGTCCGGCATGAGATCGTCCGGACTATTGTCTTCGCCGGGGACAAATTGTTTATCCAAGTTGTTTTGTTCGGACGATTGCTCGATAGCTTGTTCGTTGTCCACCGGTTCGCCCTGCTCTATGGCCGGGTCTTTGTTGAGGCGGGACTTTGTTCGGCGTTTACGTTGCCGTTTGACTGCTTTTCGAGGGATTTATCCTTTGTAGCGTCCCGTTGTTCCTCGTCTTCATTTCCTTTAGGTGTATCCACCATGCATACATCATGGGATGAGGTGGTTGTCCAGCATCCTATAGGTGCTGGCTCATTGTTGTCTCCTACATCGTCGTCCATACCGTCGATGTCTTTGGAGTCGAAATCGAGCACGTCGTGTAAGCTTTCGACAGTGGCTACGAAGTGGGTGGTGGGTGGGCGTTGAATTTCTTCGTCGTCCGCATCCCAACCTTCCTGACCGTAGTCGGGCCAGGGCTCTCCAGATAAAGAGAGAGGCTTTTGTGAATTCAGGATGTCGCCTAAGGGCGAGTGCTGAAAGATGTCCGCGGTCGTGAACTCCATGACAGGTGCCCAATCGGATTCGATTGGTAGGGCCGAGGAGGGTTCGGAGTCCGGAAGGGAGTCCGGCACCCTGGAGTCGAGGTCTTCGCGAAGGACAGGGATGGAGTTCGGCTCAATCGCCGTAGAGATTGTAGTCCCCGAGGCGGTGTCCAACCACTCGTCCTCGATCGGGGAATCCGGCTCCGGATTAAGGGCCGGAGCGGATGTCGGTGCGGCCTCCTGGCGTTGTTCGCTGCAGAGCTAGATCATGCCCATCGAGACGGGCGCGCTTGGCTGCGGCTCGAATCCACCAAAGATCAAGTCTCCGCGGATATCGGCCGATAGTTCAAACTTCCAAATCTGACCTGATGGCTGGGGCGTAGCTTTCGATCTGCTCCAGATGGCTGCTTAATTGGCCCGATGCAAAGCCGCCGAATACGAAGATCTGTGCGGGAGAAAAGTCTCATCCTGGACCGTCGTTGTTGATGATTGAAGGAGCCATCGGGCCTATCGGTGACGACATACGGAGGAACTCTCAATGAAAGCACCAATGTCGGTGTCAAACCGCGGATCTCGGGTAGGGGGTCCCGAACTGTGCGCCTAGGCGGATGGTAACAGGAGACAAGGGACACAATGTTTTTACCCAGGTTGGGCCCTCTCGATGGAGGTAATACCCTACTCCTGCTTGATTAATATTGATGATATGGGTAGTACAAGAGTAGATCTACCACGAGATCAAGGAGGCTAAACCCTAGAAGCTAGCCTATGGTATGATTGTTGTTCGATCCTCATGGACTAAAACCCTCCGGTTTATATAGACACCGGATAGGTTAGGGTTACAGAGTCGGTCACAATAGTAGGAGATCTACATATCCGTATCGCCAAGCTTGCCTTCCACGCCAAGGAAAGTCCCATCCGGACACGGGACGAAGTCTTCAATCTTGTATCTTCATAGTCTTGGAGTCCGGCCGTGACGATGGTCCGGCTATCCGGACACCCCCTAGTCCGGGACTCCCTCATCGCCATTGCGCGTAGCTTGAAAAAGCAGAAGCGGAAGCTCAAAACAGCGGAAGATGCACTCAGAATCAGATGGAGCAAAGTACTCAACACCGCAGAGGAATACGGCAATAGTCGCCAAACAAAGAGCTACCCGAAGCGCAAATTACTGCCCGAATTCGATGAGGAGGCCGTAGAGCCCCCGCAATCAAAGAACAAAGTGGCCGCCCGGCCGGATAGACGACCACATGGCAAACATGGAGCGGCAAGCGGCGCCGCACACAAGCCGGCACGCGATCCGCATAAGGATTCGCATCAAAATGATGGCCCAGTTAGGTCCATCTATGGGTCGATAAAGCAAGCTCTTCCAAGCAATGCAACACGCCAAATATCCCGAACATCACGGCACACCCAAATATAAGGGTGCCGCACACCCCCTGTGTTTCACCGATGAGGTCTTTGGATCACGAATTCCAGCGGATTCAAACCCGTAAACATAGAGGCATCAACGGAACAGACCACTGGAGTCTGGATTGAGGATTACTTCCTCCACATACACATGGCTAGAGGAGATGATCTCCACGCCATAAAATATTTACCCCTCAAGATCAAAGGGCCAGCCCGGCATTGGCTCAAAAGCCTCCCTCAAAATACCATTGGAAGTTGGGAAGAGCTCGAGGATGCTTTTCGGGCAAATTTTCAAGGGACTTATGTCCGCCCTCCGGATGCGATTTATTTAAGTCACATAACTCAACAACCCGGAGAGTCAGCCCAAAAATTCGAACAGGTTCCTCACCAAAAGAACCAAATAGTCGATCGTCCGGACGCCAAGCCTTAGCAGCTTTCAAAACAACGTCCGAGACAAATGGCTTCGCTGACACCTCGCCAGAGAAGCCGAGAACAATGGCTGCATTAATAAGCCTCATGACCCACTTTTGCTGGAGAGGATAGTTGGCTGGCAAGATGCAGTACCAGCGACCCAAGTACATCCAAAGTCAGGGATGGAAATGGAAAACCACGATGCAGCAAGGACCAGCGCCGGACAAAGGGAAACAGCCCAAAGAGCACGGCAGTCAAGGCCAGATTCAGAAGCTCCCGACAGAATAATGAAAAACTGCCCCTCAAGGATAACAGCGACGAGCTATCCAACCTAAACAAAATCTTGGACAAAATATGCCAAATCCACAGTACTCCCGGGAAGCCTGCAAACCATACTCACAGAGATTGTTGGGTCTTCAAGCAGTCCGGGAAACTCAATGCCGAACACAAGGGGCTCGACACACCAAGCGAGGACGATGACGAACCCCACAAGCAGAGCACCGGAAAACAAAAGAATTTCCCACAAGAAGTCAAAACAGTGAACTCACTTCAAGTGAAAAAAGGGAAAAACAGAGCGGCGCCCATAGAAACACGTGCCGCACAGTCTATCCCAGCAGAGTCCCAATGTTGGTTGTCAAAACCAATCACCTTCGATCATCAGGACTATTCCGGAAGTATCCGGAATGCGGGATGGACTGCCTTGATATTAGATCCTATAATCGATGGACTCCAATTTACACAAGTCCTAATGGACGGAGGTAGCGATCTAAACCTGCTATATTAGGACACAATCCGCAAAATGGGGATAGACCCAACCAAAATTCGCCATAGCAACACCTCCTTCAAAGGGGTAATGCCAGGCCTATATGCCCATTGTACGGGCTCCCTACGCTAGAAGTTGTGTTCGCTCATCCGACAACTTCCGCCAAAAGTTAACCTTCCATATCGCCCCATTCAAAGTAGCTATCAAGCACCATCGACGTGAAGCTACCGCTTTTAACGCAATACCGCGTTATGCATCTCTTACACTTAAAATGCCCGGTCCACGCGGCATCATCTCATTAAAAGGGAGTATCAAGTGTTACTCGAAAGACGGAAGAACGTGAGACTGCCTTGACAGCCCCACACTAATCCGCCCGCTAATCAAAGCACTGAATATGTCATTCGGACCCGGACATGGCTAGACGAGTCCGCGTAAACATATAACGCCTACTAGCGGCATACCCCCGTACAAGGGGCTGCACGCATGTACAACAAGAGACAATAAAGCTCAATTTTATTCACTTTTCGAACCGTACTCTGTTTATTTAATATAAAGTACATTTTTCGCATGATCTTTTTTTCTTTTCAACTAAGTTCTTCTCTTTTACAGATGAACACCGTGCTACACCCGTCCAGGATACGGCACAACGGAGACACAGGCGCAGACGTGCAGTAGGGACCCGTTGCAAGGATTCTTTTCAGATTAAGACCCTGCGTAAACCTTTTTTACTGTCTCTTGTTGATACACATCCCCCGATTTCTTGCTATAACCGAGGAGGAGGCTGGCGTTTTGGCATCGGCCGCACCAGAATTTTTGCGCGTACCTGGACACAAGGGGCTTAGGACATTATTCTGCCTGTTTTCATAAAGACCGAATACCTTAGGGAGTGTTCGCATCTCGAAGTTAGGCCTTATATGCATCAGCTCCAATCATGTCTTTGGTCAAATGTTGGGTTTGCCCGGCCCGTGTTTTGCTGCCTTACGTTCCGCTCTATCGGCTAACGCGCACCGGAGAACTATCGCGATTGTGCCCCGTTCGCCGGTGAGCACCTCAAGAGAGAAATAAAACTGACTGTCATGATATAGCGTGAGACTGGTAAACCACTCGATGACCCACCGAAATGTTTAGAATTCCCCTGCATTAACAAAGGGCCGTTTCCCGGTCAGGCACATACGGGCCCCGAATTCAGGAAAGCGCGGTGCCCCTAGGGGCTATATAGTAGCCCCACCATCGAACTCCTATGGCTAAGTGAAAGTGATAAAGCATTATAGTCCGGTTGCCTAGTTTGCTACGCTATCACCTCCTTTACAGGACCAAGACGTTGGATTATGTGAAAATGCGCCTTTTGCAAACACCCGCATTATGTGCGTGGGGCTAAGTCAAGACTGCCATCTTTCAAAGTTATATACACATATACATCAACAACAAGACAGAGGTGTTTTAATACTTGAACGCACAAGTATAAAAAGCTCTTATATTATATTGAAACATTGTTTTCACAAATCATACATGTCATTAAAACATAATATCCTTCGAGCACTGCGTCTCTATTAAACGAGCGCCCTGCAGGACTTCCTCAAAATAGTGCTCGGCAGGTACTCGGCTTCTGTCTGAATCTTGGGATGCAACGTCGGTGGCCTTCATCTCCGCCCAATATGTCTTGACACGGGCAAGAGCCATCCGCGCACCCTCTATGCATGCTGACCACTTCATTGCATCGATATGCGGCACCGCACCAAGGAACTATTGCACCAAGCCAAAATTACTCTTCGGCTCGGGCCTGTTCGGCCACAAATGAGTCACGACAGCCTTCATGGCAAGTCCGGACAACCTATTCAGCTCAGCCCATTCGGCCAAACGATCGGTTAATGAAAGTGGACGTTCCGGACTATGGAACTGCGACCAAAAAAGCTCTTCCATTCCGTGATCCTTTTGACGTCGGAAGTGTTCGACGCGTCTCATGCACTCGCCGCCAAGTCGAGATAAGCATCCTCCGCACCCCACAGCCGTCCAATTGAGCGTTTTAGGATCCTTGAATTTCCTCCGCGATCGTAAAGGGCTTTCCAGCCGCAATATCTCCGGCCTGACATAGCTCCTCCTTCATAGCTCTCATCGCAGAGCGAGTATCCTCGGCCTCGGTGGCGGCCTTTTTCAGGTCCTCTTGTTCCGCCCAATCTTATTTTTCAAGAAGCTCGCAACGGTCAGTAGCATTCTTCAATTTCACGGCCATCTCGGCCATTTCTTTCTTAACTTTCGATGAGCAGCCTGTTCGACTTTTAGCTCTGCGGCCGCCTTTAAGGCAGCCACATCACTTTTTCTGGCTTGCTCCTTGGCTCGGGCGAGCTCCGCCCGAAGGTTCTCCATAGCAGCGGCACCATCTGCATTAAGCATACATGTTGTAAGGCATGGGCGTCAAGCTCCCTTACCAGGTGTCCGCGGAGAAGTTGCATACCTTGTGACTCGTCAAGCCGCTTATTAACAAGCGTGATGTCTGCATCCGCCACGTCAAGTTGCCGCTTCAGTTTGGCAAATTCATCAGCCCGGCTAGCCACCGGACGCTTTGCCACCTACATAGGAAGAGCGCATATTATATCTGGGGTTATGATCCTCGGCGCACCGTCATTTTTGACACCGCACCAAGTCTCAGGGGCTACTATGTAACATCCCAAATTTCCTATTTGGAATGTTTTACAATTATAGCTAAGCATCCTATGCACTCCTGTTTGAATTTGAATGCCATTTGAAGTTTCAGAGCAAGTTGAGTTTTGAATTTGAATTTCAAACTTTGGCATGTGGGAAACAATTCAAAAACTAAGCCTGATAAATACTTGATCAAAAGTATGAGAGGAGCAAACATGACACTCCAAAAATATCAGAGGAAAACAATGCCAAAAGATTTGGATTCAAATCTGAAATTTATTTGAATTTGAAAAAAATAGATTTTTATGAAGTTTGGATTTTGCCTTTGGAAAAATGTTCAAATGAAAGGGAATATTCCCCTGATCATTTTGGTATATATATACCCTATATAAATTATTTCTAGATTTGGTTTTATTTTTGTTTTAGTTTTATTAAAAAATAAAGGAAAAAAACCCTGGCGCCCGGCCAAAGCCACCCTAGGCCCAGCCAGCCGCCGCCTCACCCCTCCTCAGCTGGCCCAGCCCAGCCAGCCCGGCCCAGCCCAGCCAGCCAGCCCAACCCCCCCCCCCGCGCTGCGCGAAGGCGCTAGGCCTCGCCACCCGATCCCTCGCCCCTCTCTCCTCTCGTGACCCGTGGGCCCGCCCTCTTCTTTCCCCTCGCCCACGCCATCGACCTCGCTGAGATCCACGGATCCCGAAGGATCCGGATCCCCGACACCCCGATGCCCTTCCGAGGCAAGCCCGACCCAGGGCTATAAAGGCCGAGCCCCGACCCCATTCCCCGAGAGCTCGCCGCACCCCTCTTCCTCCCGCTCGACGTCGCGGAGTCCGAACCCCTCCCGCCGCCATTGTTGCCGCCGTCGACGCCTGGTGCACCCCCCCCTCTAACACCACCGAACCCTTCCCGACCCGTCGCGTCTTCCCGACAGTCGCCGGAGCTCGCTGACGTCCGGACGCCTGAGCACTTTCGCCCGCCGCGCTGCCGTCGCCGGAGTCCGTAAGTCCCGGCATCACCCCCGTCCGATCTCAATCGGCGGCCTAGATTAGAAGCCCTCAAGGGGTAGGTTTTATTAATAAAACCGGTCGGTTCCGATCGGTTTAGTTTTTAGTTTAGGTTTTATTTTAGGCCCGGTTCTTTTAGTTTAAACCCTAGAGCCCGTTTAGCCTATCTAACGCACAGGGCACAGTATAGGCCCATTAGGCTTTTTCTTTTTATTTTGATTTTCTGTTGTAGCCGAATAGTTTCAGTTTTCAAAAATGTATATCTTTTATTATGTTTAATATTTTTGAGTGATTCTTTTTTTGTTGGATTGCAAATTTTATGTAGTTTCTGAAAAATATATATTTAGCTATGTTAAAAATAATTAAAATGCTTTAATTTAGTTTTAGTCAGAATAGCAAATCTGCTATAACTTTAGTTAGAAAAATTGTTTTTGCATGATTCTTTTTGTCATCACTTTATTTTGACATTGCCAAACCCTAGAAATTAATTTGGGTATTTTAGGATTGATAAATAATTAGTTTTAGACAGAATCTTATTAATCCTAATTAATTAACTAGTTCCTGTTTTCCTAATTAATTAATTAGTAAATTAATTTATTTTTAACTTGTGATTAGTTATTCTAGGTTAGTTTCTGTCATGCTAGTAGATGAACTTTTATTTATAATTAATAAAAGTTTTAAATTAATTTTCTTAATAGAAATTGGATTAGGCCTAAAATGAGTTTTATAATAGCTTTTTAATTAATTCTTTTTGCTCCTAATTGCTTAGTGAATCCTTTTCTGTTAAGTTAACCTAAAACCATGATTAGGTTATTTTAAGAAATTTTGTTATATAAAACTATTTTGTTATTGTTTGGAGTAGGGAAAACTTTGAATTGGTTTCTTTGAGTTTTTCTTTTGGATTTGGTTTTGATTGTTTTGTTGTGCTATGTTACTATTGTTATCTTGTGTGATCCTCTTGCTTTGTGCTTATTGTGTTATTGTTTGTCTCGGTAGAGTTTCCGGAGTGCGAAGCTTGCTACTACGACTCTTTAGCTTACGAGGATCATCAGCAAGGCAAGTTTTGATCATGTTATTTCTATACCTATGTTTTTGTGCATTAGTAGTTGTCACCACCACACCATGCATGCAGTAGTGAAATCTTGAAGTCATTAAACTTGAGTAGTATCATGTGGTAGGATGAACCAATCCCTTGTTACCATGACCCGGACGTAGTAGTTATTATGCTATCTTTGGTAGACGGATTTGGGATGAGTGAAATTCATAAGCAAGATGTGAGAGTCAATGATGATGACAACCCATGGACTACAATGATCAAGATGGACTTCGAAAAATCACTACTGGGTGGAGGGCGGTTGACGGGCACCTGGAGCACCCGGTGGTGGCGGGATGCATGGAGAAGCGCCATGACATCCTCATGGAAAGCTTCACCCAGCCACGAAGAGAAGGATGGATGCCCCATGACCGGAAGCTTACTGTGCAGCCGCAAGCCATTATGGGCTCTGGCTGGGTTGACCCTAGTAGTGACGCTGGCTGGGCGGTACTACGAGAAGTAGACGAACGGTAGGATTGGATGGGTACCGCGGTGGCGGAAGAACTCTTTGGAAGACCTGTTTCATTCGTCCGTCTTCAAACACCATGAAGTGCGAAGACTTTAAAGGAGGGAATGATTCTTATGGGAAAGTCGCAAACCTCTGCAGAGGGTTATAACCTAATCGATTAGCCGTGTCCCCGGTTACGGACATTTGAGCCTCTGGACCTTGGAAGTATTCGGATATCTCAACACTAAAATTAATGGATTAATTGAGGGTTTATGACTTAATAATTTGGGAACGAGATTTTGGTTGGCGGAACCATCTCAATAACTACCAACAATTGTAGTAATTTGCAAGCAAGTCCACTGTAGTAGGATAAAATTTGCTTTTCGCAAAATGATGAAACTTAGAGCTCCACAGCCAAAATGCATATAGTGTTAGCAACTTTATTATTGTTATTCTTCATGACTTGCCAGCTTATTCCAAAAGCTGACCTACATGGCTGCAACGTATTGTGTTGCGTAGATATATTCGATCGGGGAGTGAGGCCACGCTCCCGCTTGGCGATTGCCCTTTGGAGTCGGATGGACTCGCTTATCTTCGACGCTTCCGCAGCACTTTTAGTTTATTTCTCATGAGTTGGCCTTGAGCGAATTTATTCCTTGTAATAAAGACTCTATATGAGAATCGTTTAATGATATTCAGGTGTGATTGAACTTTGATTACTTTATCGATGTCTTTGTGAGTACCAAAGATGATCTTGGGATGGTATGCATACGTAGATTTGACGATTTTGGGTCAGGTCGCTACATACTATCTATATAGGGCGCATTTTATATGCAAAACTGTCAGAAGGTACATCATTTTGTGTACCTCAAAACTCGTCAGTAAACTTACGACGGCCTCATGCAATCCGCTCTCAGCGGATGAAATCCTTTCAATCACCATACCCATTAACGTACGGTGATCTTCCGAGATAGACGCTCGCCCGAGCAGATCCTTCAGCTCCTCCGACCGTACACCCGTTGGTGCCGGACTCGTCCGGTGGCCTTTTTCGAAGGCCGGACACGGAGGGCTTTGAGGGGACATACGGCTGCCTTCTGGCCCTGCCAGATTCGGAGAAGCCCTCCGCGACGACACCTCAGGGTCGTCCGCCTCGCATAACGGTACGGCAGGCGGAGGCGTTTCGCTCTCCATCATCTCCGGACTAAGATCCCCTGAAGACGAGCTCTACTGTGAAGGGCTGAGATCCGAACTACAAGGTAAACTTTCGGCTACCTTCAGAAATAAAATGGGGATGTCTCTCTTTCTAAAAAAACACCCCCATTTACTTACGGCTCGCTGGAGGCTGATCTCCTTGGGGAAATAGTGTGGCCAGGGCATCTCCCACCGCAGGACCCTCTGGTGAAGATTTCTTCCCCCGCTTCGAGGCTTTGGTCTCCGGATCTTCAGAAGCGGTCCTCTTCTCCCCTAGGAGGGAGGGATTCTCGATCCCCCTTTCTTGATAGCCTCCTTCACGGAGGTAGTAGTTCCCTTGTTCCCCCCTTCGCCTTCTTCAGAAGGCACAACCTCTAGCATCTTGGTTAATACAGGATCCGGCGTGGTCTCAGGGAGGGGGGCCGGACACCTGATCAGTTTTGCTTTTGCTATCCACTCCTGTTTAAAGGATAGCTCTTTTAAGGGCTAGTTTATGATAAATATGCGGATAGCATGTCCGGGTACAGGACTACTTACTTGAGTATCCGGGCGATTGCAGCTCAGACCTACGTCCTCGGTTAAGTCCGGACACATTGCTTGTGCTCCGAAGAACAGTTGGTACATCTCCACGGGCGTTGCACCCATAAAATGTTGGAGAGCTCGTGGTCCCTCCGTATTAAACTCCCACAGGCGGAGGGGGCGACGCTTGCAGGGCAAGGTGCGACGAATCAGCATGACCTGCGCTACTACGACCAGATTGATCTCTCTCTCTAGGAGGTCTCAAATACGGCCCTGCAACAGAGGTACGTCCTTGGACGGTCCCCAGTCGAGCCCTTTATTGACCCATGAAGCCCGCCGCAGTGGAGGACCCGAGCGGAAGGTAGGTGGCACCGCCCATTTGGTGCCCCCAGGAGCGGTGATATAAAACCACTCTGTTGCCATAAATTGAGCTCCTCTTGAAAAGAGCCCTCGGGCCATGGGCGTCAGATTCTTGCTTATAACAGCCCCTCCAAGACTCTGCTGATGCCCTTGATCATCTTGGCTCCACTTTGAAGGTCCGGAGCCACAATCCAAGTGAGGGGTAATGCGGAGGAAGGCTTCACATACGACAATGAACGACGAGATGTGGAGGATGGACTCGGATCCAAGTCATGGAATTCCAGCCCATAATAAAACATGAGCCCCCTCACGAAGGGGTCCGTCAGAAGCCTAAACCCGAAGGAAGTGAGACACGAACACCACGCCTCACCAGGCTCGGAGTGGGAATAACCTGCCCTTGGGCAGGCAGCCTATGCAAAATTTCGCGGTTAGATACCGGCGTCTCTCAGCTTTAGCACATCTTCTTCCGTGACGGAGGAAGACATCCACCAGCCGTGCAGGTCGGAGCCGGACATCGTTGAAGGTCCGAAGCACCTAAATCTGGAGCTTTGGGTGTTGGAAATCGAGGCGAGGGGCGGATTCGATTGATATTGAAAGAAAGGAGCGGGCCTTGGTCTCGTTATAAAGAGGTTGAATACCAAGAGCCCTCCCCGTGACCGTTCGGGACTCGCCTTCGATGGAGGAGGCGTGCCAACGGGCACGATTGGGTTACCCACGCCCGTATTGATGAGGATCCTAGAATAAGGGGGGCACGATCTCCGCTCTGATAAGACATGCCGAAGAAACCGCCTCGCTAAACGCGCTGAGGTGGGACAGTAAAAACGATTCGTATAAAGGCTTGGCCGTGGTGTGATGTCACGCCGCGGAATACGTCAGCAGATCTGTGCAAAGTTTATTATCTCTACGGTGGTATGTGGAACTTGTTTTGCAGAGCCGGAAACTATCCTTGTGTTCAAAATCTTCTATGAAGTATTCAGAGGAGGAACCCGCCTTGCAATGTCGAAGACAATATGCGTGCGGATTAAATCGTCATTGAAGCCTGGTTAGAGAGGCTCTTGAGGAGTCTGGATTAGGGGTGTCCGGATAGCGAACTATCACCGTTGGCGGACTCTGGATTATGAAGATACAAGATTGAAGACTTCGTCCCGTGTGTGGATGGGACTTTCCTTGGCGTGGAAGGCAAGCTTGGCGATACGGATATGTAGATCTCCTACCGTTGTAACCAACTCTGTGTAACCCTAATCCTATCCGGTGTCTATATAAACCGGAGGGTTTTAGTCCGTAGGACGAACAACAATCATACCATAGGCTAGCTTCTAGGGTTTAGCCTCTCTGATCTCGTTGTAGATCCACTCTTGTACTACCCATGTCATCAATATTAATCAAGCAGGAGTAGGGTTTTACCTCCATCGAGAGGGCCCAAACCTGGGTAAAAACATCATGTCCCTTGTCTCCTGTTACCATCCTCCTAGACGCACAGTTCGGGACCCCCTACCCGAGATCCGCCGGTCTTGACACCGACAGGGTCCATAGTTATTAGCTAGATGGCTTCTTCTCCCTCTTTGGTTCTCAATACAAAGTTCTCCTCGATGTTCTTGGAGATCTATTCGATGTAATACTTCTTGCGATGTGTTTGCCAAGATCCGATGAATTGTGGGTTTATGATCAAGATTATCTATGAACAATATTTGATTCTTCTCTGAATTCTTATATGCATGATTTGATATCTTTGCAGGTCTCTTCGAATTACCGGTTTAGTTTGGCATACTAGATTGATCTTTCTTGCAATGGGAGAAGTGCTTAGCTTTGGGTTCAATCTTGCGGTGCTCGATCCCAGTGACAAAAAGGGAACCGGCACGTATTGTATTGTTGCCATCGAGAATAAAAATATGGGGTTTATATCATATTCCTTGGGTTTATCCCTCTACATCATATCATCTTGCTTAATGCGTTACTCTGTTCTTATGAACTTAATACTCTAGATGCATGTTGGATAGTGTCGGTGTCAAAACAGGAGGATCTCGGGTAGGGGGTCCCGAACTATGCGTCTATGGCGAATGGTAATAGAAGGCGGGGGACACGATGTTTAGCCAGGTTCGGGCCCTCTCGATGGAGGTAATACCCTACTTCCTGCTTGATTGATCTTGAGGATATGAGTATTACAAGAGTTGATCTACCACGAGATCGTAGAGGCTAAACCCTAGAAGCTAGCCTATGGTATGATTGTTGTTGTCCTACGGACTAAACCCTCCGGTTTATATAGACACGGAGGGGGCTAGGGTTACACAGAGTCGGTTACAAGGGAGGATATCTACATATCTGTATTGCCAAGCTTTCCTTCCACGCCAAGGAGAGTCCCATCCGGACACGGGACGAAGTCTTCAATCTTGTATCCTCATAGTCCAACAGTCCGGCCAAAGGATATAGTTTGGCTGTCCGAGGACCCCCTAATCCAGGACTCCCTCAGTAGCCCCTGAACCAGGCTTCAATGACGATGAGTCCGGTGCGCAGATTGTCTTCGGCATTGCAAGGCGGGTTCTTCTCCCAATTCTGAGTACTTGTCAAGTAGTGTCCAGCTTCCCATGAATGTTGCACTCCTCGGCTTCTGGGCCTAATAATGGCTATCCTCCACGTGCCGAGCGAATGCGAGAAGTCAGGGCATTTTTGCACTTGCCACCCTAACCATGTGAGTAAATCGTCTATTTAAGGGACCGGGGATCCTTAGAACCAGATCACACCATCCTCCCTCAGCGAGTATCCATCAGAGCGCGCCCCGAAAAATCCATCCCATCCTGGCCGGTCGTCGCAGCTCCACCTCTCGCTTCCGTAGCCCTAAGCCAGGCTACTGGAAGGAGTGTTCCATCTCCCACAGACGGTTAGTAGAGTTACAAACCCAGGGGTTTTTTCCTCCTGCGTATATGGTCCTCGTCTGAGCTGGACTAGCCACTTACAATGGCGGGGAACAAGCGGAGAGTTTTCCCAACCCATCCATGGGGGAGCGGGTATGCCTTGTCCCTTACTTGTTAAGGGGACTTGGATTTCCAATCCATCCGTTCCTCCGCGGGCTCCTGGAGTTCTACAGCCTCCAGCTGCATAATTTTACTCCTGCCTCCATATTACACATCGCATGCTATGTCGCCCTTTGCGAGTTGTTTTTGGGCTGTGAAGCTCATTTCGAGCTATGGAAGAGGCTATTCTGCCTCGTACCCCGTAAACAAGAGGGGTCGATATATCAAGTGGGCGGAGCCGAGATATGGCGCATCGCCGGGACCGGATATCTATCCGGTACTCCAAAGAAGACATCCGAAGACTGGCCTTCGGGGTGGTTTTATATGGAGGACGTCCCCCTTCCGGACCCTGTTCGGATGGGCCTTCCTAAGTTTAATAACGCCCCTTTGAAGAAACGCCGTAGCTGGCACGCTCGGAGCCCCCAGGAGGAAGATAACAGAGAGGTCCTTTACCTGATGGGCCGGATACAAAAGCTGACCCAATCAGGATTGACAATAGTCAAGGTTATGTCAATATGTATAATGCGGGGGGTGCAGCCACTTCAATATCGGGGACAACCCATGTGGCACTTCAATGGAGAAGACAATGCCACCCGTTGCGGTCGTAAAGGCCCGGACTCTATCGCTGCTCTAGCGAAAATATGGTCCGATTTATACAAAGGAGAGGAAGAGGAGTTCATCCGCATCAAGCCACGGGATGGATTCTCCATGTACAACCCCCCAAAATGGGTGAGCTGCTACTTTTTACTCCGGACCTTCCCGCATTCTTTGTCACAAATATTTACCTTACTATTTCATAGCAGGAGCTGCGAAAAGCCGTGAGGGAGGTCCATAGCTTGCCTCCACAACCAGAGGACCCTGATCAGGCCCTCGACCCCAGACTCGAAGAGGATCCGGACACATTCGTGGAGCTTATTGACAGGACGTTCTATCAATTGAGTTGCGATGATGCCATGGTGGCCATCATAGCCAATTATCCTGGACTACTCCCTGCATCGCATGTAAGTAAAACCGGAGTCCCAACTTCCGAGAAGGATCCTTTTTTCTGCACTTCACCTACCACACACATATGGTGTCTTACAGGGAAGGCCCTCGGGACGCCATGCCGAACCCGCAGTGACTCACCAACAAGGGGCACCGAAGCTGGGTAGGCTTAAAAGGAAGGCGGTCAGGACTGAGACGTCGTCGCAGAGGTATGCAACAGAACCCCGATCCGTGGTTGTCGTCTTTTTTTAAAATATAACAACATCCATGTTTCCTAGTAGGAAAAACGCTCGCCGGACTATATCCGGAGAGGTTGCCGGCCACGCCTCCACCAGCCGGGCTCCAGAGCCGGACCTAGAGGCGGACGCTAACATGGGGCCAACACCGGATGTTCCTCCTACAGAGGATGCGGATAGGCTGTCCGCTACGAATTCCGAAGTGGAGAGTGCCATGAATCACAGGCGCCGCCAGGCCGTACTCCGCGACGCTTGTTTCTCCCAAGAGGCGTTCGACGCCTTTAACTCAGGAGACGCGTACATCCGAGCTGCTCAAAATGGTCTTGCCAAAGCCACGGACCAGTATGTAAAGGATATACGGGTAAGAAAATCTAATAATTATGTATATCAGTAGCCCCTGAGACTTGAAACAGTTAGCACAACTAGGGCTGCAAAGGAGTCGAGTTCGAGCGAGTTGGATTAGGCTCAACTCAACTCATACTAAAATTCGAGCGAGCTCAAACTGAGTGAAGCTCAAGGTCGAGTGCTAGAAAGTGGCTCATGCTCAGCTTGTAACGATCTCGTGTCGACCTCGAGCTAGTTTCGAGCTAAATAAGATGATATTTTTAGCAATCTAAGGCAATTTTTCGAACAAGATCGGCCACAACACAACATCATAAACTATTATAGAATATTATTTTAATCGAAACGGTGATAATATATATTTTTCAAGGTAGTGTATTCTCTCAATGAAGACAAGTAACTAATAGCAAGAGATCCTTGATGAATTGCCAAGAGAAGAAAACAAAGTTGGATCTACTCCCAAACATTGAAAAAATAGTAGGATATTTAACATGCAGCTAACCATGTACCAAATTAAGGCCTAATTTTTCTCCGTGCTTAATTAAGCTTCCTCGTTTGCTAGTAGATAAAATGAAGAGAAACCATACACCACATATATGATAGTAAATCATCATATTTCCTTTTAATTTATATCAGGATAATATAATTGTATTATATCGAGCTATCGATTTGAAATTGAGCGATCCATGGTTGGCTCAAGATCAACTTGTTTCTTGATCGAGCTACAGAAAGGTGCTCATACTCGACTCATTTCTTATTGAGCCAATCTCAAGTCGAGCCAAAAAACGAATCGATCTCGAGTGGCTCATGAGCATCGAGCTTTTCTTGCAGCCCTAAGCACAACCGATTTAAGGATCATTGTTTGCATAGGTTCTTACGGAGAAGAATACCCAGTCGTCTCAAGAGCTGGAGGAATGCAAAGCCCAACTTCAGGCCACAATTGCCGCAGTAAAGGAAGCCGAGAAGGCCCCATCTGGTAACACTTATTTATTTTGCAAAGAATGACAGGTACCAGGTGGTATGCGGCACGCATGCAGATCTAACAATAGATTCTGCAGATGACTCCGGAGTGAATCCGAAGGTCGTGATAGGGGATGAGCCGCATGCTCAACGACAGCTAAAGGCTGGTGAGCGCATGCTTACTTGGGTTAGGCGGGAGAAAAACGATCTCCAAGACGCCAATATCCGGTTGGGAGTGGAACTGAAAGATGTTCGAGCCCAGCTTGCTGACTCCATAAAGGAGAATAAGAGGCTTCAACGGGCATTTTCAGTAAGTGCTTGAACGAACTTTTAAAGAGTTCGGTGAAGAAACCGGCTAACAGAGTTATGTCTGTAGGTATGCTGACGGGTTGTCCCGCGGAGGAGATGCCCGGTCTGCGGGTGATCTTCTGCCAGAGCTCTCACAACTGCACGAACAAGTCCGGCAGGTGATGCAGGGCATTGCCCAAGCCTTGTGGCCATCCGCCTCCCTGCCAGAAGGCATGGGGGAGCTTGTAGAGAAGCTCAAGGGAGTGCGGCGGCGCTTCCGATTATGGAAGATATCAGCCTGCCGACAAGGTGCGAGGGAAGCCTGGGCCATGGTGAAGATGCGATATACCAAGGCTGACCCGAACCACATGGCCGAGGTCGGACCTGTGGGGTCCGACGGGAAAGATATCCCCGTCAGTTTGGTGTATGACCAAGTAGAATTTGCCGCATGGTATTCCCAACAGGATTGTAGGCTAGACAGCCTGTTGGATGGTATAGAAGAAGAATTTAGTCAGTCTAAGTGACTGTGTACTTCAAGTGACATGTATTGTCTCTAGCCGGATTGTAAATCATTTGTCATGGCGGACCTTTTCGCTTCGACCTCTGGACCCGGTAGTCCGGAGTGTATCCAAATACCCGCTCAGTTATGTAAAAACTGGGGTACGCGTGGAAACCAGGCATAGGGGTCATAAGTGCTTGAACAGACAAGTACCCAACTAGCTATGTTATATTACATGGATAGTAGGAAACATCTTCCAGGGAGAATAGTTCCGTTAAGGGTTCCTTTCCCTGGGTATGCATGCCCTAATGTGCATGTCCGAGCTGCAAAAAGAGATGCAGGATATAAACATCTGGGGGCATGTATTACAATAAGTAAAGGTCATCTTTTGTTAACCGACCGAGTATTCCCTTAAGAACGCTAGCTTTCGGCTTCACCCAGTCTGAGATACACATCCGGCTGACCTGACAGTAACAATCGCAGAGGTGCTCCCCTTATGCCCTAGCCGAATTAACGGGAACGTAGGGCATAAACACAAGAGCCAGGCAACCCAGCTTGGCCAAAACTTAAGTCATATTGATGCATATAATGGCGAAAAAGGTACATGTGGAAGAATAACACATGTGTGGGGCATAGAGCCCGGAAAATAGTTATATTAAGCTTCTGTATAAGAAGCCCCCAGGTATAATGAGCGCGGCTAGCGCGTCATGATTGTGTAGTCAAGACACAATTTAGCCTTTTAAGGCCTTGAAGAGAAATGGAAGAAAAAAAAGAAATGAAAGGCAGATAACGGATATATAAAAAATTGACAGAGGTAAGGAGACGAACATAGGGTCCGGCACTAGGCGTAGAACCTTCGGAGTCTGGCTGCGTTCCATGGGTTTGGCTCGAGTCGATTGTCCGATGCATCCCGCAGACGATACGCTCAACCGGTCAGAACTTGGTCAATAACGAATGGACCTTCCCATTTGGGCTTGAGCTTGTTCTTTTTCTTCTCCGGTAGGCGTAGAACGAGTTCGCCGATGTTATAAGTTTTGGCCCATACTTCTCTGCTTTGATACCTTCGAGCCTGTTGCTGATAAAATGCGAAACGGGCTTTTGCCACGTCACGCTCCTCCTGCAAGGCGTCCAAACTGTCCTGCCGATCAAGCTCGGCTTCTTTCTCTTCGTACATGCGCACTCGAGGTGAGTCATGAATTATGTCGCAGGGCAGTACCGCCTCTGCGTCGTACACCATAAAAAACGGTGTGTATCCGGTAGTGCGATTCGGCGTGGTCCGCAACCCCCATAGTACGGAGTCGAGCTCCTCTACCCAGTGTGTATCTGATTCCTTTATATCGCACTAATCTGGGTTTAATGCCGCTCATGATAAGACCATTTGCTCGCTCGACTTGACCGTTAGTTTGCGGGTGATAGACAGAAGCATAATCGAGCTTAATGCCCATGTTGCTACACCAAATTTTTACCTCGTCGGCTGTAAAGTTCGAGCCATTATCGGTGATGATGCTGTGGGGGACGCTGTAACGGTGTACAACCCCGGATATGAAGTCTATCACTGGTCCGGACTTGGCCGTTTTAACTGGTTTGGCTTCTATCCATTTGGTGAATTTATCCACCATGACCAATAAGTATTTTTTTTCTTATGGCTTCCCCCTTTGAGGGGTCAGACCATATCAAGCCCCCAGACCGCAAAGGGCCAAGTGATGGGGATTTTTCGGAGAGCAGTAGGCGGCATATGGCTTTGATTTGCAAAAAGCTGGCAACCGACGCATCGTTGAACAAGATCATGTGTGTCTGCTCGGGCCGTCGGCCAGTAAAAACCTGTACGGAAGGCCTTGCTTACCAGGGCCCAGGCTGCTGCTTGGTGGCCGCCAAGTCCAGCATGAATTTCTGCCAAAAGTTGACGTCCTTCCTCTTCGGAGATGCACCTTTGAAGGACTCTAGTAGCGCTTTTCTTATAAAGCTCTCCCTCGTGGACCTTGTAGGCTTTAGACCATCGCACAATGCAATGTGCCTCGTTTGGGTCCTCAGGTAGTTTCTGCCAAATTAGGTAGGCCAAGAAGGGTTCTGTCCACGGGGCGATGACAGCCATAATCACGTGGGCGGAAGGTGTTATTTCGGTGGTAGAGCCTCCGATTATGTCTGGGTGTTCGGGATCTGGCGTTGTGTCCGGGTCCGGGCTATTATTTCCGGTCTATCCTTCCCATACCACAGATGGCTTAAAAAGCCTTTCCAAGAATATATTGGGTGGGACCGGGTCGTGCTTAGTGCCGATGCGGTCAAGGATATCTGCTGCCTGATTGTTTTCCCGGACCACATGGTGGAATTCAAGCCCCTCGAACCGAGCTGACATTTTGAGGACGGCGTTGCGATAAGCCGCCATTTTTGGATCCTTGGCGTCGAAGTCTCCATTTGTTTGAGATATTGCGAGGTTTGAATCCCCACGCACCTCTAGGCATTGAATGCCCATGGAGACTGCCATCCGGGGACCATGTAGCAGGGCCTTGTATTCTGTTGCATTGTTGGAGTCTGTGTATAGTATTTGGAGCATGTATTGGACTGTATCTCTAGTGGGGGATGTCAGGACGACACCAGCCCCCAGACCCGCTAGCATTTTGGAGCCGTCAAAGTGCATGATCCAATTGGAGTATGCGCCGTAATCTTTAGGGAGTTCGGCTTCTGTCCATTCGGCGATGAAATCAGCCAGTACTTGTGACTTAATGGCTCGTCGTGGTTTGTATATTATGTCCAATGGGAGGAGCTCAATAGCCCATTTAGCAATCCGGCTCGTGGCCTCGCGGTTGTTTATTATGTCGTTGAGTGGTACTTCAGAGGCCACTGTAATTGAACACTCTTGGAAGTAGTGTCGTAGTTTCCGGGATGCCATGAAGACCGCATATGCTATCTTTTGATAATGTGGGTACCGTGATTTGCATGGAGTGAGGACAGTGGATACATAGTATACCGGCTTTTGAAGCGGGAACTTATGTCCGTCTCTCGTTCGACGACGAGCACTGCACTTACAACTTGGTGTGTTGCCGCTATATATAACAGCATTGGTTCACCTACATTTGGCGCGGCCAAGATTGGGTTTGTGGCCAAAACGGCTTTTATCTCCTCTAGTCCGGCCGTGGCCGCATCCGTCCACTCGAAGTGTTGGTGCGTCGAAGAAGGCGATAAAGAGGCATGCCTTTTCCCTAATCGGAGATGAAGCGGCTTAAGGCAGCCACGCATCCACTTAGTTTCGGATTTGCTTGAGGTCTGCTGGGATGGCCAACTGTGACTGAGCTCTGATTTTAGCCGGATTTGCTTCGATTCCTCTATTGGAGACGATGAAGCCTAAGAGCTTTCCGGCGGGCACGCCGAAGACGCATTTTTCCGGATTGAGCTTAATTTCGTATGTTCGGAGATTATCGAACGTGAGCCTCAAGTCGTCTATTAAGGATTCGACATGTCTGGTTTTAATGACCACATCATCTACGTATGCCTCCACTGTTTTGCCGATCTGTGTCTCCAGGCATGTCTGAATCATGCGTTGATAGGTTGCACCGGCGTTTTTGAGCCCGAAAGGCATGGTGTTAAAACAGAAGGGGCCGTATGGGGTGATAAATGCTGTTGCTGCTTGATCGGACTCCGCCATCTTAATTTGATGGTATCCGGAGTATGCGTCGAGGAAACACAATGAGTCGTGTCCCGCGGTAGCATCGATAATTTGATCGATGCGAGGGAGGGGGAAGGGATCCTTGGGGCAAGCCTTGTTAAGGTCCTTGAAGTCGACACATAGGCGCCAGGATTTGTCCTTCTTTGGTACCATCACCAGGTTTGCTAGCCAGTCCGGATGTTTTATTTCTCGGATGAATCCGGCCTCCAGTAACTTGGCTAGCTCTTCTCCCATGGCTTGTCGCTTAGGTTCATAGAAACGCCGAAGAGTCTGCTTGACCGGCTTGAACCCCTTTAGAATGTTAAGGCTATGTTCGGCCAGCCTGCGTGGGATTCCTGGCATGTCTGAAGGATGCCAGGCGAAGATGTCCCAATTTTCGTGCAAGAACTCCCGTAGTGCAGCGTCTATTGTGGGGTTTAATTGTGCCCCGATGGATGCTGTTTTGGTAGGGTCCGTTGGGTGGACTTGGAATTTGACTATTTCATCCGCTGGTTTAAAAGAGGTGGATTTGGATCTTTTGTTGAGTATCACGTCGTCCCTGTCCACTATGGAGCGCAGCGCCATCAGTTCTTCGGCCGCGAGGGCTTCGGATAACGCCTCAAGGGCTAGTGTGGTGGTTTTATTCTCGGTGGGGAGTGCTATGTCCGGATCACTAGCTAGAGTGATGATTCCATTGGGCCCAGGCATTTTGAGCTTCATGTACCCGTAATGGGGTATAGCTTGGAAGATCGTGAATGCCTCCCGCCCTAAAAGGGTGTGGTATCCGCTACTGAACAGGGCCACTTGGAATGTGATTTCTTCGGACCTATAATTCTCCGGCGTGTCGAATACCATGTCTAGCGTGATTTTTCCCGCACAGAGTGCCTCCCGACTAGGGATGATTCCTCTGAAGGTCGTGCTGCTTTTGCTCAATGCGGCTCCTGCCTATTTCCATTTTGCTAAGAGTTTCTTCATAGATGAGGTTTAATCCGCTGCCGCCGTCCATGAGCACTTTAGTAAGCCGGAAGCCGTCCACAATTGGACTAAGGACCAAGGCGGCTGGTGCTCGGGCCGCTTGGAATTTAGGTTCATCACTGGCATTAAAGGTGATAGCCGTATCGCTCCATGGGTTTATTGCTGCTATGTGGCAGACTTCGACAAGGCCGCAGAGTGCTCGCTTACGCCTATTATTTGAGGCGAAGGTCTCGAAGACTGTCAATACTATGTTGCTGTTTTCCGCGGGATGGTGCTCTGCGGTGATGCTGATGAGGAGATCCTCACCGCTCTTGGCTACCTGCCAGAGTACCCAACATGCTCTAAGGCTGTGTGTTGGCATGGTATCCGTTGTACTGTGAATTTTGCATGGTCCGTTAAGCCATCCCTCCAATACAGTTCCGCGCCCTGTAGTGGGCTTTTGTTTCTTTGTAATTGGGTCGGGTGACTTACGAGAGTACACCCTTTTAGTTCGGACGAGGGGTTTTGTGAGCGCCGGAGGATCCCAAAATTTAGTTTGGGTTTTCCAGGCGCTTTCCATCGCACAGTACTTCCTGTAACATCCCAAATTTTCAATTTGGAATGTTATACATTAGGTCATCATGCATATCATATTTTTCTCGCATTTTCTGATCCTAGAAAATTTCACGCAACTCAAGGACCCTCGGAGAGAGTTGGAAGTTTCATTATTTTCATATTTGGGATTTCCCAAATTTTGAAAATAGGATCATTGGATTTATTTAATTATCTTCATAAAGTTTTTCCTATAAAAATATTTTGAGAGGGAATAATATGACTTTCCCAACATTTTGGAAAAATGAAGATTTTATAAATAAATCAAATTTGGTTTTGAAAGATTTATTTTGCTTAGGCAAAAATGAGCATTTTAAAAAATTTATGCATGTTTGCCGTTTTTAAAGTTCATTTTGTTCGACTCATTTTTAGGAGTCGGGGAAAATTTGTTTTATTTAAATCGGAGTTCATTTGGTATTATTTTTAAATTCGTTTGGTTTAATTAAAAAAACGCGCACCCCCCCTGGGCCAAGGCCCAGCCGGCCCAGCCAGCCAGGCCCGGCCCAGCGCCCCGCCTCCCTCCCTCCCCCAGAAGCGCGCCCGCCCGACGCCCTCCCCCGCCGCCCGAGTCCGGCTCCGCCCGGGACCCGCCCCCTCCCCAAGCCACCGTCCCCCCCCTCTTAAATAGCCGCCCCCCCCTCTCTCTCACCGCCGCCGCCTCCCGACCGAGCCTCGCCGCCGCTTGGGCCCGCCGAACCCGCCGTCGCCGCCCCTCGTCGCCGAGCACCCGCCGCCCTCGCCGCCCGCCGCCTCCCGACCCCGCCGAGCCTCACGAGCCTCACGGAGAGCCACCGAGGTAGCCGCCGCCCGCTCCGTTCCGATCCGGTTTCCCTAAAAAACTGATCCGTTTTTTTCTAAAAAGAGACGTTCGGTTTTTTTAAAACCTAGATTGGTTTTATTTTTTCGGTTTTCTTATTTAATCTAACGCTCACCGAACCGTTCGTTTCAATGAACGTGTTCGTTGAATTAGTTCTGATAACGAACGTCCGCTATTTAATCCGTTCGTCGTTTTCTTTTAATCGGATTTAATCCGTTATTTTTCGATTCGATTTCGATCCGATTTTCAAATCTGTTTTATTTCTCGCTCGCTTATCGGAATCAGGTGATTCAAGCGCTGGAGTTTCAGAATGTGAAACCGCCGTTCGACTAACCTACTTTCACAGAGTTTTGCTACTGTGAAATTTTGACCTAGTTTCAGATTGCTAAACCGAGTCGTTCTCTCTCGAGTTTCGACTTTCGATGTTTATTTCGATTCGATTCTTTTGCAACCAGGGTTCTTAAGTTGAACTTTCTGGTTAGATTTTTTATTCGAGTTTTCCCTGTGCATTAGATGTGTACTTATTGTATGCTTGTTGTTTGTCTGCGTTAGATCACCCGGAGTGCGCCGCTTGTTACTTCGAATCTCTAGGTCTCATGGATCATCGCAAGGCAAGTAACACTTTGATCATACCTTTTCTACTACCCAGTTTTATTGCATTAGATCAAACCTCAAACACTTGCATGTTTAGGATCAAATTAAATTGTGGGTGTGGGAAGTAGATTGAGGTAGTACCTATTACTGTTTTACTTATGAAACCTTGGGAGTTACTTCTCGTTTGCTATTATGCCATGCTATGCTAGTAGACGTGGATTGGGTGAGTGAATATCCATGATGATGTGAGATTGTTAATTAATGGTTTATCTAAGGTGGCAACCTAAACACACATCTGGGTGGATTGAGGCACTGGTTTCCATCAGACTTGCTGTATTTCTTGGACCGCCACCTGTGCTCTAAGGGATCATAAGATTATTCAAACTGGAAACTTCCGTGTGCAGCCACAAGCCAATTATGGGCTCTGGCGTAGTTGACTAGGTTGTGCGAACTCACGGGTAGGCTAGCTAATGTAGGGGATGTAGGTTGGTACGGTCTACCCATATGTAAGGTGCTAGCGCTTCGAAAGACTATGTCTCGGTCATCCGCTTCTCAAACACCATGTAGTCACGAGAACCAAGCGGAGGCGATCGAGTCTTGTGGGGAAAAGTCATAAACCTCTGCAGAGTGTATAAACTAATCATGATTAGCCGTGTCCCGGTTATGGACAATTTGAGTATCCGTAATTGGATATCATGTGAATCTCAACATGTTACTTCTAATAAAAGTTATTGGGTTTTGATGAGTACTTTTAATTGGGATTGAGGATGTGTCAACCATTCTCAATGTTTAACAACCACCATGATAGTTAAATAAAATTTATTCCTTTGATGTAGGGAAAAATCAGCTTTATGCAAATGTAATCAGAGAGCCTTACCACCAGCCATATATGCATGTAGTATAGGCTTATTTCCTTCATTGCTCTTATGTGTTACATTGCGGCATATTCCATGTGACCGTTTTGGCTGCAACCTTCACGCTCGAGACTTTTCGCATTTATTTAGTAAGGTGTTAGGTCGTGGTTCTATACTCGATGATGCCGTTGGAGTTGATGGACTCGCTTATCTTCCAAGCCTTCGCTGTTATTATTAGATGGCCTTAAGCCATATTATTGTAATCAGTTCCCTTGTGGACAACGATGTAATAAGTGTGTGATTGCTACTCTGCAATAAATCCTTCAAAGTATCTTGTGTGGTGTCGGCACATCGATCCAGGATGACACCGAGCACGAGATCGATCCATTCGGTCTGGTCGCCTCAGAGAATGGTATCGAGCCAGTTGATGTAGGACACGACCACTAAGTTAAAGCCATAGATCACTACTCTCTTCCCATTTTCTAACTCCTCATCTTTTCTACTCTCTTTAGGATGGCGGACGAAAGATCAAGTACACCCAACCGGATGAAGGCACACCTTTTGGATTTCACTTGAAGGAAGTTACTAAGTACCGAACATTGGACTACCAAGCTTCACGGGACTTTCAACGCCACTCTGCTCAAGAGGAGCGCTGGAAGATTCACGCTCACGTTCCAGAAGGACATTCGCCCCAATCACCAAGCCTATAGATAGTGTTTTCGATTGCACCAACTTGGAGTCAGGAAAGAGCATGGCAGCTCACATTACCATGGGACGATTGGAGAAGTTTATCAAGAAGACCTCAAGGATACCATCTACCAGATTTGCGGACGCCGAGATGACAAGCGGGACGTCGTCGGCACCAAGAAGGATAGATCCATTGCAGCTTTCATCCAGAATTAAATCAGCACATTCGACGCCAGAGAACCAAATGTGCAATGACATGTTGGAGTTGCGAAGACAAAAGGAAGGATCATCGAACCGAAGAAGAACTAAAGACTACACAAGGACTACATGGACGAGATCGTAGCTCGCAAGACACAATAACGATCTTAAGTACGAGATCAAGAACTCAAGAAGAAGTTGGCGCCAGGAATGAAGACCAGATGTCGAATACCCAAGCGACTACATTAACATCGACGACACCGATTCGGATCCAAGTGAACCCGACTTTGAAGACGGTGGAGCAGACATCATGAAGTCTTCCACCGGTTCAAATTAGTAGAAGTCCTCCACATATTAGTAGTATTTCCCTCCATGTAAACATTATAGTACACGCACTTTTGCGATAGTTAGATCGTTGTAAGCCCTTGTTTGATTGAATGAAGTGATTTTGTGTGCAATTGCTCATGTGCATTTGGGTAGTGATTCCCTTAGACCTCATTCTATTCTACATTTCTCTTCTTTTCTAAACCCATCGATGCCTCGAGACGCGACCCGGATTCGCTTTTCCCGCCAGAGATCACCCAATTGATCCAGCAGCGTAATACCCGATTCAAACATTGGTGCGTAACAGGCAACAACAACAACAACAACAACAACCCACCGCCACCACCACCACTGCGGATCATCGACTCGCTTCCTTAGACTGAATCCGCGGTATATTCCAAAGAGCACCGAGCCGATTGTAGCAGATGTGGCTGCCCGCAAGATAGGAAGGAGCTGACCACTGCAGGATGCATGATGGAGAAAGAGTGAAGTTTGCAGCACACCAGCTTGAAGGACCCGCAGCAAAGCATGGTGGGAGAATTTCACAGCCACTTACCCGTGAGACACCGCCACATGGGACCAGTTTCAAGAAGCTTTTCAGACCGCCCATGTTTCAGCAGGAGCCATGGCCATGAAGAAGCGTGAGTTTCGAACTTACGCCAAGGAGGAAGGACTGTTGGCAAGATCGTGGATGATTTTAGCAAATTAGCACGTTATGCCCCGGATGACGCTACTACAGATGCAGCTAAACAGAGAAGTTTCTAGAAGGACTGAATGATGAGTTCAAGATGCCGTTGATGGTGGAAAGTTTCAACAACTACCAGGAGTTAGTAGACCGAGCTCTCATGATTGAAGGAAAGCAAAGAAGAATTGAGAACTGCAAGCGGAAGTATGGACAAGGGAAGTATAACTCTGGATCCCAGCAGAAGCCTCGTTATACCCCTAAATCAGGAATTCAGTTTCAGCATACCCATGGAGGAGGTAATTCACACAACCACAATGGTACCAAGAATGGGAACGGGAATGGAGGAAGCAATGGACAGAACCGCACCAACCCGTCAACACCATCCAAGGTAGACCTGAGTCACATTACTTGCTTTAAGTGCCGCAAGGCTGGGCACTATGCAAATGACTGTCCAGAAGGCCAGAATGGAAATGGCAATGGAAGCTCTGGAAAGAAGCCCAACCCTTTCAACAGGGGACAGGTGAACCACATTGATGTGGAGGAGGTTGAAGATCAGCCCGATGCAGTAATCGGTAAGTTTTTGGTTAAGTCATTTCTGCGGTTGTTCTTTTCGACTTGGTGCATCGCATTCATACATATCAAGGGATTTGTGGATAAGTACAAATTACCAACCCAAGCCCTTAGGTCACCCATGCTAGTAACCTCACCCGGAGCAGAATACATGGCTAGTAAATGGTGTGATCGACTGCCACTACGGATTGGACACTATGTTTTCCCCTCAAACCTAATAGTTCTGGAATCCCAAGGATTGGATGTGATATTAGGAATGGATTGGTTATCAAAGTATGGAGGAAACATAGATTGTACCACAAGGTCAATTTTGCTCACCACACCAGAAGGAAGGAGGATTAAGTATGTATCACGACACGAGCCGAGGAGAGCACAAGTTAATTGCTTATCAGGAGTGGTACATGAAGAAGTACCAGTGGTAAAGGATTATCCTGATGTATTTCCGTAAGAATTGCGTGAATGCCACCGGATAGATACATTGAGTTTTGATCGAGCTGTTGCGTGAACAGGCCCGATATCGAAGCGACCGTCAGGATGCCCGCAAAGGATTTGGCGGAAATCAAGAAACAGATTAAGGAACTATTGGATAAAGGTTTTATTCGCCCAAGTTCTTCACCTTGGGGATCACCCGCTTTGTTAGTGGAGAAGAAGGATGGATCGTTGAGAATGGTTGTTGATTACCGTGGATTGAATGAAGTAACAATCAAGAACAAGTACCCACTACCTATGATAAATGATCTGTTTGATCGCTTGCAAGGAGCCAAAGTGTTTTCTAAGATCGACTTGCGATCGTGGTACCATCGATTGAAGATTCGGGAGCAAGACATACCCAAGACCGCATTTACCACGAGATATGGACTGTATGAGTATACCGTTATGTCATTTGACTAACTAACGCACCAGCCTATTTCATGAACCTGATGAACAAAGTGTTTATGGAGTTTTTGGATAAGTTAAATCGTGGTGTTCATTGATGACATTTTGATTTTCTCAAAGAATGAAGAGGAACACAAGGAACATTTGCGATTGGTTTTGGAGAAACCGAGGAACACCAGTTGTATGCCAAGTTCAGCAAATGTGAGTTTTGGCTAAAGGAAGTTGGATTTCTGACATGTTATATCCGGAGAAGGGATAGCAGTTGACCCCACAAAAGTTGAGACCGAACCAAATGGGAAGCACCAACGACAGTTGGAGAGATTCGAGTTTCCTTGGACTCGCAGGATACTACCAAGATTCATTGAGAATTTCTCAAGAATTGCAAAGCCTATGACAGAATTGTTGAAGAAGGAAAACAAATTCATATGGATGAGGACTGTGAGGCAAGTTTTCAGGAGTTGAAGAAAAGATTGGTTACCTCACCAGTTTTGATATTGCGGATCGGACTAAGGATTATGAGGTGTATTGCACGCTTCACGCCGAGGACTTGGAGCCGTGCTTATGCAGGAAGGAAGAGTTGTTTCGTATGCTTCACGACAACTTAAGCCCCATGAGTTGAATTATGCCACTCATGATTTGGAGTTAGCAGCCGCCAGTGCATGCCTTAAAGACATGGAGACATTTTCTCATTGGAAATCATTGTGAAGTATATACGGATCACAAGAGTTTGAAGTACATCTTCACAGAAGGAATTGAATCTCGAGACAAAGGAGATGGTTAGAACTTATCAAGGATTATGATATGAGATTGCATTATCACCCGGAAAGGCTAATGTCGTAGGCAGGCGCATTGAGCCGTAAGAGCCACGTCAATACCCTAATGATGGGAGGAATACCCAATGAGTTAGCCGAGGACCTTCGAGAACTATGTTTGGAAATAGTTCCGAGAGGCTATGTAGCAGCATTGGAGTTTCAATGACATCGATGGACAAAATCGAGAAGCCCAAAAGGCGGATAAGGAAGTTGCCTCTATAAAGGAGAAAATGAGCAAAGGAAAAGCTAAAGGATTTCGTGAGGATGAGCACGATACCCTACGGTTTGAAGACCGTGTTTATGTGCCCAATGACCCGAGATCGGAAGTTGATTTTGCAAGAAGCCCATGATTCACCCTATTTGATTCACCCAGAAATACCAAGATGTATTTGGATTTGAAGAATATTTTCGGTGGACCGGAATGAAGAAGGATATTGCGGAGTATGTAGCAGTTTGCACGTATGTCGAAAGTAAAGGCAGAGCATCGAAGCCAGCAGGATTGTTACAACCGTTGCCGATACCGAATGGAAGTGGGATAAACTAGGCATGGATTTCATCATAGGTTTTCCAAAGACTCGCTCAGATATGACTCGATTTGGGTCATAGTCGACCGTTTGACCAAGGTAGCTCATTTCATTCCGATCAAGACTACCTATAGCAGTGCTAAGTTGGCAAAGATATACATGACCATAATTGTGTGTTTACACGGAGTTCCGAGGAGCATTGTATCGATAGAGGAACCCAATTTACCTCAAAATTTTGGAACCGGTTACACGAAACTTTGGGAACCAGACTAGAATTCAAGACAGCTTTCCACCCACAGACCGATGGATGACCGAGAGAGTCAATCAGATTTTGGAGGACATCTTTGAGAGCTTGTGCACTAGATTATGGATCTAGCTGGGATGATAATTTGTCGTATGCAGAATTTTCCTACAACAACAGTTACCAAACCAGCTTGAAGATGGCACCTTCGAGGCTTTGTATGGAAGAAGGTGCAGGACACCGTTGTCATGGGACTAAACCGAGATCGCGATTGTTTGGACCAGATTTGATTAAGGAGTCCGAACAGAAAGTTAAGTTAATTGAGACAGGCTCAAGGTAGCCCAGTCGCATGTAAGAGCTATGCCGATTCAAAGCGCAGCGATTGAGTATGAAGTTGGAGCAGAGTATATCTCGAGTATCCCCGCCGAGGAGTTAAGCGTTTTGGAGTGAAAGGGAAGTTAGCACCCGCTTCGTTGGACCATATAAGATTTTGCAACGCATGGGAGAAGTTGCGATAAGTTGGAATTGCGGAAGGACTGTCGGGAGTTCATGATGTATTCCATGTTTCTCGATTGAAGAAATGTCACCCGAGATAGCAGAGGTACCGTTAAGAGACACAAGTACCTTTGGAAGCAATTCATTGAAGGATGACTTGACATATGAGGAAAACCAGTTAAGATTCTCGATTATGCCAGCAGAGTTACCCGCAGCAAGGTTATCAAGTTTTGCAAAGTTCGGTGGAGCCACCACACCGAGGATGAAGCCACCGGGAAAGAGAGGAAGTTTTGCTCAAGGACCACCTCACCTATTTTCTAGTTAACCCGAATCTCGAGGGCTAGATTCATCTTAAGGGTAGGTTTGTAACATCCCAAATTTTCAATTTGGAATGTTATACATTAGGTCATCATGCATATCATATTTTCTCGCATTTTTCGATCCTAGAAAATTTCACGCAACTCAAGGACCCTCGGAGAGAGTTGAAGTTTCATTATTTTCATATTTGGGATTTCCCAAATTTTGAAAATAGGATCATTGGATTTATTTAATTATCTTCATAAAGTTTTTCCTATAAAAATATTTTGAGAGGGAATAATATGACTTTCCCAACATTTTGGAAAATGAAGATTTTATAAATAAATCAAATTTGGTTTTGAAAGATTTATTTTGCTTAGGCAAAATGAGCATTTTAAAAATTTATGCATGTTTGCCGCTTTTAAAGTTCATTTTGTTCGACTCATTTTTAGGAGTCGGGAAAATTTGTTTTATTTAAATCGAGTTCATTTGGTATTTTTTAAATTCGTTTGGTTTAATTTAAAAAACGCAAGACTCCACCCTGGGCCAAGGCCCACTGCCCAGCCAGCCAGGCCCGGCCCAGCGCCCGCCTCCTCCTCTCCCTCCTCAGAAGCGCCCATGGCACGACGCCGCCGCCGCCCGAGTCGGCTCCGCCCGGGACCCCGCTGCCCTCCCAAGCCACCCGTCCCCCCCCCCTCTTAAATAGCCGCCCCCCCTCTCTCTCTCACCCGCCGCCTCCCGACCGAGCCCGCCCTTGCCGTGGACGCCCTTGCCCCCCGCTGTCGCCGCCCCGTCGCCGAGGACCCGCCGCCCTCGCCCCAGCCGCCGCCTCCCGACCCCGCCGAGCCTCGCCGAGCCTCCGAGAGCCACCGAGGTAGCCGCCGCCTCCGCTCCGATCCGGTTTTCCCTAAAAAACCGATCCGGTTTTTTAAAAAAGAGACGTTCGGTTTTTTTAAAAACCTAGATTGGTTTTATTTTTTCGGTTTTCTTATTTAATCTAACGCTCACCGAACCGCTTCGTTTCAATGAACGTGTTCGTTGAATTAGTTCTGTTAATGAACGTCCGCTATTTAATCCGTTCGTCGTTTTCTTTTAATCGGATTTAATCCGTTATTTTTCGATTCGATTTCGATCCGATTTTCAATCTGTTTTATTTCTCGCTCGTTTATCGGAATCAGGTGATTCAAGCGCCTGGAGTTTCGTAACGAAACCGCCGTTCCGACTAACCTACTTTCACAGAGTTTTGCTACTGTGAAATTTTGACCTAGTTTCATATTGCTAAACCGAGTCGTTCTCTCTCGAGTTTCGACTTTCGATGTTTATTTCGATTCGATTCTTTTGCAACCAGGGTTCTTAAGTTGAACTTTCTGGTTAGATCTTTTATTCGAGTTTTCCCTGTGCATTAGATGTGTACTTATTGTATGCTTGTTGTTTGTCTGCGTTAGATCACCCGGAGTGCGCCGCTTGTTACTTCGAATCTCTAGGTCTCGCGGATCATCAGCAAGGCAAGTAACACTTTGATCATACCTTTTCTACTACCCAGTTTTATTGCATTAGATCAAACCCTCAAACACTTGCATGTTTAGGATCAAATTAAATTGTGGGTGTGGGAAGTAGATTGAGGTAGTACCTATTACCTGTTTTACTTATGAAACCTTGGGAGTTACTTCTACGTTTGCTATTATGCCATGCTATGCTAGTAGACGTGGATTGGGTGAGTGAATATCCATGACAGATGTGAGATTGTTAATTAATGGTTTATCTAAGGTGGCAACCTAAACACACATCTGGGTGGATTGAGGCACCTGGTTTCCATCAGACTTGCTCAGATTTCTTCGGACCGCCACCTGTGCTCTAAGGGATCATAAGATTATTCAAACTGAAACTTCCGTGTGCAGCCACAAGCCAATTATGGGCTCTGGCGTAGTTGACTAGGTTGTGCGAACTCTTACGGGTAGGCTAGCTGATGTAGGGGATGTAGGTTGGTACGGTCTACCCATATGTAAGGTGCTAGCGCTTCTGAAAGACTATGTCTCGGTCATCCGCTTCTCAAACACCATGTAGTGCGAGAACCAAGCGGAGGCGATCGAGTCTTGTGGGGAAAAGTCATAAACCTCTGCAGAGTGTATAAACTAATCATGATTAGCCGTGTCCCGGTTATGGACAATTTGAGTATCCGTAATTGGATATCATGTGAATCTCAACATGTTACTTCTAATAAAAGTTATTGGGTTTTGATGAGTACTTTTAATTGGGATTGAGGATGCTGTCAACCATTCTCAATGTTTAACAACCACCATGATAGTTAAATAAAATTTATTCCTTTGATGTAGGGAAAAATCAGCTTTATGCAAATGTAACCGTAGAGCCTTACCACCAGCCATATATGCATGTAGTATAGGCTTATTTCCTTCATTGCTCTTATGTGTTACATTGCCAAGATATTCCATGTGCTGACCTGTTTTGGCTGCAACCTTCACGCTATGAGACTTTTCGCAACGATTTAGTAAGGTGTTAGGTCGTGGTTCTATACTCGATGATGCCGTTGGAGTTGATGGACTCGCTTATCTTCCAAGCCTTCCATTGTTATTATTAGATGGCCTTAAGCCATATTATTGTAATCAGTTCCTTGTGGACAACGATGTAATAAGTGTGTGATTGCTACTCGCAATAAATCCTTCAAAGTCTTGTGTGGTGTCGGCACATCGATCCAGGATGACATCGAGCACGTAGACTGGATCCATTCGGTCTGGTCGCTACACTTCCATACTATGGCCGCCAAGTCAGCGAAGTGTGCTATGTCACGGCGACTTATGGCGTTGAGGATTCCCTTGTCCGTGCAATTATTGCAAAAGAATGAGATTGCGTCTTCCTCGCGACAGTCCTTAACCTTGCTCATTACAAGGAGGAATCTGGCCCAATAGTGGTGTACTGTCTCTTGGCGCTCTTGTCTAATGTGGGAAAGATCGCTTATATCTGGGTGGGTGGGTGGATTTAAGTCCAAACCCTGACCCAATTTGAGACCCAGGGGCGGAGGAGTTTCCGAGCTTGATAGTTCGGGCTCCGGGATGTTGCTCAACAGGTCTGGCCCACTGCCTGATTCTAGGTTCAAGGTTTGGGCCATGTCCTTCCGTAGACGGGTATCCAGCTCGGAGAGCTCGGGAATCCGGACATAGTTTGTCCTTAAGATAGAGGAAGAGTCGCTGCATTGCTCCTCCCCCACCGCTATCTGATGGGTGACCGGTGGGGAGTTAATCTCCCTTTGGTCGGGTTTAAACCCTATCTGATTATAGTCCGTAGTAACTCCCAAGGCGGCGATGCAATCCAAGAGCTCATTCAAGGAAGAGAGCTCCATTGGATCCAACTGCTCGGCGAGTTCCGAGCCGACGTGGGGGCTGTTTTCGATGACCTGAGAAGTCATCGTCGGCGCAGCGGCTGAACGAGCGGTCACGACGAAACCGCCTAGCCGGAGAGTTTGGCCTACAGCCAAGGCTCCCCCAGAGGTGATGTTGTCCTTGACAACGAGATGAGTGCTACGTCTTGAGTTTGCGTTGGTTTTCCCCGAAGAGGAGAGGATAATGCAGCAGAGTAGCGTAAGTATTTCCCTCAGTTTTTGAGAACCAAGGTATCAATCCAGTAGGAGGCCACGCACAAGTCCCTCGTACCTACACAAAACAAATAGCTCCTCGCAACCAACGCGAATAGGGGTTGTCAATCCCTTCACGCTCACTTACTTAGAGTGAGATCGATAGAGATGATAGATAATATTTTGGTATTTTTGGTATAAAGATGCAAAGTAAAATAAAAAGGCAAAGTAAAGAGCAAAGCAATAATAAAGCTTAGGAAGATTAATATGATGAAAATAGACCCGGGGGCCATAGATTTCACTAGTGGCTTCTCGCAAGAGCATAAGTATTTTACGGTGGGTGAACAAATTACTGTTGAGCAATTGACAGAATTGAGCATAGTTATGAGAGTATCTAGGTATGATCATGTATATAGGCATCACGTCCGAGACAAGTAGACTGACTCCTGCCTGCATCTACTACTATTACTCCACTCATCGACCGCTATCCAGCATGCATCTAGAGTATTAATTTAATGAAAACAGAGTAACACCTTAAGCAAGATGACATGATGTAGAGGAATAAATTCATGCAATATGATAAATACCCCATCTTGTTATCCTCGATGGCAACAATACAATACGTGCCTTGTTGCCCCTACTGTTACTGGGAAAGGACACCGCAAGATTGAACCCAAAGCTAAGCACTTCTCCCATTGCAAGAACTACCAATCTAGTTGGCCAAACCAAAAGGATAATTCGAAGAGACTTGCAAAGATAAATCAATCATATATAAAAGAATTCAGTGAAGATTCAAATATTGCTCATAGATAATCTTGATCATAAACCCACAATTCATCGATCTCAACAAACACACCGCAAAAAGAAGATTACATCAAATAGATCTCCACGAGAGAGGGGGAGAACATTGTATTGAGATCCAAAAAGAGAGAAGAAGCCATCTAGCTACTGACTATGGACCCGAAGGTCTGAGGTAAACTACTCACACTTCATTGGAGAGGCTATGATGTTGATGTAGAAGCCCTCCGTGGTGGATTCCCCTTCCGGCGGAGCTCCGGAACAGGCCCCAAGATGGGATCTCGTGGATACAGAAAGTTGCAGCGGTAGAATTAGGATTTTGGCTCCAGATTCGATCTGTTGAAGTGCGAGGTATATATAGGAGGAAGAAGTACGTCAGTGGAGCTCCGAGGGGCCCACGAGGCAGGGGGTGCGCCCTAGGGGGGGCGCCCTCCATCCTCGTGACCGCCTCGTGGCTTTCTTGACGGAGGGTCCAAGTCTCTGGGTCTTATCGATGAGAAAATCACGCCTCAAGATTTCATTCCGCTTGGACTCCGTTTGATATTTCGTTTCTTCGAAACACTGAAATAGGCAAAAAAAACAACAATTCTGGGCTGGGCCTCCGGTTAATAGGTTAGTCCCAAAAGTAATATAAAAGTGGAAAATAAAGCCCAATATAGTCGAAAACAATAGATAATATAGCATGAAGTAATCAAAAATTATAGATACGTTGGAGACGTATCAGGCATCCCCAAGCTTAATTCCTGCTCGTCCTCGAGTAGGTAAATGATAAAAAGAGAATTTTTGATGCGGAGTGCTACTTGGCGTAATTTCAATGTAACTCTTCTTAATTGTGGTATGAATATTCAGATCCGAAAGATTCAAGACAAAAGTTCATATTGACATAAAAATAATAATACTTCAAGCATACTAACTAAGCAATTATGTCCTCTCAAAATAACATGGCCAAAGAAAGTTCATCCCTACAAAATCATATAGTTTAGTTATGCTCCATTTTCGTCACACAAGAATGCTCTCATCATGCACAACCCTGATGACAAGCCAAGCAATTGTTTCATACTTTAGTAATCTCAAACCTATAAAATTTCACGCAATACATGAGCGTGAGCCATGGACATAGCACTATGGGTGGAATAGAATATAATGATGGGGGTTATGTGGAGGAGACAAAAAAGGAGAAGGTCTCACATCAACGAGGCTAATCAACGGGCTATGGAGATGCCCATCAATTGATGTTAATGCAAGGAGTAGGGATTGCCATGCAACGGATGCACTAGAGCTATAAATGTATGAAAGCTCAACGAAATAAACTAAGTGGGTGTGCATCCAACTTGCTTGCTCGTGAAGACCTAGGGCATTTGTGGAAGCCCATAGTTGGAATATACAAGCCAAGTTCTATAATGAAAAATTCCCACTAGTATATGAAAGTGACAACATATGGAACTCTCTATATGAAAAACATGGTGCTACTTTGAATCACAATATATGAGACTCGCTATATGAAGAACATGGTGCTACTTTGAAGCACAAGTGTGAAAAAAGAGATAGTAACATTGCCCCTTTTTATTTCTTTTTTTTGTCTTTTTTTTTCTTTGGCCATTTTTTTGGGACAATGCTCTAGAAAATGATGATCATCACACTTCTATTTATTTACAACTCAATGATTACAACTCGATACTAGAACAAAGTATGACTCTATATGAATGCCTCCGTGATGTGCAGGATATGCAATGAACCAAGAGTGACATGTATGAAAGAATTATGAACGGTGGCTTTGCCATAAATACTATGTCAACTACATGATCATGCTAAGAAATATGACAATGATGTATGTGTCATGAAGAACGGTATGGTGGAAAGTTGCATGGAAATATATCTCGGAATGGCTATGGAAATGCCATAAAAGGTAGGTATGGTGGCTGTTTTGAGGAAGATATAAGGAGGTTTATGTGTGAAAGAGTGTATCATATCACGGGGTTTGGATGCACCGGTGAAGTTTGCACCAACTCTCAATGTGAGAAAGGGCAATGCAGTGCATCAAGAGGCTACAATGATGGAAGGGTAAGAGTGCGTATAATCCATGGACTCAACATTAGTCATAAATAACTCACATACTTATTGCAAAAATCTACAAGCCATCAAAAATCAAAGCACTACGCGCATGCTCCTAGGGGGATAGATTGGTAGGAAAAGACCATCGCTCGTCCCCGACCGCCACTCATAAGTAGGACAATCAAATAACACCTCATGTTTCAAATTTGTTACATAACGTTTACCATACGTGCATGCTACGGGACTTGCAAACTTCAACACAAGCATTTCTCAAATTCACAACTACTCAACTAGCACGACTTTGATATTATCACCTCCATATCTCAAAACAATTATCAAGCATCAAACTTTTCTTAGTATTCAACGCACTCAAAATAAAGTTTTACAAATCTTGAATACCAAGCATATTATTATTAAGCAAATTACCATGCTATTTAAGACTCTCAAAATAATCTAAGTGAAGCATGAGAGATCAATAGTTTCTTTAAAACAAATCCACTAGCATGCTCTAAAAGATATAAGTGAAGTACTAGAGCAAAACTATCAAGCTCAAAAGATATGAGTGAAGCACATAGAGTAAAACTATCAAGCTCAAAAGATATAAGTGAAGCACATAGAGTATTCTAACAAATTCTAATTCATGTATGGCTCTCTCAAAAGGTGTGTACAGCAAGGATTATTGTGGTAAACTAACAAGCAAAGACACAAATAATACAAGATGCTCCAAGCAAAACACATATCATGTGGTGAATAAAAATATAGCTCCAAGTAAAGTTACCGATGGAAGTGGACGAAAGAGGGGATGCCTTCCGGGGCATCCCCAAGCTTCAAATTTTTGGTGTACTTGGATTATCTTGGGGGTGCCATGGCCATCCCCAAGCTTAGGCTCTTGCCACTCCTTGTTCCATAATCAATCAAAAAAATTCACCCAAAACTTGAAAACTTCACAACACAAAACTCAACAGAAATCTCGTAAGCTCCGTTAGCGAAAGAAAACAAAATACCACTTCAAGGTACTTTAATGAAATCATTCTTTATTTATATTGGTGTTAAACCTACTGTATTCCAACTTCTCTATGTATCATAAACTATTTTACTAGCCATAGATTCATCAAAATAAGCAAACAACACACGAAAAACAGAATCTGTCAAAAACAGAACAGTCTGTAGTAATCTGTAACTAACTCAAACTTATGGAACTCCACAAATTCAGCAAAAATAGGAAGATCTAGGCAATTTGTTTATTGATCAGAAGAAATTGGAATCAATATTTTATCACGTTCTGGTGATTTTTAACAATTTGTTTCGTGAACCGAAAGTTTCTGGAAATTACAGCAAGATCAAATAACTATTATCCAAGAAGATCCTATAGGTTTAACTTGGCACAAACACTAATTAAAACATAAAACCACATCCAAACAGAAGGTAGATGGATTATTTATTCCTAAACAGAAACAAAAACAAAAAATAAAAATAAAATTTGGTTGCCTCCCAACAAGCGCTATCGTTTAACGCCCCTAGCTAGGCATAAAAGCAATGATAGATCTAGGTATTGCCATCTTTGGTGGGCAATCCATAGGTGGCTCTCATAATAGATTCATATGGTAATTTTATCTTCTTCCTAGGGAAGTTTTCCAGGCCTTTCTTTAATGGGAATTGGAATCTAATATTCCCTTCCTTCACATCAATAATTGCACCAATCGTTCTAAGGAAAGGTCTACCAAGAATAATATGACATGAAGGATTGCAATCTATATCAAGAACGATAAAGTCTACGCGCACATAATTCCTATTTGCAACAATAAGAACATCATTAATTCTTCCAATAGGTTTCTTGATAGTGGAATCCGCAAGGTGCAAGTTTAGAGAGCATTCATCAAAATCACAGAAATCTAGCAAATCACACAAAGTTTTGGGAATAGTGGAAACACTAGCACCCAAATCACATAAAGCATAAAATTCATGATCCTTAATCTTAATTTTAATAGTTGGTTCCCACTCATCATAAAGTTTTCTAGGGATAGAGAGTTCCAACGCAAGTTTTTCCTTATAAGATTGCATCAAGGCATCAACGATATGTTTAGTAAACGCTTTATTTTGACTATAAGCATGTAGAGAATTTAGCACGGATTGCAATAAGGAAATACAATCAATTAAAGAGCAACTTTCATAATTAAATTCCTTGAAATCCAAAATAGTGGGTTTAGCAACATCTAAGGTTTTACTTTCTTCAATCCCACTTTTATCAATTTTAGCATCATAATCTAAAAGCTCTGAATCCTTAGAATGCCTTCTAGGTAAAGGTGACTCATATTCAATCTCATCATTATCAAGATTCATATTGCAAAACAAGGATTTAATGGGAGACACATCAATAAATTTTAGATCTTCATCTTGATTTTCATGAAAATTGGAAGAACACGCTTTAATAAAGGCATCTTTCATAGCACGCATCCTAGCGGTTCTTTCCTTGCACTCATAAATGGAAGTTCTCATGGCTTTGAGAGACACATTGATATTATGCTTAGGAGGAATAGATCTAAGCTTTAAAGAATCAACATCAAGAGAAATTCTATCAACGTTCCTAGCCAATTCATCAACTTTAAGTAATTTCTCTTCAAGCAAATCATTAAAATTCTTTTGTGAATTCATAAACTCTTTGACACTATTCTCAAATTCAGAGGGCATCTTATTAAAATTTCCATAAGAGTTGTTGTAGGAATTTCCATAATTATTTCAAGGATTACTAGGATAAGGCCTAGGATTAAAATTCCCTCTATATGCGTTGTTACCAAAATTATTCCTACCAACAAAATTCACATCCATAGATTCATTATTATTCTCAATCGAAGTAGACAAAGGCATATCATTAGGATCAGAAGAAACACTCTTAGTAGCAAATAACTTCATAAGTTCATCCATGTTTCCACTCAAAACATTGATTTCTTCTATTGCATGCACTTTTTTATTAATAGATCTTTCAGTGTGCCATTGAGAATAATTAACCATAATATTATCTAGGAGTTTAGTAGCATCTCCTAAAGTGATTTCCATAAAAGTGCCTCCCGCGGCCGAATCAAAAAGGTTTCTAGAAGCAAAATTCAATCCGGCATAAATTTTTTGTATAATCATCCACAAGTTTAAACCATGAGTAGGGAAATTACGTATCATTAATTTCATTCTCTCCCAAGCTTGTGCAACATGTTCATGATCAAGTTGCTTAAAATTCATAATATCGTTCCTAAGAGAGATGATCTTAGCGGGAGGAAAATACTTAGAGATAAAAGCATCTTTGCACTTGTTCCAAGAATCAATACTATTTTTAGGCAAAGACGAAAACCAAGCTTTAGCACGATCTCTAAGCGAAAAAGGAAATAGCTTCAATTTAACAACATCATTGTCAACATCTTTCTTCTTTTGCATATCACACAAATCCACGAAGCCATTTAAATGAGTAGCGGCATCTTCACTAGGAAGGCCGGCGAATTGATCTTTCATAACGAGATTCAACAAAGCAGTATTGATTTCACAAGATTCAGTATTGGCAAGAGGAGCAATCGGAGTGCTAAGGAAATCATTATTGTTGGTATTGGTAAAGTCATACAACTTGGTATTATCTTGAGCCATAGTGACAAGCAAGCAATCCAACACACGAGCAAAAAGGCAAGCGAAAAGAGAGGAGATTGGGAAAGAGAGGGCGAATAAAACGGCAAGGGTGAAGTGGGCGAGAGGAAAATGAGAGGCAAATGGCAAATAATGTAATGCGAGAGATAAGGGATTGTGATGGGTACTTGGTATGCTGACTTTTGCGTAGACTCCCCGGCAACGGCGCCAGAAATCCTTCTTGCTACGTCTTGAGCTTGCGTTGGTTTTCCCCGAAGAGGAGAGGATGATGCAGCAGAGTAGCGTAAGTATTTCCCTCAGTGTTTGAGAACCAAGGTATCAATCCAGTAGGAGGCCACGCACAAGTCCCTCGTACCTACACAAAACAAATAGCTCCTCGCAACCAACGCGAATAGGGGTTGTCAATCCCTTCACTGTCACTTACGAGAGTGAGATCTGATAGAGATGATAGATAATATTTTTTGTATTTTTGGTACAAAGATGCAAAGTAAAAAAAGGCAAAGTAAAGAGCAAAGCAATAATAAAGCGTAGGAAGATTAATATGATAAAATAGACCCGGGGCCATAGATTTCACTAGTGGCTTCTCTCAAGAGCATAAGTATTTTACGGTGGGTGAACGAATTATCTGTTGAGCAATTGATGAATTGAGCATAGTTATGAGAGTATCTAGGTATGATCATGTATATAGGCATCACGTCCGAGACAAGTAGACCGACTCTGCCTGCATCTAATACTATTACTCCACTCATCGACCGCTATCCAGCATGCATCTAGAGTATTAAGTTAATGAAAACAGAGTAACGCCTTAAGCAAGATGACATGATGTAGAGGAATAAATTCATGCAATATGATAAATACCCCATCTTGTTATCCTCGATGGCAACAATACAATACGTGCCTTGCTGCCCCTACTGTCACTGGAAAAGGACACCGCAAGATTGAACCCAAAGCTAAGCACTTCTCCCATTGCAAGAACTACCAATCTAGTTGGCCAAACCAAACGGATAATTCGAAAAGACTTGCAAAGATAACTCAATCATACATAAAAGAATTCAGATTAGATTCAAATATTGCTCATAGATAATCTTGATCATAAACCCACAATTCATCGGTCTCAATGAACACACCGCAAAAAGAAGATTACATCGAATAGATCTCCACGAGAGAGGGGGAGAACATTGTATTGAGATCAAAAAAGAGAGAAGAAGCCATCTAGCTACTGACTATGGACTAGAAGATCTCAGGTAAACTACTCACACTTCATCGGAGAGGCTATGATGTTGATGTAGAAGCCCTCCATGGTGGATTCCCCTTCCGGCGGAGCTCCGGAACAGGCCCCAAGATGGGATCTCGTGGATACAGAAAGTTGCGGCGGTGGAATTAGGTTTTTGGCTCCGTATCTGATCTGTTGGGGGTACGTAGGTATATATAGGAGGAAGAAGTGCGTCGGTGGTGCTCCGAGGGGCCCACGAGGCAGGGGGCGCGCCTTGGGGGGGTGGGCGCCCTCCACCCTTGTGACCGCCTCATGGCTTTCTTGACGGAGGGTCCAAGTCTCCTGGGTCTTATCTGATGAGAAAATCACGTTCCCGAAGATTTCATTCCGTTTGGACTCCGTTTGATATTCCGTTTCTTCAAACACTCAAATAGGCAAAAACAACAATTTCGGGCTGGGCCTCCGGTTAATAGGTTAGTCCCAAAAGTAATATAAAAGTGGAAAATAAAGCCCAATATAGTCCAAAACAATAGATAATATAGCATGGAGAAATCAAAATTATAGATACGTTGGAGATGTATCAACGAGCCATCAAGCCTTATGATGACGGCACAGTGGAACTCTCAACGAAAGCACCAATGTCGGTGTCAAAACCGGCGGATCTCGGGTAGGGGGTCCCGAACTGTGCGTCTAAGGCGGGTGGTAACAGGAGGCGGGGGACACGATGTTTACCCAGGTTCGGGCCCTCTCGATGGAGGTAATACCCTACTTCCTGCTTGATTGATCTTGATGATATGAGTATTACAAGAGTTGATCTACCAGAGATCGTTGAGGCTAAAGCCTAGAAGCTATCCTATGGTATGATTGTTGGTGTCCTACGAACTAAATCCTCCAGTTTATATAGACACCGGAGGGGGCTAGGGTTACACAGAGTCGGTTACAAGGGAGGGGATCTACATATCCATATTGCCAAGCTTGCCTTCCACGTCAAGGAAAGTCCCATCCGGACACGGGACGAAGTCTTCAATCTTGTATCTTCATAGTCCAACAGTCCGGCCAAAGGATATAGTCCGGCTGTCCGAGGACCCCCTAATCCAGGACTCCCTCAGATAGTGGTCGATGTGTGGAGTAATAGTAGTAGATGCAGAATCGTTTTGGTCTACTTGACACGGACGTGATGCCTATGTTCATGATCATGCCTAGATATTCTCATAACTATGTGCTTTCTATCAATTGCTCGGCAGTAATTTGTTCACCCACCGTAATATATGCTATCATAAGATAAGCCACTAGTGAAACCTATAGCCCCCGGGTCTATTTTACATCATATTTGTTTATCTTCAACTTGCCAATTTCTATCGCTGTTTATTTTGCAATCTTTACTTATCAATGTATACAACAAAATACCAAAAATATTTATCTTATTATCTTTATCAGATCTCACTTTTGCAAGTGGCCGTGTAGGGATTGACAACCCCTTTATCGTGTTGGTTGCAAGGTTCTTGATTGTTTGTGCAGGTACTAGGCGGTATGCGTGTAGTCTCCTACTGGATTGATACCTTGGTTCTCAAAAACTAAGGGAAATACTTACGGTACTTTGCTTCATCACCCTTTCCTCTTCAAGGGAAAACCAACGCATGCTCAAGAGGTAGCAGTGGCCGTGTCCTCCCCGAACGTCGCCACCTGCGCCGAGAGCGCGCCCATTGATACGTCTCCAACGTATCTATAATTTTTTATTGTTCCGTGCTATTATATTATCCAGCTTGGATGTTTTATATGCATTATTATGCTATTTTATATCATTTTTTGCGACTAACCTATTAACCTAGTGCCCGGTGCCAGTTGTTTTTTCCTTGTTTTTGTCTTTTATAGAAAATCAATACCAAACGGAGTCCAAATGGAACAGAACTTTTGATGATTTTTCTTGGACCACAAGACACCCAGGAAGGTTCGGGAGGAGGCCAGAAGATCCACGGATTGGTGACAAGCCTGCAGGGCACGCCCTAGGGGGGCGCCCCACGAGCTTGTGGCCCCCCCGTGGTACCCAAATATTCCCCGTATACCATAGGGCACACCAAAAATACTTTTACGCTGTCGCAAGTTTCTATCCTCGTGAGATCCCAACTGGAGATATTTCCCGGTACCCTGCCGGAGGGGGATTCGATCACAAAGGGCCTCTACATCAATCTTGCTACCCTTCAGATGATGTGTGAGTAGTTTACCACAGACCTACGGGTCCATAGCTAGTAGCTAGATGACTTCTTATCTCTCGTTGATCTTCAATACAATGTTCTCCTCGATATTCTTGGAGATCTATTCGGTGTAATATTCTTTTGCGGTGCGTTTGTTGAGATCCGATGAATTGTGGGTTTATAACCAGATTATCTAAGAATATTATTTGAGTCTTCTCTGAACTCTTTTATGCATGATTAAGACAACTTTGTATTTCTCTCTGATCTATTGATTTGGTTTGGCCAACTAGATTGATTTTTCTTGCAACGGGAGAGGTGCTTTGTATTGGGTTCAATCTTGTGGTGCTCAATCCCAGTGACGGAAAGGGACATGACCCGTATAGTATTGTTGCCATTAAGGATAAAAAGATGAGGTTTATTCGTATTGATTGGATCTATCCCTCTACATCATATGCCATCTTGCTTAAGGTGTTACTCCGTTCTTGTTAACTTAATACACTAGATGCATGCTGGATAGCGGTCGACATGTGGAGTAACAGTAGTAGATGCAGGCATGACTCGGTCTACTTGTCACAGACGTGATACCTATATTCATGATCATTGCCTTAGATATTGTCATAGTTATTCGCTTTTCTATCAGTTGCTCAACAGTAATTTGTTCACCCACCGTATGCGTCCTTTTAAGAGAGAAGCCTCTAGTGAAAACTATGCCCCCCCCCCCTATTTCTTATCATATTCTTTTGGGATCTATAAAACCAAAAACCCCAAAATACCTTGCCGCAGTTTATTTACCTTTATTTTATTTTGCACTTTTACTTATCTTTTATACCTATCTCTATCAGATCTCATCCTTGCAAGTAACTTTGAAGGGATTGACAACCCCTTTATCGCGTTGGATGCAAGTATTTGTTTGTTTGTGCAGGTGCTATCATTGGCGACTTGCGTGTTCCTTCTACTGGATTGATACCTTGGTTCTTAACTAAGGGAAATACTTATCTATACTTTGCTGCATCACCCTTTCCTCTTCAAGGGAAAAACCAACACAAGCTCAAGAAGTAGCAGCCGCCTACGCCGAGAGCGCGGTAGCATCCACATTGAGCACAGACACATCTGCCGAGAGGGCGTCTGTGGCAGTAGACAGGGCAGCTACAGCAGCCGAGACGACTGCAGGAGCTGCTGTGATGGTGGCTGCAAACGCTGAGAGCGCTCGAGCAGCCATCCGTGCCGCTGATGTTGCCCTGGCCTGGGTCGAGGACGCCCATGCCAAGATATTTCAGGCCTCCTCGAAATCCAATATGCAACCCAGGGATGAAAAGGCGACGGAGGCCATGGAGCACCTGCTTCTTCATGAGATTGCCGAGCAGGAGCTGGAGATGCAGGAGGGGGTGGAGATCGAGGAGCGTCGGGAGGAGGAGTTGCTTGTGGCGGTAAGTGTAGTCTATGTGCTATAGGCTCTCTAGTTAATTACTTAAATTGCTCGATTCAGTAAGTGTAGTATGTGTGCTATACGCTCTTTTGTGTACCCAAATTAGCAAGCGGTGTTAAATTATGCAATGACGTGGAAGAGCACAGTACCCAGGAAAATTTGCACTAAAATTTGAATGATCAAACTCATCGCATGAGCGTAAAGCAGAAGGATCGTTTGTGATGCACACATTTGTTCAAAGTGAATGGTGTCCGACGGCACCGTGCGCAAAGTTTCCCTCCACCTTTCGAAATTTTTGGCCTACCGCCGAAATATCTAACTCTCCCCCTCCCCACCCTCTTTTCTCCACGACCACAAGTCACATTTCCCTTGTTTCCTCCTTTGTTCCCAAACTATAGCCGCTTCCTCGCTCTCGCCGTCTCGCATCCGACCGCTGCAGTCGCCATGGTCTACTTCAATGACCTCTCCAGCGGTTCCTCCTACAACAACGACTCTTTCACCAGCTGGGTATGCCTCCTCTCTCTCTCTCTCTCTCTCTCTCTCTCTCTCTCTCTCGGGTTATGATTTGGAATAAAGGATTTTAACCGGCGGCCGATTTGAGTCATTTCTTCCTCTTGTAGCTCCCTAGGACTATCACTTGCAACGAATGGAGCCGGGTGGCTGAAGATCTGTCTGCTTGTTGTGACCATCAATCTCCATGCGTGAAGTTAGTTGCGTTTGAATCTATGGACAGTGGCAGGAAGTTTCTTGCATGTGTAGAGAAGGTTAGGCCCACTTTCGTTGTTACAAATAATTTGCTAGATGTGATTCAGACACTGTCACTGTGCTATGTTATTCTGGATGTGATTAAGACAGTGTCATAGTTTCTACCTAGTATCTAAAAATGTTGCCATTTCATCAGCGGTGCTCTGAGAAAATTATTTGGCACTGCTCCAGCAGTTTGTGCAGCCAACTTTGCTCCACACATCCGAGCAACCAAGCAGTAAAATATTAAAACTTTATGGCATGAAGGAACTGGGCATCAGAGCAACTAGGTGCTCCGGAGTCCGGTTCCTTGAATTTTTCCTCTGGCATCGGCTCAGCAGTGCGGGACACCGGTGCCAAAGTAGCAATAGTTGTTTTGACACTGATTTTGGCATACCTAGTGGACGACCTTAGTGCTATTAGTTCCATGTTACTAAATTTGTGCATGTACACACCTGTTAGTATCAATTTGATGTCATCCAAATACTACCGCTACGTTGTTGCAGTTATATTTAGCTTCCTCATAAAATGTTCAATTTGTTATTTATAGTACAGGACTAAGAACTTGTAGTGTTGTTGCAGTTAATTATAGCTTGTGATGTTTCTGAATTTTGTTGTTGTCTCAATAACAATTAATTCATTTGCACATTGATCATTTGAGAAGATATGTCATAATTAATGTGTTTCTTCAGTTTTTCAAAATATGTATGTGGTGATTTTCTATGTTGTTAGAAACCCTTTTTCCCTATAATTGTTACTGATTTAGTTTTAAATATTATAGGATGAACGGAAGTGTTCTTACCTAGAGTGGGTTGATCAAGAGTGACCACAGTCTTTGAAGATGTGCCCAGCAAAGCTCTGGAGCATGTATGAGGAAGAGAACAGAGATAGGCTTAGAGAAAGTGTTGTCTATTTCAAGATACGAGAGAAAAAGAGGAAGATGGAGAATGAGCTCAGATTTTTTAATTAGACTTTGCTAAGATGGTGTTGGCGAAGGAGGAGGCACTTTCCGAGTTGGTCAGTGCAAAACATGTTGTGGATTTGTCACTGCAGATGTCCTAGTGAAAGGACTTAGGTGTGGAGCCATCGCACTAAGTTAGCTTAAAGGGGTTGAACGGGACGAAGAAAACAAGGAGTTTACCCAGGTTCGACCCCTCTCAACAAGGTAAAAGCCTACATCCTGCTTCTAGTTGAATTGCTTGAGTTTCGATTACAAGGGAGCGAACAGACTTGAACTAGTTCTCGATTACTTGTTTCTTGAGTAAACCCGCCGCCGGTATCACCTTTATATACACAGGCAGGGACCCGGAGGCTTACAGAGTCCCAGCCGGCTCACACAACATGACCGGCCCGGTTTCTAACTAGTCATGCCTTACAGAGCAAGTCCTCCTACTGCGATTTACAAGCCCCATGCCTTGGGCCTTTAGCAGGCCTGCCCTATGAGCCGCCGTCTTCATGCCTCTTCCTGGGCCTTCTTCATGTTAAGTCACTAATGGTATAACCCGGTGATACATATCCAACGTATCTACTTCTCCAAACACTTTTCCCCTTGTTTTAGACTCTAAAATGCATGATTTGAATGGGACTAACCCGGACTGATGCTGTTTTCAACATAACTGCCATGGTGTTATTTTTGTGCAAAAATAAAAGTTCTCAGAATGACCTGAAAATCCACGGAGACATGTTTTGGAATTAATGAAAAATATTGGCGAAAGAATCAGTATCAGGGGGCCCACACCCTGTCCACGAGGGTGAAGGGCGCGCCCCCTGCCTCGTGGGCCCCGTGGGACTCCACCGACCTCAACCCCAACTCCATATATTCTCTTTCGAGGAGAAAAAAATCAGAGAGAAGGATTCATCGCGTTTTACGATATCGAGCCGCCGCCAAGCCCTAATCTTCCTCAGGAGGGCTGATCTGGAGTCCGTTCGGGGCTCCGGAGAGGGGAATCCGTCGCCATCATCATCATCAACCATCCTCCACCAATTTCATGATGCTCACCGCTGTGCGTGAGTAATCCCATCGTAGGCTTGCTGGACGGTGATGGGTTGGATGAGATTTACCATGTAATCGAGTTAGTTTTGTTAGGGTTTGATCCCTAGTATCCATTATGTTCTAAGATTGATGTTGCTATGACTTTGCTATGCTTAATGCTTGTCATAGGGCCCGAGTGAGATGACTTCAGATCTGAACCTATTATGTTTCCATGAATATATGTGAGTTCTTGATCCTATCTTGCAAGTCAATAGTCACCTACTATGTGTTATGATCCGGCAACCCCGAAGTGACAATAATCGGGACCACTCCGGTGATGACCGTAGTTTGAGGAGTTCATGTATTGAGAAGTGTTAATGCTTTGCTCGGTACTCTATTAAAAGGAGGCCTTAATATCCCTTAGTTTCCAATAGGACCCCGCTGCCACGGGAGGGTAGGACAAAAGATGTCATGCAAGTTCTTTTCCATAAGCACGTATGACTATATTCGGAATACATGCCTACATTACATTGATGAACTGGAGCTAGTTCTGTGTCACCCTATGTTATAACTGTTGCATGAGGAATTGCATCCGACATAATTATCCATCATTGATCCATTGCCTACGAGCTTTTCACATATAGATCTTTGCTTAGTTACTTTTCCGTTGCCACTGCTACGATTGCTACAAAAACTGCAACTGTTACTTTTGCCACCGTTACCGTTACTTCCATACTACTTTGCTACTAAATACTTTGCTGCAGATATTAAGTCTTTCAGGTGTGGTTGAATTTACAACTCAACTGCTGAAAGTGCAACTATCCCTGGGTGGTTTTGGTAATTCCTAACAACATATAGCTCATTGAGGACAAAGACAAAGTGGTAATTTCAAGATAAACATTTCAGGAAAGCTCAATGATTGGCATGGCATGGATGAGAAAAGTGGACCCCTCAAAATTCTAAGGACAAAGGATTGGCTCAAGCTCAAAGCACAAGACTCTGCATTTTCATTTTAGTGATCCAAGATCACATTGATTACATAGGAAAAGACAATACTATCAAGAGGGGGTGAGGTGTTGCTTAATGAGTTTCTTGCTCAAAGTGCTTAGTGATATGCTCCAAAAACCCTCAACTACTTTCTCACATCCACATATGTCCCAAACCAAAAGTCAAACTCGGCCCCAAACGAAACTTTCTATCCGGCGCCACCAAGTTCAATTGACATAGCCACTGCCAGAAACCCTAGTGTTTTCGGTCTCACCGATAGGGATCTCGGTCTCACCGAGATGGGATTGTAATCTCTTTGTTTCCCTTCTAAAGTTTCGGTCAAACCGAGATGAGCGATCGGTCCCACCGAGATTGCAATGCAAACACTCTGTTTCCCTTTCGTAACGTTTCGGTCCAACCGAGATGAGCGAATCGGTCCCACCGAGTTTGCCTGACCAACTCTCTGTTTGACTATTACCAAAATCGGTCTCACCGAGTTTGTGTAACCGGTCTCACTGAGATTACGTTATGCCCTAACCCTAACGAAATCGGTCTCACCGAGTTGACGTGTCGGTCCCACCAAAAATCCTAACGGTCACATTATGAACTAAATCGGTCTGACCGAGTTTAACGATTCGGTCCCATCGATTTTGGTAAATTGTGTGTAACGGTTAGATTTTGTGTGGATGCTATATATACTCCTCCACCCACTCTTCATTCGTGGAGAGAGCCATCAGAACATGCCTACACTTCCAACATACATTTTCTGAGAGAGAACCACCTACACTTGTGTTGAGGTCAAGATATTCCATTCCAACCACATAAATCTTGATCTCTAGCCTTCCCCAAGTTGCTTTCCACTCAAATCATCTTTCCACCAAATCCAATCATATGAGAGAGAGTTGAGTGTTGGGGAGACTATCATTTGAAGCACAAGAGCAAGGAGTTCATCATCAACACACAATTTGTTACTTCTTGGAGAGTGGTGTCTCCTAGATTGGCTAGGTGTCACTTGGGAGCCTCCGTCAAGATTGTGGAGTTGAACCAAGGAGTTTGTAAGGGCAAGGAGATCGCCTACTTCGTGAAGATCTACCCGAGTGAGGCAAGTCCTTCGTTGGCGACAGCCATGGTGGGATCGACAAGGTTGCTTCTTCGTGGATCCTTCGTTGGTGGAGCCCTCCTTGGACTCGCGCAACCGTTACCCTTCATGGGTTGAAGTCTCCATCAACGTGGATGTACGATAGCACAACCTATCAGAACCACGGATAAAAAATCTCTGTGTCAACATTGCGTTTGCTCCCTCAATCTCCTCCCTTTACCTTCATATGCAATTGTTTTACTTTCCGCTGCTACACTCTTAGAATTGCATGTGTAGGTTGATTGCTTGACTTGTGCTAAGCTGCTAAAATCTGCCAAGAACTAAAAGTGGGAAAAGGCTAGATTTTTAATTGGTCAAGTAGTCTAATCACCCCCCCCCCCTCTAGACATACTTTCGATCCTACAAGTGGTATCAGAGCTTTGGTCTCCATTTGCTTTGATTTCCATAGCTTCTGGTGGTCATAGCCTTGGTTTCACAACCTAGGAGAGTATGGCGTCTAGCGAGGGAAGTTACCACCATAGAGATCCTTACATTGATGGTACAAATTTTTCTAGTTGGAAGCATAAGATGAAAATGCATATTCTTGGACATAACCCCGCCGTTTGGGCTATTGTGTGTATTGGCTTGCAAGGTGAATTCTTCGATGGGAGAGAACCAAACCTGAAGGAAATATGCCCTAGAGGCAATAATAAAGTTATTATTTATTTCCTTATTTCATGATAAATGTTTATTATTCATGCTAGAATTGTATTAACCGGAAACTTGATACATGTGTGAATACATAGACAAACATAGAGTCACTAGTATGCCTCTACTTGACTAGCTCGTGAATCAAAGATGGTTAAGTTTCCTAGCCATGGACATGAGTTGTCATTTGATTAACAGGGTCACATCATTACGAGAATGATGTGATTAACATGACCCATTCCGTTAGCTTAGCACTTGATCGTTTAGTATGTTGTTATTGCTTTATTCATGACTTATACATGTTCCTACAACTATGAGATTATGCAACTCCCGTTTATCGGAGGAACACTTTGTGTGCTACCAAACGTCACAACGTAACTGGGTGATTATAAAGGAGCTCTATAGGTGTCTCCAAAGGTACATGTGGATTTGGTGTATTTCGAGATTAGGTTTTGTCACTCCGATTGTCGGAGAGGTATCTCTGGGCCCTCTCGGTAATGCACATCACTATAAGCCTTGCAAGCAATGTAGCTAATGAGTTAGTTACGGAATGATGCATTACGTAACGAGTAAAGAGACTTGCCGGTAACAAGATTGAATTAGGTATTGAGATACCGACGATCGAATCTCAGGCAAGTAACGTACCGATGACAAAGGGAACAACGTATGTTGTTATGCGGTTTGACCGATAAAGATCTTCATAGAATATGTAGGAGCCAATCTGGGCATCCAGGTTCCGCTATTGGTTATTGACCAGAGAGATGTCTCGGTCATGTCTACATAGTTCTCGAACCCGTAGGGTCCGCACGCTTAACGTTCGTAGACGATATAGTATTATATGAGTTATGTATGTTGGTAACCGAATGTTGTTCGGAGTCCCGGATGAGACCACGGACATGACGAGGAACTCCGGAATGGTCCGGAGATAAAGTTTGATATATGGGATAATAGTGTTTGATCTCGGAAGGGTTCCGAATTCACGAAGGGGTTCCGGATGTTTCGAAATGTTTGGGTACGAGAACACGTTATTTGGGCTAAAGGGAAAGCCCACGAGGCTTTTGGAAAGTGCAAAAGGAAGTTTTGCGGAGACAGAGGCTAGATGCCGTGAACCTCGGCATCTAGGGGTAGACGCGGGAACCTGGCGTCTAGCCCCGAGTCCGTAGGACTCTTGCCTTCGGGCAAAACTGACTTAGAGGAGGCTTTTACTCCAAATTTCGACCCCAGGGCTCAACATATAAATAGAGGGGCAGGGCTAGCACCAAAGACACATCAAGAAACACCAAGCCGTGTGCTGGCAACCCCGTCCCCTCTAGTTTATCCTCCGTCATAGTTTCCGTAGTGCTTAGGTGAAGCCCTGCGGAGATTGTTCTTCACCAACACCGTCACCATGTCGTCGTGCTGCCGGAACTCATCTACTACTTCGCCCGTCTTCCTGGATCGAGAAGGCGAGGACGTCATCGAGCTGAACGTGTGCAGAACTCGGAGGTACCGTGCGTTCGGTACTTGGATCGGTCGGATCGTGAAGACGTACGACTACATCAACCGCGTTGATAAACGCTTCCGCTTAGCGATCTTCAAGGGTATGAAGATACACTCCCCCTCTCGTTGCTATGCATCACCATGATCTTGCGTGTGCGTAGGAATTTTTTTGAAATTACTACGTTCCCCAACAAAACCGTGAAGCTATCGCGGAAGAGTTGAAGATGCTACAATACAATGCTCAAGCTTGTGATATTCTCTTCAATGGATTGTGCCCCGAAGAATTCAACAAAATCAGCCGTCTTGAGAATGCAAAGGAAATTTGGGATACTTTGATTGATATGCACGAAGGTACCTACTCCGTCAAGGAATCCAAATTGGATGTGCTTCAAAGTCAACTTGACAAGTTCAAAATGAAGGATGGTGAAGGCGTCGCTGAAATGTACTCTAGGCTTGCTCTCATCACAAATGAGATTTTCGGCTTAGGAAGAGAAGAGATGGCCGACAAATTCATCATCAAGAAGATCCGAAGAACCTTGGATGGAAAATATGATACCGTGTGCACATTGATCCAAATGATGCCCAATTACAAAGATCTCAAGCCAACGGAAGTCATTGGAAGAATTGTTGCTCATGAGATGTCACTCAAGGATAAGGAAGAGCTCCATAACAAGTCAAGCGGTGCTTACAAAGCCTCATGTGAAGCTCCTACATCATCAAGTGAGAAACAAACCTTCAATGAAGAATTGAGCCTAATGGTGAAGAACTTCAACAAGTTCTACAAAAGTAGAAGAAAGGAAAGAAGTTCCAAGTCAAGGTCCTACAATGACAAAAGATCTTCTAGTCGTGAGCGTAATTGCTACAATTGTGGAAGACCCGGACACTATTCCAATGAGTGTACGGCTCCCTACAAAAGAAGAGAAGATTCTCCCAAAAGAAGGAGTAGAAGAGAAGAATCACCATCAAGAGAAAGAAGGAGTAGAGATGATCGTTATGAACGAAGACCCTCTCGGAGAAGCAAGGATTCGGAAAGAAAGGATAATTCATCAAGGAGCTACACAAAAAGAAGACATCAAGCTCATGTTGGTGAATGGGTATCCGGCTCCGACTCCGACAATCACTCCGAAAGAAGTTATCACTCTGACTCTTAATATACTCAAGATGAAGGTGTTGCCGGACTAGCACTTGTGACAACCAACTCCTACGACATATTTGAATCACCAAATGAAGGAATTGGGAGATGCTTCATGGCCAAAGGTCCAAAGGTAACACACCCCGAGTATGTTGATTTCAATAGTGATGAAGATGATTTGCTAGGAGATGATGATTTACTGGTTGACAACTCTAGTTATGAAAACTATGATGAATTTGCTATTAATCATGCTAATCAAGATAAAATGAATGATGATGATAAGAAGGAGATTGAGCGCCTAACTAAAGAACTAAAAACTCTTAAGTTAGCTCATGAAACTACCTTTGAAGATCATCGAGAACTTTTAAAGACTCATGAGAAGCTACGCTTTGAAAAGCTCAACCTTGAGCAAGAGCATGAGTTTTTAAAGGCAATCAATGATGATCTTCGCAAGAAAAGTTCTTCTTACATTGCCAAGAGTTTACTCTTGTCTACTTACATGCCACAAGTTAAATCTAACAATAAGAACAAGAAAGATTCTTTCTCTAGTAGTAACAACAATCATGCTAAATCCAATGTAGTTGCTTCTAGTAGTTCTCTTGATTCCACTAATGATTCTCTTAGATAAGTTACACTTGAGCAATAAAATAGCTTATTGAAGGGAATTATAGAGAAAGGTGTTTACAAGAGCCTTGCCGAAAGTAAGCAATTTGAAGAAATTGTACGCAAGCAAGGAAGGCACCGGAAGAATCAAGGTGTTGGTTTTGAACGAAAGTTCAATGCCAATGGAGTTGATTGGGAAGAAGATCAATACCCCAAGACGAAGTTTGTTCCTCAACAAGAGAAGTATGATCCTACTTCCTTCCAAGGAACACAAGCTCAAGATGATCTTCCACCACAAGACCACAAGCAAAAAGGCAAGGACAAGCTTCAAGAGGAAATTGATGCATTTGAAGAAGCACCTAAGGCCTTAGTCAAGTGGGTTCCCAAGACTACATCAAGTTCTACTTCATCAAGTACGACTACAACTCCAAGGATTCCCATCAAGATGGTGTGGATCCCAAGAAGAAGAACTAGAGAGTTCTTGAGGTGACTCGCCAACATACTTCACTCTTATCATTTTGGCAATGACAAGTGCAAACAACTTCCACATCTTGCACTAGTCCAAGGAGTCACAAACCCTTTTGTTGGTAAGACAAGGGACAAGGTAACCTAATGCTTTCATGGACAACATCTTGTGTATACATCACTCTATGTCTATGAATATCCTTGCTTGTTCCTTATGGGACTAACCCGTGTAGGTATTGAAAGTGCAACTCATTCCAATGGATCACTCCGAATGATCTACATTAACTTTGAGCATCCACATCTTCAACACCTACATGAAGTCATCATCGACAAAACCCAAGGTTAGGTCATCCCTCTTAGGGGGGGTATCACATCTAGGGGGAGCTTTACTCTAAAATTGAGCTAAAGCAACTCTAATGGTGTGAGCACAACAATGCTTTATGTAAAAGTGGTAACCCCACTTTTGCTTAAACGATGAGTATGACCTATGATCAAATGTTCTCATTTGACTCCTAAGTCAATATACTCATATATAGATGACCTAGTCATCACCAATTGCTTGATAGATGCTAGAGTGTTTGTGCATGCTTTGTCACATATTTCATTTGCCATTTTAATTGTATGAGCATGTTTAATGCATATTTCATGTGCAACCGATTAGAACCTTTCGGTCACACTGAGTTGCAGTAACTACCCGCAGTTTTGGATCTTGGTGCCACCGAGTTGTTCCACTCGGTCACACCGACAGGGTCAGGTTATATATACCGACGGGTCAAATTTTGGAATTTTTTCTGAAACCCTTCACCCGCACGTAACCTGCTCTGCCTCTTCGGGGCTCCGGATCGTCCTCTCGCCGCCAGCGACCTCCCGCCGCTGGTCTTCGCCGCCGTCAACGGCAATCTGCTCCGCCGTTGCCGCCGTAGCGGACACTCACCGCTCTAGGGTAAGTGTTCTACCCCTTGTACTGTCTTTTTCACTCCGATTCCTAGCACAAGGACAATGCCATGATTCTTGCCACGATTGAGATTGATCCATCCAGCAAAAACTTCCTTAGGTCTAGTTTGATTCGAAAATTTTAGGGTTAGCTCTCCGCAGAACTCATCTCGGACCGACCGAACTGCAGAAATCGGTCTCACCGATTTGGCCTTGGCCATTGCACATGCGCTTCTCGGTCTGACCGAAACGTGCAAATCGGTGTGACCGAGTTCAGGATTCTGTGAAATCCTAGCAATCTCGGTGCCACCGAACGGTGACTCGGCTCTACCGAGTTCACTAGTTTAGGTTTCAAGTGCTGCTTCGGTATCACCGAGTCTGTTAATTCGGTAGCTCCGAGATCACTTGTGTAGAGAACTAAAACTAAGCTTTTTGACTCAATTATTTTGCAAAACCTCTGTACTTTGTGATGCTCATCTAATCTACCTCATCTACAACCTATTCAGGGTTTGTTGTCAGTGAGCTTGAAGAATTGTCTGATCAAAGTGACAGTCAGAACAAGTCAGAAGAGCAGGTTCAGTTGAGTGAGGGCACTAGTCCCTCAGGCATCTATGATGAGGGCAGCAAGAGCACACCTAGTAACTTGCCAAAGGCAGCTACCAGGACAAGGAAGAAGAAAACCTCAGATTCTGAAGATGAAGATTATGTGTGTTGGGGAACGTAGCAGAAATTCAAAAATTTTCCTACGTGTCACCAAGATCTATCTATGGAGAAACTAGCAACGAGGGAAGGAGAGTGCATCTACATACCCTTGTAGATCGCTAAGCGGAAGCGTTCATGAGAACGGGGTTGAAGGAGTCGACTGTCGTGATCCAAATCACCGGAGATCCTAGTGCGAACGGACGGCACCTCCGCGTTCAACACACGTACAGCCGGTGGACGTCTCCCATGCCTTGATCCAGCAAGGAGAGAGGGAGAGGTTGAGGAAGACTCCATCCAGCAGCAGCACAACGGCATGGTGGTGATGGAGGGCGTGGCATCCCGCAGGCTTCGCCAAGCACCAAGGGAGAGGAGGAGGAGGAGAGCGGGGCTGCGCTGGAGAGGAGGCTCTCGTGTGTTATGGGCAGCCCTGTGGCCTCATATATATAGGGAAGGGAGGGCTGCGCCCCTCTAGGGTTTCCACCCCTAGGGGTGGCGGCCAGCCCTAGATGGGTTTGGGGGCGGCCAAGAGGGGAAGAGGGAGGCGCCCACTAGATGGGCCTTAGGGCCCATCTTGACTAGGGTTTGCCCCCTCCCACCCATCCTTGCGCCTTGGGCCCCTTGTGGGGCGCACCAGCCCTCCTAGGGGCTGGTCCCTCCCACACTTGGCCCACGCAGCCTTCAGGGCAGGTGGCCCCACTTGGTGGACCCAGGACCATCCGGTGGTCCCAGACATTACCGATATCGCCAAACTTTTCCGGTGACCAAAACAGAACTTCCCATATATAAATCTTTACCTCCGGACCATTCCGAACTCCTCGTGACGTCCCGGATCTCATCCGGACTCAACAACATTCGGTAACCACATACAAACTTCCTTTATAACCCTAGCGCCATCGAACCTTAAGTGTGTAGACCCTACGGGTTCGGGAGACATCTGAGACATGACCGAGACGTTCTCGGTCAATAACCAACAGCGGATCTGGATACCCATGTTGGCTCCTACATGTTCCACGATAATCTCATCGGATGAACCACGATGTCAAGGACTCAATCGATCCCGTATACAATTCCCTTTGTCTAGCGGTATTGTACTTGCCCGAGATTCGATCGTCGGTATACCGATACCTTGTTCAATCTCGTTACGGCAAGTCTCTTTACTCATTCCGTAACACATCATCCCGTGATCAACCCCTTGGTCACATTGTGCACATTATGATGATGTCCTACCGAGTGGGCCCAGAGATACCTCTCCGTTTACGGAGTGACAAATCCCGCCTCGATCCGTGTCAACCCAATGGTCACTTTCGGAGATACCTGTAGTGCACCTTTATAGTCACCCGATTACGCGTTGTGACGTTTGATACACCCAAAGCACTCCTACGGTATCCGGAATTGCACGATCTCATGGTCTAAGGAAGAGATACTTGACATTGGAAAAGCTCTAGCATACTGAACTACACGATCTTTGTGCTAGGCTTAGGATTGGTCTTGTCCATCACATCATTCTCCTAATGATGTGATCCGTTATCAATGACATCCAATGTCCATGGTCAGGAAACCGTAACCATCTATTGATCAACGAGCTAGTCAACTAGAGGCTTACTAGGGACATGGTGTTGTCTATGTATCCACACATGTATTGCTGTTTCCGGTCAATACAATTATAGCATGAATAATAAACGATTATCATGAACAAGGAAATATAATAATAACTAATTTATTATTGCCTCTAGGGCATATTTCCAACAGTCTCCCACTTGCACTAGAGTCAATAATCTAGTTCACATCGCCATGTGATTAACACTGATAGGTCACATCGCCATGTGACCAACATCCAAAGAGTTTACTAGTGTCTGTAAACTAGTTCACATCATCATGTGATTAAGACTCAATGAGTTCTGGGGTTTGATCATGTTTTGCTTATGAGAGAGGTTTTAGTCAACGGGTCTGAACCTTTCAGATCCGTATGTACTTCGCAATTCTCTATGTCATAATGTAAATGCTGCTTCTACGCTCCACTTGGAGCTATTCCAAATGGTTGCTCCACTTTACGTATCCGGTTTGCTTCTCAGAGTCACTCGGATAGGTGTTAAAGCTTGCATCGACATAACCCTTTACGCCGAACTCATTATCACCTCCATAATCGAGAAACATGTCCTTATTTACTCCAAGGACAATTTTGACCGCTGTCCAATGATCCATTCCTGGATCATTCTTGTACCCCTTGACTTACTCATGGCAAGGCACACTTCCGGTGCGGTACATAGCATAGCATACTATAGAGCCTATGTCTGAAGCATAGGGGACGACCTTCATCCTTTCTCTCTTTTATGCCGTGGTCGAGCTTTAACTCTTAACTTCATACCTTACATCTCGTGCAAGAACTCCTTCTTTGGTGATCCATCTTGAACACTTTCAAGATCATGTCAAGGTATGTGCTCATTTGAAAGTATTATTAAGCATTTTTGATCTATCCTTATAGATCTCGATGCTCAATGTTCAAATAGCTTAATCCAGGTTTTCTATTGAAAAACATCTTTCAAATAACCCTATATGCTTTCCAGCAATTCTACATCATTTCTGATCAACAATATGTCAACAACATATACTCATCAAAAATTCTATAGTGCTCCCACTCACTTCTTTGGAAATACAAGTTTCTCATAAACTTTGTATAAACCCAAAATCTTTGATCATCTCATCAAAGCGCACATTCCAACTCCGAGATGCTTACTCCAGTCCTTAGAAGGATCGCTGGAGCTAGCATACCTTTTAGCATCCTTAGGATCGACAAAACTTTTCTGATTGTATCACATACAACCTTTCCTTACGTGAAGGTAAGGAAACTCGTCTTGACATCCATCTGCCATATTTCATAAATGCAGCTTGTGCTAACATGATTCCGACGGACTTAAGCATCGCTACGGATGAGAAAATCTCATCGTAGTCAACTCCTTGAACTTGTGAAAAAACTCTTTGCCACAAGTCGAGCTTCATAGAAGGTGACATTACCGTCCATGTCCGTCTTCTTCTTAAAGACCCATTTATTTCAATGGCTTGCCGATCATCGGGCAAGTCCACCAAAGTCCATGCTTTGTTATGATACATGGATCCTACTCGGATTTCATGGTTTCTAACCATTTGTCGGAATTTTGGGCCCACCATCGCTTCTCCATAGCTCGAGGTTCATTGTTGTCTAGCAACATGACCTTCAAGACATGATTACTGTACCACTCAAGTAGTACGCATCCTTGTCACCCCACGAGGTACGTCGGTGACTTGATCCAAACTTCATGATCACTATCATAAGCTTCTACTTCAATTGGTGTAGGTGCCACGGAACAACTTCCCGTGCCCTGCTACACACTTGTTGAAGTGACGGTTCAATGACCTCATCAAGTCTCCACCATCCTCCCACTCAACTTTTCGAGACGAACTTTTCCTCGAGAAAGGACCCGATTCAAGAAACAATCCCTATTGCTTTCGGATCTGAATTAGGAGGTATACCCAACCGTTTTGGGTGCCCTATGAAGATGCATTTTGTCCGCTTTGGGTTCGAGCTTATCAACCTGAAACTTTTCCACATAAGCGTCGCAGCCCCAAACCTTTAAGAAATGACAGCTTAGGTTTCTCTAAACCATAGTTCATACGGTGTCATCTCAACGGAATTACGTGGTGCCCTATTTAAGTGAGTGTGGTTGTCTCTAATGCCTAACCCATGAACGATAGTGGTAATTCGATAAGAGATATCATGGTACGCACCATATCCAATAGAGTGCAACTATGATGTTCGGACACACCGTCACACTACGGTGTTCCAGGCGGTATTTATTGTGAAACAATTTCCACAATGTCTTAATTGTGTGCCAAAACTCGTAACTCAGATATTCATCTCTATGATCATATCATAGACATTCTATCCTCTTGTCACGAAGATCGTAAACTTCACTCTGAAATTATTTGAACCATTCAATAATTCAGACTTGTGTTTCATCAAGTAAATATACTCAACATCTACTCGAATCATCTGTGAAGTCAGAACATAACGATATTCATTGATGCCTCAAAGACTCATTGGACTGCACACATCAAAATGTGTTACTTCCAACAAGTTGCTATCTAGTTCCATCTTACTGAAACCGAGACTTTTCAGTCATCTTGCTCATGTGGTATGGTTTGCATATCTCAAGTGATTCAAAATCAAGTGAGTCCAAACGATCCATCTGCATGGAGTTTCTTCATGCGTATGTACCAATAGACATGGTTCGCATGTCTCAAACTTTTCAAAACGAGTGAGTCCAAAGATCCATCAACATGGAGCTTCTTCATAAATCTTATACCAATATGACTTACATGGCAGTGCCACAAGTAAGTGGTACTATCATTACTATCTTATACTTTTGGCATGAAAATGTGTATCACTACGATTGAGATTCAATAAACCATTCCTTTAGGTGCAAGACCATTGAAGGTGTTATTCAAATAAATAGAGTAACCATTATTCTCCTTAAATGAATAACCGTATTGCGATAGACATAATCCAATCATGTCTATGCTCAACGCAAACACCAAATGACAATAATTCTGGTTTAATACTAATCTTGATGGTAGAAGGAGCGTGCGATGTTTTGATCACATCAAATTGGAAACACTTCCAACACATATCGTCAGCTCTCCTTTAGCTAGTCTCCGTTTATTCCGTAGCTTTTGTTTCGAGTTACTAACACTTAGCAACCGAACCGGTATCTAATACCCTGGTGCTACTAGGAGTACTAGTAAAGTACACATTAACATAACGTATATCCAATATACTTCTATCGACCTTGCCAGCCTTCTTATCTACCAAGCATCTAGGGTAATTCCGCTCTAGTGACTATTCCCCTTATTACAGAAGCACTTAGTCTCGGGTTTGGGTTCAACCTTGGGTTTCTTCACTGGAGCAGCAACTGATTTGCCGTTTCATGAAGTGTCCCTTCTAGCCCTTGCCCTTCTTGAAACTAGTGGTTTCACCAACCATCAACAATTGATGCTCCTTCTTGATTTCTACTTTTGCGATGTCAAACAACGCGAATACCTCAAGGATCATCATCTCTATCCTTGATATGTTATAGTTCATCACGAAGCTCCAGCAGCTTGGTGGCAATGACTTTGGAGAAACATCACTATCTCATCTGGAAGATTAACTCCCACTCGATTCAAGTGATTGTTGTACCCAGACAATCTGAGCACAAGCTCAACTATTGAGCTTTTCTCCCTTAGTTTGCAGGCTAAGAAAATCGTCGGAGGTCTCATACCTCTTGACGTGGGCACGAGCCTGAAATCTTAATTTCAGCCCTCGAAACATCTCATATGTTCCGCGACATTTCGAAAACGTCTTTGGTGCCTCAACTCTAAACTGTTTAACTGAACTATCACGTAGTTATCAAAACGTGTATGTCCGATGTTCGCAAAATCCACAAGCGACGTTTGGGGTTCATCACACTGAACGGTGCATTAAGGACATAAGCTATCTACTGTCCGCATAATCGCTACTTTCAACTTTCAACTATATTTTCTCTAGGAACATATCTAAACAGTGGAACTAAAGCGCGAGCTTACGACATAATTTGAAAAAGGTCTTTTGACTATGTTCATGATAATTAAGTTCATCTTATGAACTCCCACTCAGATAGGCATCCCTCTGGTCATCTAAGTGATTACATGATCCGAATCAACTAGGCCGTGTCCGATCAACACGTGAGACGGACTAGTCATCATCGGTGAACATCTTCATGTTGATCGTATCTACTATACGACTCATGCTCGACCTTTCGGTCTCCGTGTTCCGAGGCCATGTCTTTACATGCTAGGCTCGTCAAGTTAACCCTAAGTGTTTCTGCGTGTGTAAATCTTGCTTACACCCGTTGTATGTGAACGTAAGAATCCATCACACCCGATTAACACGTGGTGCTTAGAAGCTTATTTAACTGTAGCAACGGTGCACGATTAGGGAGAACACTTCTTGAAATTTTAATGAGGATCATCTTATTTACTACCGTCGTTCTAAGTAAACAAGATGCATAAACATAATAAACATCACATGCAATTATATAGTAGTGACATGATATGGCCAATATCATATAGCTCCATTGATCTCCATCTTCGGGCTCCATGATCATAATCGTCACGGCATGACACCATGATCTCCATCATCATGATCTCCATCATCGTGTCTTCATGAAGTTGTCTCGCCAACTATTACTTCTACTACTATGGCTACGGTTAGCAATAAAGTAAAGTAATTACATGGCGTTGTTCAATGACACGCAGGTCATACAATAAATAAAGACAACTCCTATGGCTCTCGCCGGTTGTCATACTCATCGACATGCAAGTCGTGAATCCTATTACAAGAACATGATCAATCTCATACATCACATATATTCATCACATTCTTTTGGCCATATCACATCACATAGCATACCCTGCAAAAACAAGTTAGACGTCCTCTAATTGTTGTTTGCATGTTTTACGTGGCTGCTTTGGGTTTCTAGCAAGAACGTTTCCTACCTCACGCAAAACCACAACGTGATATGCCAATTGCTATTTACCCTTCATAAGGACCCTTTTCATCGAATCCGTTCCGACTAAAGTGGAGAGGCGGCACCCGCTAGCCACCTTATGCACCAAGTGCATGTCATCGGTGGAACCTGTCTCACGAAGATGCGTGTAAGGTCGGTCCGGGCCGCTTCATCCCACAATGCCGTCGAAACAAGATTGGACTAGTAACGGTAAGCATATTGAACAAAATCAACGCCCACAACTACTTTGTGTTCTACTCGTGCAAAGAATCTACGCAATAGACCTAGCTCATGATGCCTTTGTTGGGGAGCGAGCGAGAAATTCAAAATTTTCCTCGTGTCACCAAGATCTATCTATGGAGAAACTAGCAACGAGGGAAGGAGAGTGCATCTACATACCCTTGTAGATCGCTAAGCGGAAGCGTTCATGAGAACGGGGTTGAAGGAGTCGATTGTCGTGATCCAAATCACCGGAGATCCTAGTGCCGAACGGACGGCACCTCCGCGTTCAACACACGTACAGCCGGTGGCGTCTCCCATGCCTTGATCCAGCAAGGAGAGAGGAGAGGTTGAGGAAGACTCCATCCAGCAGCAGCACAACGGCATGGTGGTGATGGAGGGCGTGGCAATCCCAGCAGGCTTCGCCAAGCACCAAGGGAGAGGAGGAGGAGGAGGCAGGCTGCTGCCTGGAGAGGAGGCTCTCGTGTGTTATGGGCAGCCCTGGGCCTCATATATATAGGGAAGGGGGCTGCGCCCCTCTAGGGTTTCCACCCCTAGGGGTGGCGGCCAGCCCTAGATGGGTTTGGGGGCGGCCAAGAGGGGAAGAGGGGGCGCCACTAGATGGGCCTTAGGGCCCATCTTGACTAGGGTTTGGCCCCTCCCACCCATCCTTGCGCCTTGGGCCCCTTGTGGGGGGCGCACCAGCCCTCCTAGGGGCTGGTCCCCTCCCACACTTGGCCCACGCAGCCTTCTGGGGCAGGTGGCCCCACTTGGTGGACCCCCGGGACCATCCCGGTGGTCCCGGTACATTACCGATATCGCCCGAAACTTTTCCGGTGACCAAAACAGAACTTCCCATATATAAATCTTTACCTCCGGACCATTCCGGAACTCCTCGTGACGTCCCGGATCTCATCCGGACTCAACAACATTCGTAACCACATACAAACTTCCTTTATAACCCTAGCGCCATCGAACCTTAAGTGTGTAGACCCTACGGGTTCGGAGACATGCGAACATGACCGAGACGTTCTCCGGTCAATAACCAACAGCGGATCTGGATACCCATGTTGGCTCCCACATGTTCCACGATAATCTCATCGGATGAACCACGATGTCAAGGACTCAATCGATCCGTATACAATTCCCTTTGTCTAGCGGTATTGTACTTGCCCGAGATTCGATCGTCGGTATACCGATACCTTGTTCAATCTCGTTACGGCAAGTCTCTTTACTCGTTCCGTAACACATCATCCCGTGATCAACCCCTTGGTCACATTGTGCACATTATGATGATGTCCTACCGAGTGGCCCAGAGATACCTCTCCGTTACACGGAGTGACAAATCCCGATCTCGATCCGTGTCAACCCAATGGTCACTTTCGGAGATACCGTAGTGCACCTTTATAGTCACCCGCCACGTTGTGACGTTTGATACACCCAAAGCACTCCTACGGTATCCGGAATTGCACGATCTCATGGTCTAAGGAAGAGATACTTGACATTGGAAAAGCTCTAGCATCTGAACTACGATCTTTGTGCTAGGCTTAGGATTGGGTCTTGTCCATCACATCATTCTCCTAATGATGTGATCCCGTTATCAATGACATCCAATGTCCATGGTCAGGAAACCGTAACCATCTATTGATCAACGAGCTAGTCAACTAGAGGCTTACTAGGGACATGGTGTTGTCTATGTATCCACACATGTATTGCTGTTTCCGGTCAATACAATTATAGCATGAATAATAAACGATTATCATGAACAAGGAAATATAATAATAACTAATTTATTATTGCCTCTAGGGCATATTTCCAACAATGTGGCTGTTGAGGATGAGGCCACTTCAAGAAAGAAAGTGCTGAAGAAGGAATATAGCACTGCTGCTGCAACAAAGCCTGGAATGAAAACAAAGGCTCCAGCAAGAAGAGTTCCAATGTCAAAAGCCAGAGCCTCAACTGCTGAAGCTTCCAAGCCAAAGAAAGTTACCACAGGTGAAACTATGAAGTTCACCATTGAATCAGATGATAGTGAAGCAGCAGGTGATGGTAAGAAGAAGAAGAGGGCAAGAACCACTATTGCCAGAGTTCTTGGCAAGCCCTCAATGAAGAAAGATTCTAAAGGAGAAGAGGAAGAGGAAGAGGATGTTGCACCAGCACCCAAAACTCAGAAGCTCATGGGAGATGCAATCAGATCAGGGGCTGCTCCATCTAAGCCCAAAGCTGCTCCCAAGGTTGTTGCTCCAGCTTAGAAACCCCAAAAACCAAAGAGAAGCACCAGGAACATCCCTGCTGAGGAGAAGAACAAGGCCCCAATGCCTGAAGCTGCTGAAGAAGAAGAAGACTCATCTGTTTTGAGAAAGCTGAAGCCCAAGATCCCTGACCACAATGATGCACACCCTGTTGCAGAAAACATGAAAATCAGGAAGGAGTCAGGACTGAGATTATGGAGAAAGTCTGATCCATATGCTGTCAGGAGGATAACTGTTGTTGACTACAGGTTTCACACTAAGGAACAACAAGATTTTTATGAGACAATTTTGCTTGACAAGAAGCCCATAGTGTGTGACATGAGATGGGTTGACTGGGAGTACATCAAGGAGAATGAAGATCCCTATCCAGGTGTATATGACAGCTTCAAGGCATGTGGAGTTGATACATTTGTTGCCCAGAAGCTCACCAAGTGGAATGATGAGCTGATCATGCAGTTTTACTCCACTGCCCACTTCTACCCAGATGGAAAGATCATTTGGATGTCTGAAGGTACAAGGTACCAATCTTCTATTGAAGAATTGGCTCAGTTGATCAATGCTCTAGAAGAAAGTGAGGATGACTTGGATGTTTATGCTGAAAAGAAGAAAGACCACAACACGATGGCCAACATGTACAGAGAGATCCCAGATGATGCCTTGGATACTCATAAGTTTGGATCTGTCCACTTCTTGTTGTCTGGTCTGCCAACCATCAACTGGATCCTAAGGCACACACTGCTAACCAAGTCAGGTGACCACAAGATGATCAGAGGACATGCTATCAACTTGCTACATTTGTTTGATGTGCCTCAAAAATTTCAAAGCCATGAGTCTGATTGTGGAGACAATCAAGAGCACATCAGCTGATCAGAATAGAAGTTGTGGGTATGCCCCACACATTCAGGAGCTCATCAACTCCAAGATGGGCAAAGGCAAATATCTACTGGACAAGGAGCACCTGCCCATCTACCCTGAATTTGAAGACAACACAGTTGTCATGAATGAGAATGAACCATCTTCAGCTCAAGCACATGAGAAGAGAGAGAAGGCAAGGGCAGAGAAAGTTACAAAGATGGCAACTGTTGAAGAGGCATCTCAAGTGTTCTTGAAATCCAAGCAAGATCAACTTGGATATCCGATCCAATCCACTTTGAGGATTGAGAAGGGCTTGGCCACCCTGACTCAAAACTAGGAGAATTTGAAGAGGATCATTGAGCAGAAATTCTATGATCTGGATGTCAAGGTAACTGAGATCCAAACTGCAGTTGAGCAGCTACAGGAGGAAGCAGAGGAGAAGAAGGGCAAGTCTACTGCAGATGCTTTTGCTAGAGTGCCCGAAGCTGAGGTCTGCTGCAGTGCGATCATAGATACTAGAGCTACAACATCGGCTCCAGCAGCTCTGACCTCGGTGCCACCAGCTCCAAAGCAGACCACTCCACCAGCTCGGCTACATCAGCGAAGCTTTAGTCCTTGGAGTCATCTCTACACCACCTACCGAAGATCAAGCCTGAGAGTCGTTTAGCACTATGCATTTTTGAACTTTTTGGTAACTTGTTGCCAAAGGGCGAGAAAAATGTATCTACTACCCCTATAAAAGCACGAGAGGGCGAAGAACCAAATCATCCTATCCATCAAAACCTGCAATCTAATAGTCTACATCTCTCCAGCATACTAAACGTGTTTTATGCTTTAATTACCCACCATGCCATTACGTTAATTAATTACCCACCATGCCATCACTCACGAACACGTCGCTGCCCTCTACCCTCTCGCGACCATGCCGTCGGGGCAGTTTTCGCCACCGCCCCACACCTCGCCCCACCTCTTTCCTACAACCTCCCTGCCAGCCACCACCTCGACCTGTGCCTTCATCTGCACGCGCCGCCCCAGCGGATCATCCTCTGCTGCCTCACGGACTGGGCCGCGGACTGCCGCCGCCGATGAGCCCATCTGATGGCGGCGCCGATCCATCTTCTGGTGCTGGATGCGGCAACCATGGCGAAGGAGAAGAATTTTTTTTAGATGAACAGGGAGGTCCCCCTCCCCGGCTCCATTACTGAGCATGAAGCCACAGAAAGTATCATCCAGTCATATAGCAGCTCACTTAGAGGAGCAGTTCAACCTTAACAGGAACTAAGAGAGAAAAGGAAAACCGGATTACAGATCTCCCAGCAGATCAAGCGGCACGCAGGCCCGAACTCAGAGCTGCGGAAATCAAGCGAAATCTCTGAGCTTTATGCGCTGCCCCATCCCGTGGATCTTCTAAACTTGAAAGGCGGTGCTGAAGCTGCTTGAGGAGACCAACTGGCGAGCGTTGACACCGGGCTGCCCAACACACTTTTGCACTTCAGGCCTCCCTGTTTCCTTGGAGAATGGAAATCCCAGTCGCCCTCAGAGATCTTCAGCTTGTCCCACTTATTCACAACCCCATCATTTGCAGGTTCTTCCAGCCTTAGCCATTCGTTATCTTCAGAGGCTGCCTCAAGTGCTCTGTGAGCTCCGCCAGGAAATTCTCCAGGCGAACCTTTCCACACGTGGGTGCCAAGATCGCCCAGAACTTGAGGGTCCTGAGGATCAGTCTCTAGATCTGCGAAATCGATGTCCAAATGGTGTTGTTAAAGATGATAGAGTTCCTATACTTCCACAAACACCAAAGGACAGCCGAAGAAACTATGTTCAGGGCTGAGTTCTTTTTATTAGAGACCCAGAATCTGGCTATAGATTCATACCCTGTCCCTATCCGAATCTGAAAGTGATCAGCCACTAAGAACCAGCTGTTTTTGGCTACTATGCAATCAAAAAACAAGTGCGAGTTAGTTTCTTGATCCGAGCAGAAGACACAGTCAAGGGGTTTAATGATGTGCCTTTTACGTAGGTTGTCTCTGGTCATTAGCTTGTTATAAGAAAAAAGCCACAAGAAAACATGAATTTTAGGAGGTACATAAAGCTTCCACACCGCAGGGATGAAAACTGGCTGCACCCACGGAAATTGATCACATGATACGAGGAGCTTGAAGAGTAAACCCTTTACTTTCAAGCTGCCATATCGATGAATCAAGTATCATCACAGAGGGCAATGTTCCTAGCACATTCAACCAGGTGGTACCATTGCGCCATAAGTTTGTCATCAAAGTTCCTTCGAAGGTTAGTTTGAGCGTTTCCCCATCCTGGACTTCTTTAATAGTCTTAGTTTGCTCATTACAAACTAAGTAAATAAGCCAAAATTGGGTAGCTAGAGGGGAAGTCCCAAACCAAGTATCTTTCCAGAACCTAACCTTCTCACCATTGCCTACTTTCCATCTAAATCCAAACTTCATATTTTGGGTGATGGATTGGAATCCTTTCCAAAATCTAGAAGAGTTTGGAGTGGGATTGACAGCAAACAGGTTAGGTTTCCCTGACAAGTATTTTTGTTCTATAATGGCTTTCCAAGGTTTATCTCCTTCTTCATAAAATCTTTTGACCCAAGAGCCTAAAAGACAAGTGTTCACCTCTTGGAGGTTTGGGATACCAAGGCCTCCAAACTCCTTTTTCATACAAATCATTTTCCAACTAGCCAGGTGAAGCTTCCTATGCCCTTCAAAATCATTCCACAGGCAGTTAGCCATTTGTGAATTGATCATGTTAATAGCCCATTTTGGGAATTTGAAAAAGGACAGTAAATATATGGGGATGCTGGCCAGATAAGCCTGGATAAGCACAAGTCTGCCTTTATAGGAAAGCAGCTTTCCTCTCCATCCAGCAATCCTCTTCATGATCTTATCTATGAGGGGTTGTATATCCTCTCTTCTAAGTTTCTCATAGTGAAGGGGGATCCCTGGATATTTAATGGGGAAAGCACCTTCAGTACATCCTAGGGTTTGAATAAAGCACATTGTTTCCTCCATTTCCATATTAATGGGGATCAGCTCACTTTTACTATAGTTGATTCTCATCCCAGAAACCTGTTCAAAACAGCTTAGAATCATCTTAAGATTTGAAGCATGTTGCAGGTTTTTGTCTAGAAAGAGGATGGTATCATCTGCATACTGTAGGCAAATGATCCCTCCAGGGCATGCCTCTGGACAAAGCCCTGAGATCATTCCCTGGCTAGCTGCTTTCATCAGCATTCTGGTGAGTGCATCGACTACAAGGTTAAACAACAGCAGGGAGATGGGGTCTCCCTGCCTGAGCCCTTTTCCTGTGAGAAAGAAATCACTCTCACTGTTGTTTACTTTGACACCAATGGACCCCCCATGGTTAATCTTCTTAATCCACTGTGTCCATCTTTCCCCAAAGCCTCTAAACTTAAGAAGATCTTCTAGGAAATCTAGGTTGACTTTGTCAAAGGCTTTTTCATAATCTAGCTTCAGCACTAGACCTTGCCTTTTACTAGAGTGAATTGAGTTCAGTACCTCATGAGCTGTGACCACACTTTCTAGGATATACCTGCCTTTTAGAAAGGCAGATTGGTTGCTAGCTACCAGTCATTGCAAGATTTTAGATAGTCTATTGGTGAGGACTTTGGTGAAAATCTTAAAGCTACAATTCAAAAGGCTGATGGGTCTAAATTTCTTCATGGAAGAAGCATCAGCTTCTTTGGGGATCAGGGTCAACATAGCAAAGTTAAGTCTGTGAATACTAAGCTCCCCTCTATGGAAGTCAGAGAACATATCCATCAGATCATTCTTTACTAGCTCCCAGAAGTTTTGGTAGAAGAAGAAAGGAATCCCATCAGGCCCTGGGGCTCCATCAGAGTAGGAGTCAAAAACAGCCTGTTTGACTTCCTCCTCTGAAAAACGAGATTCTAGGATATTGTTTTCCTCAGGAGTTACTTTTTCTCCCTCAGAGAAAAAGTTTGGGTTCATCCTAAAGCCGTTTCTATTCTCTTTTCTGAACAAATCTTTATAATAGTCACTTGCAATTTTGAGCATCTCAGAGTTATCAGTGACAGGGCCTTCAGGGCCATCCAGAGAGTGGATGACTGTTTTCCTCCTTCTATGGTTGGCCACTGCATTGAAGTAAGCAGTGTTCCTATCACCTTCCTTGATCTCTCTATCCCTAGATCTCTGTTTAGCCTTAACTTCCTCTTGGAGCCAGATTTTCTGAAGCTCAGAGTGGATGAATCTAATTCTAGAAAATTCAGCTTCAGAGAGGGTTATGGTTTCAGACTTGACATCTAACTTATCAAATTCCTCTAGGAGGATCTTTTTATACCTTTTAAGTTGAGCTTCTTCATTAGAGCTCCATCCCTTAGGGATTTTCCTGAGCTTCCTAATTTTAATCTGCCAACTCTCAACATGTGAGGGGGCATTTGTAGGCTCATTCCAAATGCTGGTAACTAGATTGGTGAAGTCCTCCCTCAGGAGCCACCATTTCTCCATTTTATAGCTGCTGCATTTAGGAGCTTGATTAAGACCAGACTCCCAAATTATAGGGGCATGGTCACTTCCACACCTAGGCAAAGCCCTACAGGATGCTAGGGGGAAATCATGTCTAACTCAGTGTTACAGAAAAGTCTATCTATTGTGGACATGATCAGATCCACTTGATTATTTGCCCTGGTGAATTTCCTGCTGGATAGCTTGATCTCAAGCAAGCTCCAGATTTCAATCCAGGCATTAAAGTTATCACTCCATCTATGATTAATGTTCCCGTTACTTTTATCCTTGGCATATCTTACCAAGTTAAAATCACCCCCTATTAGGGTGGGGAGGGGGTCCTCTAGGAATAAGGAATGTAACTCAGAATAAAGCTCTCCTTCCCTTCTTCATAGGGAGAACCATAGACAGTAATGACTCTAAATGGGTTATCAGTGTTTTTCATTTTAATAACACAACTAACAGAAAATTCTAGATTGGACCAAGATATAATGTCAAACACATCCAGGTCCACTCCCATCAGGATGCCTCCAGCAGAGCCTTTGGAAGGTAAGTGATGCCAGGAAAAAATCCTATTACCTACTAAAGATTTCAGAAAGGAGTCAGACAACCCCTCTTTTTTGGTTTCCTGGAAGCCCACAATTGAAGCATGGGTTTTGGCCATGTTTTCCAGGATCAAAGTTTTCCTACCAGGGGAAGTAATCCCTCTCACATTCCAGAACAGAGCATTCATGTAATCAGTCTAGTTTTGGGGTGCTTGCCCCTTCTATTCTTACATACCAAATACCATAGCTCACTACTACTAGAATCCACATTGTCATCACCAGGCAGTTTTGTGGGGGTGATGAAATCTGAATCAGAACCTTTAGTTCTGTCAAGGATTACATCCCCCACCCTGCTTGGGCTGGTAGCCCTACTGGTTGGATTAGCATCAACTTCTATATCTAAACTGACATCTATGCCTATCTTATCAGCAACATAAAGGAAATTGGGATTATTGAAGAGGGAGAATGTTGTGTTTTTTTACCTTCTTTGTTGGTTCCAGCATCTTGGGTGCATTTGAACTGTTGAGCTTTCTGAAGAATGGTCCTGGTGTCCCCAGCAACCCTAGCACTCATTCTAGTTGCTTGGACATGACCCCAATTCTTTGCATGGTGTTGCTGGATTGGGGGGAAATCCTTCTCATAGCTCTGGTGCTCATCATCATCAAACTCAGCATTGTTCTCAGGCTAGTGCAGGGGTTCCATTGGCATGTCCTCCTCCTCATCTTCAGTATTAATCCCATCATCTTCCCAGGTTTCCATCTCTCTCAGAAGGCTGAATCCATCATCTAGGTTCCCATTTTCCAGCAGGAGGTCAATTGCACTCTTCTTAGTGTTCTGCAGTGGTTCTGGCAATTTGTTCTTCAGCTGAGTATCTGGGGTGGGGATTTCCACCTCATCTTTGCAGGGATCCTGACTGGTCCTTCTGTTCATCCCACTGCTAGAGCTGGTCCTAGATCCATTATCAGAACTTTTGGAACTTCTATGTGAAGCAGAGTCATCATTTGTCCTGTTGTTGTGATTGTTGTCAGTCCCTCCATCTTGTCGATCACTTGCGGTTTGCCCTTGGCTCTGTTCATTGGCAGCAGCACTAGGTGGCTCCACCTCCACAGTGATCCTGTAAAGCTTCCCATGAATTCCAAATACCCTCTCTTTAGGCATCTTGGAGAGGTCTTTGCAGGCTATTTTGACTCTGATTGTTTCATAGAAATTCTGGAAGTTGTGTTGCCAGTCAACATCAAGCAGGACCCCAAAAGTGGATGTGATTTGGTCTAGTAGAGACCATTCACACCATTTTGGGTTCATTTTCCCTAGCTTGATCCAGACCTTCTGCAACTCTTCCTCAGCAGTAATTTCTCCTTTCCACACCTCTACATTCACTATTGTATTATCTTTTGACAGTCCAAAGCAGGGGTATCCAGCCACATGCGCAACATAAATTTCAGGAGGGAATTTAACTAGGTAAGACCACTCATCTAGAGCATTGATGGGCCAGGGCCAGTTGGTCTTATAGATGCTGGCAAATTCTGCTACTAGCTCCTGCTTAGTTACTTCTCCGGCTTCAATAAAGACAATGCCAACATTCTTCAGCCACCCAGTGTGCTGGGCATTCACATCAGGAGCATCCAAGTGGTAAAAACCAAGGCCTGGTGCAGCACTACCCACAAACTTGGCTGTTGAATGTGGCTTCTTCCTGACTGGGCAGTCTTTAACTTTGTGATTAATCATTTTGCAGATGAAACAACACTTGGGCTTAGAGCACTTGTCCTTGTGGTGTCCAGGATCACCACAATTGTAGCAGGTGACACCAGCATAGGACATCAGGCCGGGGTTGGCAGCCAGAGGCTTCTGAGACTCATTCCCTTTCTTCTGCTGGTTCTTGCCCTGCGACTTGATCTGCTGCTAGCTGCTGTTGTTAGCATCACTCTGGGATCCTCCCTGCCCACCGGACCGCCCCTGTGGCAGCTGCGGGGGAGCGAACCATTGCTGCTTCGGCCCTCCCCATTGCGGAGGGAAAGGCCCAGGGAACTGACCTGGGAAAGCCCAAGGCGGCGGCGGACCTTGATACCCAAACCCGAAGAACGGCGACTGCTGCTGTAGGTTCGCCCCCTGGTTAATCTGCTGCTGGTCAGGAGGCCAATTCCCCGATTGATCTCCTCTACCCCCTCTGTTCTTGGCTCTGCCCTGCCCGCACCATCCATCTGCCATGAGGTTTGGATCTGGGTTGACAGCCGCCTCCATATCGAGGTTGGTTAGAGGCGGAACCCTAGTTTCCTCTCCCCCCACCCCCTCCTTTATAGGCTCCCAGAGCTGACTGTATCTCCATTCCGCCTCGTCACCGCGCTCACCTGGCAGCTTGATGGATGCGTTGGCAGATGCGTCAGCTTGGCGAGCGATTTGAACGTTGGCGCTACTATCCCGGCACATGAGTCTGAATCCACCAGAGGCTTCCAAGACCAGGAACGCCTCTGTTTCTTCAGTCGATCCCCGATCTGCTATCAGAGTATTGCTAGACTCTCGGCAAGGCTGATGCTCTCCTGTAGCTGTAATCTTCAAAACGCCTTTCAGCGGATCCGTCTCTCTCGCAGAGGTGAATCCATCGCAGCCCGCGCCCAGAAGATCACCACTGTCTCTGATATCGATCTGCCTGCTAGTAACAAGCCCCGCTCTCTGTCTGTAGCGAATGCTAAGATCCTGGCGACCAGCTTCTGAACTGATTCGCACCATCGGCAGGTTGCAGGTGAACCACCGGCCGTTATGGTGGCCTTCAGGTTGGCCACGGAGAAGTCCTGGAGCGGCGGCGTGTCCAAGAGGATGCAGATCGCCAGCCCGCTGCCCGCCGCTCCTCCCTTGCCTTCTCCTTCTCTCCCTTTCCTTCTCCTTCCTTCTTTCCATCTCCATGTTTTCTCACCTCCAGCTCCCTCTCTGTCTCTATGCAGCGCCGCCTCTATGGAGACGCCGGATCCACGCCGGTCGTCCTCGCCTCCCGTGTCTCCTGCCGCTTGCTCCACATCGTGCTGCGCCATGGGTGCCATCCAGATCGAGCACGGGCATGAGAGGAGCCGCGCTCCCCTCCCTACACGGTTGCTTTGCCGTCGTCGTCTCGCCCATCGCCGACCAGCAGAGTGGTCCACTTCCGGCGCCGTAATCCCGGCCGTCACCTGCGCCTCCCTCCGTCGCCGAACCGCGGTCCGGCTCCGCCTCTGCCGTGCCTCGGCAGGACCCGTTGCCCAGGTACTGTCCGGCAGCAGCATGCAGATTTCTGAAATAAAGTTGAATTTTCAGTGTCACTGGTTCAGAGTATGTTCAACTTCGTGCATGTTGAATATACATGGCCTATGGGTGCTATTTTACTCTCAGTTCTAAGCTATCCAATGCAATGCATATTTCCTGATCATCGTTCACAAAAAAGACTACTGACATATACTTACAAAGCTTACATCAGCACGTTTTTTCTTACATCAGCAAGTTATTGTTTAAACTGGCGAGCAAACAAATGTAATCGAACATATATTTTTGGGGAATAAATTGTTATGCTATATTCAGTAACACACTATTTCGTAGATGAAAATCAATATTCGACTTAAGGTATTTTCACAGAACCATCCATAGGAGCTACATATATATGTTTCGGCCAAATAAATTCTGAAGGTGGAATACCAGTGAGAGCAGACATTGTGCTTTTCAGTTGCTTTTCTTCACCAAATTGGGCAGCCTTTATGTGTTCCCACATGATTTATCGTTTGTAATTTTAATATTGCAGATGGAGAACAATTATCCACATGGATATCCATTGTAAGCTAGGGAGCGTTCCCCGTTTATGAAGATCTAACAAACACAACGACAGAGGGGAATGGAGCTCCCCATCTCCAACAAAAAAAGGCCACTGGTCAGGTGTGGTATGCCCAAATGTCAGACGAGAAGAAAGCAGAATTTCTCCAGAAGCATCGTTTAGCCCGCCAGGAAAAGAAGGTTGCAGCTCTGGAAAGTGTTGGCACAGACCAGGTAGCACACGCGCCTGCTTCTTCGTCAAGGTCTGTGCAATGTACTCATCTGAGTGACAAAACCTACAGACATATAAATGGTTTGTTCGTAACCTTTCGGTCCTACTATGTTGATTGACCATTTAATCATCATCGTGACTTATGAGGTCATGTCCTTTTGCAGCCTGTGTAACTACAACTCCATGAGTGCTGATCTTCAACTTGATAAAAAAATAGTCGGACAGAGAAAACAAACAGGTCGGACAGAGAAAACAAACAGGTCAAGGTTGGTATGCTGAGCTATCAAATGAGAAAGCAGAATACCTAAAGAAGTAACGAACGGCTCGGCTAGAAAAGAAAGATGCAGCCGTTTATATGAATGTCGAAGTACCTCAATTATCTGACCCACATGTTTCACTGGGTAAGAACACTTCATGTCCTATAATACATACTAGCAATGCCCGCGCGGCGGCACGCCGCGCCGCGTTGATACATCATGACAAAATATGTTACGGCATAGTATGCTAGTTTGCTAATTTCTTCTATTTGAACAATTTAGATTTTAGAGAAAAATATATGTGCAATTTGGGGGTTACAATAAGGCAAGCAATGTATAAAGGTGAATTGCAAAGCATACATTTATTCATCACATGATCGATATATATATTTTACAAAGTAGAAAGTACACATTGCTACTCTGGTACTAAGATTTGTGTTACTGTCATTCATAGCTTATGTCATGAGGCATATGCTTCCAGTTCGAGGACAAAGTGGGAGTGCAAAGAGGGTCCAAAAAACTGAAGACAGATCTTCTACTTTCTTTATGGAGGGCGAGGCTTTATTGGCGTGCCATCTTGCCTTGCATTTTCTTTCCATCGGAGCCGACCCAGGTTTCCTCGGAAGGTGTATGTGCACATTTCCGCCTCTCCTTGTACTCGTGGGACATCCATTGCCGACGGGGTAGCAATGGTATCATGCTTCCTATCACACAAAATCATCACAAACACAAATGAGTAAAAAGGGTGAACTCTACTTTGCCAAAAAAGAAAAGAAGAAAGAAAGAGAGCAAGCTGCATGCTGAGATAAACAACCACAACTCGAATGCACATTTATATACAGAAGCGTGAGCGATCACCCAATGGAGTTTCAGTCCTCAAAACCTACCTTAAGTACATATCATAGGGACAATCCTAAATATAGGACCTGCTGTATAGCCTCCAGTAAATTTTCATCGACCATACGGGAACAACAAAACATCCCTTGAACAGGTGAAGCGGATTAGAGCAGCAGGGAAAGTCCCCGGCCTATGTTGAACTACTGTACTTGTAGCTTTGAAGGTATCACTATGCTCTGCAAATACGGACCTCTTTACTCCCACGCACAAATAAACATGCTCCTTTTGTCATATAAATTGTGACTGAGCTCTCTCTCTTCAGTTCCTGAAGCCTTGAACATGCTAGTCTCAGTCCTGTGGTGAGTCTTGTTCTAACAACTCCTGAACATTATTTCGTTGATTCTTGATGGACCACATGAAACAAAAACAAAAACTGCATGTACACAGCAAATACGAAATAGCTTCAGAATTATCTCTCTTTGCAAGATTCAAAGTGTTGTACAGACCTAGAAAATGCTATACAAAAACTAAGCACATTCTGACAATCTGAGTGTCACCCATTTACTCACTACAGGAATTACTTAATCGTAGCGCTGAACTCTGGAGAACTACATTCTTACTGTTACAGAGCAAATTAGAACTTAGAAACAAATCCAACTATGTGCAACAAATTAATAACTGAACCTATAAAATTCCTGGGCCTGTACGGAAAGAGGATACTATCATGTACTCCCTTCGTAAACTAATATGAGAGCGTTTAGATCACTACTTATCACTACTTATTACTCTCATATTACTTTACAAAGGGAGTACCTATTACTAAAAATATATACCTATTACTAAAGAAACTATCATGTAGCTTTCTTGGTGGGTAAGTGACTATGAGAATCAATGATCTCTGTATACTATGTTTTTAGTTTCTTCTGTATGCATTTCACGGTGATCTTCAATTAAAATTGGTGGCGGTCAAACAGGACAGGGAGATTAATCTGTGAGAAGATAGCACAGTTGGAGACTTAAAAGGATGCATACTCTCTGCCTTCACTACAAGAAAAAAGTACAGAAACAGAACATGTAGTACCAAGTGAACAGGTAATAGAAGAAGAGGTAGCAAGCTAAAGAAATTAATTCATAACAGGTAGTAGCAAGCTAAGAAAAGACTGCAAAACAAGGCGTAGCAAGCACTACAGTACAGACTAAGCAGTAGCCAGCGAAATACTACCGAAAAATTACTACTAAACATTGCTTTCTTCTATAGGAGAAGGAAGGCAAAAGAGAGATCATCTACATAATCAACAGATCATCGTGTACAGAGGACGAACCGGAGGATGTCAAACTGGAAATTCAAGCTATTGAAATATCCAAGTATGATCTCTCAAAACGATGAAAGCAAGGATTGATCCTTATAGAACAGACATATGTGTTATGCAAGACCATGCAACAATATACATAGTAATATAAGACAGAAATACCAAATAAAGAGAAGTAGTCTACCTGTAGATGAACAACCAGAATGGCTAGGCTGTTGAGGAACACTTCCAACTTTTGGAAAGCAGGAGAACTGAACTTTAGTGACTGAAATGTACTTGAGCAGGATATGGATTAGATGAAATAGTTGATGCTTTGCTAAACCAAAACTACAGGATGAGCAAAACAATAATATAAGCCCTTCTACCAAAACTAATTGTATGCAAAGAAATATAAGGTGGAAGTAATTAAATTCTAGCCGGTTAAATTAAGAAAAATTAGGACCCTAAATCAATGGTTTTAACAATTGAACAGAACATTCTCCCCGCTGCCCTTCGGACTAATTTCACTCAATTTGTGTGGTTTTACCACGAGAAAGAATAGACAGTAGGAGAAAGAGAATAAGTGTCTTCAAAAATAAATCGAAACTACAGTAAGTTTAATGACCTATAGGGATAACTTTGTAGGATTAAAAGCTGAATTTGTAATTATGCTCAAGCTCAACACATAATGGTTTCATTATTTGCATGTGTGCATGCCTCCATCAAGCATGTAGATGACGGCCTGGAATTCTCAGTGGGGATGATCGGGGAACTCAGTGAGCTTGGAGACTGAAACCAACAGACGAAGCTATCGATCAGGAAACAAATGGTTGCAACAAGTGTTACACCTCTGAACCATATGGCTTGAACATTGATTCAGAATGAAGAAACCCTAAGAACATGAGGAATGGGTCCGAATTCCTGAGCTCGTGCGTGCAGCAGCAACAGTTAAAAGAAGAACAGAGGCCTGAAGCGTACGAAGCATAAGCAGGCTGATTAGTAATGGGGAAAATTAAAGGAATATCAATAGGAGAGAGTGAGGAGACGGGATCCAATACCAACATCCCCCCGTTGTACGATCTTGTGCGGCATGAGAATTGGAGAAGGACATCGCCTGTATGCTCTATTAATCATCAAAGAAGTTTAGACCGAGGCGATTGGAGGAGGCCGGTGGAGATCCTGAAACGGCATGGAGACGGACGGGTCGAGGCACCATTGGATGAGGCCCAGCCGAACCTCGACGGCCGAGCTTGAGTTGTGTTAGATAATAACGAGAAATAAACGAGACAGAGAGAGCACACAGATTTTTACGTGGAAACCCTTACGGGAGAAAACCACGGACGCATGAAGGCGCAATCACTATGATGGAGGAGTATTACAAGCACGAGACGACAGACCGTTTGAGGTGCGACTACATGGGGTATATAAGAGGCAATACATGAGAGTCGGCGAAGGACAAGTAAGCGAGTTGTCTTCGTGCGCGTCGGCGACAGCAATAAAGCGCCCACACCGTTTGTACTACGTCTAGTCCAACACGGTACTAGAATTTAGATCATAATTTAACAATCTCCACCTTGATCCAAATTCCCTCCAGTAGTTGAAGAAAGTGAATAACTCCATCCAAATGAGCATAAACACCTTGTGCGTCAAAGTCCATAGGACTAGTGAGAAATACCAACCAAGCCTGAGCAAAGCTCAAACTTATTGGTCGGAACTGGCTTTGTCATCATATCAGCAGGATTATCATGAGTACTTATCTTGCATACTTTCAAATCACCTTCAGCAACAACATCTCGAATATAGTGATATCTGACATCAATGTGCTTTGTTCTCTCATGATACATTGGATTCTTGGTAAGATATATAGCACTTTGACTGTCACTAAACACGGTAGGGCAAGATGAATCTCCACAAAGCTCAGTAATAAACCTCTCAACCAGATAGCTTCTTTGCAAGCCTCAGAAATAGCCATATACTCGCCATCAGTAGTGGAACAAGCCACAATAGACTGCAAAGTTGCTCTCCAACTCACAGCACAACCACCAATGGTGAAAACATAACCTGTGAGTGATCTTCTCTTATCCAAATCACCAGCAAAATCAGAATCAACAAAACCAACAAGTCCATCTCTAGTTTTCCCAAACTGTAAATAAGCATTAGAAGTACCACGCAGGTATCTGAAAATCCACTGAACTGCTCTCCAATGCTCTTTTTCAGGATTAGCCATGTATCTACTGACAACACTCAATGCATATGATAAATCCGGACGAGAACAAACCATGGCATACATAAGTGAACCAACTGCACTTGAATAGGGAACTCTAGACATGTACTCAATATCGGAATCTGACTTAGGACATAAAGCTGATGACAATTTGAAGTGTGCAGCTAACGGTGTACTCACCGGCTTGGCATTATGCATATTAAAACGACGAAGAACTTTATCAATATATCCCTTCTGACTTAGATATACTTTTTCAGACGGTCTATCTCTGGATATTTCCATGCCAAGAATTTTCTTTGCTGCACCCAAGTCCTTCATCTCAAATTCATTACTCAATTGCTTCTTTAGTTCATTAATCTCTGATATACTCTTTGCAGCAATAAGCATATCATCAACATAAAGCAGCAAGTAAATAGTTGAACCATTGACAATTTTCAAATAAACACAACTATCATAATTAGACCTTTTGAAACCTTGAGAGAGCATAAATGTGTCAAATCTCTTGTACCACTGTCTCGGGGATTGTTTCAATCCATAAAGAGATTTCTTTAACTTGCAGACAAGCTTTTCTTTTCCAGGAATAACAAAACCTTCAGGTTGTTCCATATAAATATCCTCTTCTAATTCTCCATGTAAAAATGCAGTTTTAACATCCAATTGTTCAAGCTCAAGATCATGCATGGCAACAATACTAAGTAAAGTGCGAATAGAGCTATGCTTCACAACATGAGAAAAGACTTCGTTATAGTCAATACCTGGAATCTGGCTATAACCTTTAGCAACTAACCTTGCTTTATATCTTGTCTCATCATTAGGAGAAACACCTTCTTTCCTCTTGAAAACCCACTTGCAACGAATAGGTTTCTTCTCTCTCACTACAGGAATCAGCTATTTTGCCGTCAGTAGAGCTCTTTGCCGTCAGCTTTTCATCGGGCCAGACGGCAAAGACCACTTTAGCCGTCAACTACTGACGGCAAAGAATAACTTACGGCAAAGACATACTTTGCCGTCTGTTTTTTTATTACAGACGGCAAAAACGTACTTCGCCGTCTGTTTTTTTATTACAGACGGCAAAGACATACTTTGCCGTCTGTTTTTTATTACAGACGGCAAAGACGTACTTTGCCGTCTGGAATAAATTTGAAGATGGCAAATTATGTCTTTGCTGTCTATAAAAGAATTGCAGACGGCAACATATTTCTTCGCCGTCTATGTTTTTTTTACAGACGGCAAAGAAGGAACACAGCACGCGGATTCATCTCGCGGATTGATGACATGGCAAGATCTGGGCCGCCCGCACCCGCCTCTTCTCTCACCACGCGCCCCCCACCCGCTGGCCAACCACCACGCGCCCCCACCCGCTGGCCCACCACCACCCGCAGCCCCTGCCTTATCCTCTCCCTCTCGTTCGTCTCTCTCCTCTCCTCTGCCCGCACCTTATCCTCTCCCTCTCGTTCGTCTCTCTCCTCCCCTCTGCCCCCGCACCTTTCTCTCTCTCGTTGCACCGTCGCCATCGCTCGCCTCACCAGCAGCTGCCTGTGCAACTCCATGCGCCGCAACTCCGTGCTCCCTTCGGCGAGTCCACCTCGCGCTCTCTCGCTCGCGCCGACCGCTGGCCGAGCGAAGGCGGCGGCGGCATGGCAAGAAGGGCGGTCGCAGCAGCAGGCTTCGGCCCCTCGCGGCGCCATCGACCCCACGCTCTCCTCTCGTTCGTGGAGAGCGAGGCCTTGCGACAGCAGGCGGGAATCGGCTCGGCGAAACGCGCTTGCGGCACCTCGTCTAAGCGCGGTGAGCCGGTGATGAGGACAGGCGAGGCGGCTCAGCGACCGGGGAGGCGGTGCAGCGAGCTGGCGGCTGGCGGCGCTTGAGCCAGGCGGCAAGCAGGGTTAGGCGGCGTGTCGGCGATTAGGGCGTGGCGCGGCAAGCAGGTCGGCGGCGCCTCTGCTGAGCGGGGCAGGCGGCGCAAGCAAGGTGGCGGCGGCGCCTCTGCGAAGCAGGGCAGGCGGGCGTGGCGAAACCTGGGCGGCGGCCTTGAAAGCACGGCCGGGGGGCAGCAGTGGAGTCCCTGCGGTTTTGTCCCCGGCGAGAAGTACGGCAGGCGATGAAGTCTCTGTGACAAGGATCTGATTGCTTTTCAGATTTAGTTTTTAGGGTCCTTTGTGTAAAACTTTCAGGACCGCTGTGTAACAACTCTGTAACTAAACCAACGATTTATGAAAGGCAGCATGGCCGGGCCTTTCCCTTTTTTTTGTCAGTCGGGCCTTCATGTCTTGTTTTGATGTTGACTCTGTCCATTTTATTTTTTGTAAATAAAAAAATTATTTGCCGTCTGTAAAAAAGGTTTGGCTAACGGCAAAGATCACATTTAGCTAAGGGCAAATCGGTTTCTTTGCCGTCTGCTATTCTTGTGGCAGACAGCAAATTTAGAGTTTGGCTGACGGCAGAATCTTTGCCGTCTGTCCGACAAAAAGCTGACGGCAAAGTTTTTTTTGCCGACTTATCTTTGCCGTCTGACTTTGTCGTCTGCTTCCTGACGGCAAACTCTTTGCCGTCTGGATTTAGGTCTTTGCCGTCTGTAATCCACAGACGGCAAATTACCTGTTTCCTGTAGTGTCTGGGTAATTTTACTAAATCCCAAGTGCCATTCTTTTCAAGTGATTCCATCTCATCATGCATAGCGGTCATCCACTTATTACTTTCACCAGAAATAATAGCCTCGGAATATGAAGAAGGCTCAGAATTACCTTCAATTTCCTCTGCAACAGATAAAGCAAAAGAAACAATATTGCACTCTTCAATTAACTTTGTCGGGTTTATTAATACCCGTCTAACTCATCACGTGCAAGATTCCAACTGGGTGGAACAATAGGCTGATTTGGAGTGGGAGTGACATGATCATCATTAACGACGGGTTCATCATGTGCATCAACAATTTCATTACCCGATGTATCACTGAATCAATAACATGCTCCACCGAGCACAAGAGGCTCTGAACAATAGGTTGTTGTTCACTCTCAACAAGAACATTAGTAGATGAAACATCATGTAACATAGGAGATTCATTAAAGATAACATTTCGCTAATAACCACCTTACGGGTTTCAGGATTCCACAATTTAAAACCTTTAACACCAGACTTATAACCAAGAAAGATGCACTTAACAGCCCTAGGTTCCAACTTTCCATTATCAACATGAGCATAAGCAGTGCAACCAAAAACTCTCAACAGTGAATAATCAGCAGGTGAACCAGACCATACCTCAATTGGAGTTTTCTTATTAAGAGCAATAGATGGTGAACGATTAATGAGATAACAAGCAGTGGAAGCGGCCTCAGCCCAAAAACGCTTATGCAAACCTGCATTGGACAACATGCAACGGGCTCCGGAAATAATGATCCTGTCCATACGCTCAGCAACACCGTTTTGTTGAGGAGTATAAGGAACGGTGTAATGTCTGACAATGCCTTCAGACTTGCAATAATTCTTAAATTGCTTAGAACAGAATTCCATACCATTATCAGTGCGAAGTATTTTTACCTTCCTTTCGATTTGTCTTTCAACCATAATCTTACACTCCTTAAAAGCTGAGAATGCTTCATATTTATGCTTCAAGAAATAAGGCCAAACTTTTCTCGAATAATCATCAATAATAGTCAGCATGTAACTAGCACCACCTAGTGACTTCTTGCGAGATGGTCCCCATAAATCAGAATGCACATAATCAAGAATACCTTCAGTTGTATGGGTCGAAGTATTGAACTTCACCCTCTTGTGCTTGCCGAAGATGCAATGCTCACAAAATTTTAATTTACCAGGTTCATATCCATCAAGAAGACCTCTCTTATTTAACTCTGCTAAACCAGGTTCACTCATATGTCCAAGACGCATATGCCAAAGGTTAGCAGCATCACAATCAGAATTCTTTGAAACAACTGGAGTAGCGTTACCTGAAATGGTAGAACCTCGAAGGTAATAAAGACCATTGGTCGAACTTAAGTCACCTTTCATCACAACAAGGGAACCTTTGGTGACCTTCAAAACACTATCTCCACCTGAATATTTGTACCCCTTTGCATCAAGGGCACTCATAGAAATAAGATTTCTCTTCATCTTCGGAATATACCGAACATCTGTCAAAGTTCTGATTATGCCATCGAACATCTTGATTCGAATAGAACCTATGCCTTCTATCTTGCATGGTGAATTATCAAAACCCAAAACGGAACCAGCAGCAGTAGTGGAATCAAAAGTATTAAACCAATCTCTATGTGGACACATATGAAAAGTGCATGCGGTGTCAAGTACCCACTCATCATTGGTCTCAGCACATCCAGCAATAACGACAAGAGCATCATCCGAACTATCAATACGAGCAACGTTAGCAGAATTTTCACCTTGTTTGTTACCTTTCCTCTTTTCCTTGTTCTGCAACTTGAAACACTCAGAGATGTCATGCCCGTCTCTCTTGCAATACCTGCAATACTTCTTGTCTCTGGATTGCGACCGGCCCCTATAGCCGTTTTTACTTTTGCCTCTGTTTCCATTATTGGAGTTCTTCTCCTTTGTCCTGCCACGAACAGATAATCCCTCGGCTTGGGATGAACTCGAACCATCATGAGGCACCATTAATTTCATCTTCTCCTTGGAGTTCAAAGCTTCATAAACTTCATTAAGTGTGAGAGTATCACGACTGTATAATATGGTGTCTCTAAAATTGGTATAAGAACTTGGCAGTGAACAAAGTAGCATTAAAGCAGTATCTTCCTCTTCATACTTAACCTCCATTGCAGCTAGATCGGATATGATCTCTTTAAATTCTGAAATATGATTCAAAACATTACCTCCCTCGGGTAACCTGTGCAGGAATAATTTTTGCTTCAGATGCCTCTTGCTGGTGAGATCCTTGGTCATGCAAATCCCTTCCAGCTTTAACCATAGAGCGGCGGCAGTTTTCTCGCTCAAAACTTCCTGCAAAATATTATTATGCAAATGGAGTTAAATTTTGACAAAGCCTTACAATCAATTCTTTTCTCCTCATCAGTCCAATCTTGAATTCGGTTCTTCCCAAAACTATACAGTGCTACATCATAGTCGGCCTGCGCCAACAACGCCCGCATCTTGACTTGCCATAGGGTAGATTAAATCTGTGTTCACAAAGTAGTATAAGCCGATAGGAAAAATTCTCGAAGGAATTAATTTGCAGGGCAAAGAATCAGAAAAGTAGCACCTGATAATAGTCGCTCGGTGGACGTAGCAGTTGATGGGAAAACCAATCTGATCTAGTACTAACTAGTAGTACTAGCTTTGAGCACTCCACGTGACCAGTAGTAGTCAAGAAATCCAAGTACTCCTGTACTTGTCTTCATGTAGCAAGCAACTTTGTGGATGGGACTTGACCTTGTAGTACGCAGCAGCAATCAACAATGATCGATCAAAAAACGCGTGAGTAGTAGTAACGACGGCGGCTACGTCACGTGTGATCCCCTCGGGAATTGAAGCCAGCAGCTTGTGGACGTGGAGCAGCGACGACGACTCGGCGGCTTTGTAAAGAATCAATCTCCTGTCGGTCTCGATCTCGGATAAGAAAAAAGGCTACAGCCGAAAACCAGTCGATCTCGGCGACCGGCCGCGGCGCACGGAACGCAGCCCTAATTGTCTCGCTCCCAAATCTCGTATCTGAAACTTGGCTCTGATACCACTTGTTAAATAATAACGAGAAATAAACGAGACAGAGAGAGCACACAGATTTTTACGTGGAAACCCTTATGGGAGAAAACCACGGACGCATGAAGGCGCAATCACTATGGTGGAGGAGCTTGAGTTGCGCGAGTTTGGCCCGGGAGGACAGCGCCGCCCCTCTGCTGTTGCCCTGCCACTGTTGGCTGCTACAGAGTGCGGCGGCATGGCGGGATCTAGACGCCGATGAGAAGCGGTCTACCCAGCAGGTAGCGGCGGCACGGCGAGCTCTTGACGCCGATGAGAAGTGGTCGACCCAGCAGGTAGCGGCGGCACGGCGAGCTCTTAACGTCGATGAGAGGCGGCCGAACCAGCAGGTGGTGGCCGCGCGCAGGATGCCAGGGGAAACGCCGTGGAGATGGGATGGACATCGGCAAAGAACCATGGAGCCAAGCAGGGGCGCGTGCTCTGCCATGAGCGGCTGGCGCGCAGCCGTCGCACGAGGGGTGCGGGCAGCGGAGGTGTGGAGGACGCTGCGGCGGGGTCCGCTTGACGTCGACGGTGTCGGGGTTGGGCTGGACCTGCAGATGGCGAGGGGTTGTGGGCGGCCGGAGGGGAGAAAGCGTAGGGCGGCGAGGTGGACGCGGCGGCGAGACATAGCCCCTCCCCAGTACACCCCCTCCCTGTTGGCAGCTCGGCGGAGCTGCCCCTCCGCGGCAGCGCCCAGCTGCTCTTGTGGATAAGCGAAGCCGGGGGCCTTCTTATAGAGGCGTTGGGGCGGTGGTAGAGCGGAAGGCGACGGCATAGGTGGCGGGCGGCGAGCGGCTGGAGTCTTCGAGAGAGCGCAGATGAGAAAGGATAGCAGGCTCCCGAACCAACAGTAAAAGCGGCAGCGGCAGCATCATCTAGATAGCACGATCGAAGCGGCAACCGCTCTCTCCGAGGGGAATACGGCACCGAGTAAGGCTGGTCATAGTGGGGAGTAACTTAGACTAGTAACATACATATGTTACTAGTCTATGTTATCATCATCATAGTGGGGAGTAACATGTATGTAGTATCATGCAAACCATCATTTATTAAGATGTAGACTCATTTTGCCTTGGGATGTGTTATGTTACAGTAACATATTATGTTACTTCAACCATCTCTCTTTTCATTAAATACATGCCATGTAAGTAAATTTTTCTTGAGATGTGTTATGTTACTTGCTATGTTACTCCCACTATGAGTAGCCTAACGAACGAACATCGAATGGGCCAACAGAGGCACGCACGCAACCCGATGACCAATAGCAAGGTACAGAAGCATTGAGGCAGAAGGAATGCATCGGGCCGCGAAGTCAAATGTACAAACTGGCCCACCCACAGCAGAAAACGCTAGACAAACCAAAGCAACATATACACACGTTCAAAAAATTTCAAACGAAAACCTAGATACACCACATGTTTGTACACGGTCATTTACCAAAAAAATAGCACGTGCCACATCCACAACTCACCATGGGTCATTTTCACCCAAGTGGCTCAATCTTGAAGCGAAAACCTTGCCGGATATAGAGGCTTGGCTATAATGTACTGATGGATATCTAATAATCTATAGAGATTTTACTATAGATTATAATGCTATATATAGATACAATTCCAGAGTTAATTCGTTGAGATAATATGACTGTCAATACAACTTCAAAGTTTTAAAAGGAGCGCATACTTGTTCTGTGATATAGTAGACAAAATAGATGTTACAAACTTATGGTAAAATTGACACAAATGGTCAGTATGGTTCATATTGGCTGTTCTAAGAATGCCAAGTGATTTTTGTGAATCTAACAACTTTCTGTTTTCAAATTTATCTCTCTTGTTATTTCCATCCAAATTAGTTTATATCTATACTTATAGGGAGATTTACATGCTTGACAGAGCTGGTGCGAAGCCACCACCGAAGGCAGCGACAGTGAGACAAAATTCAAAAAATATCCGTTCATGTAACCTTTTGATTGTTACAAACATTTTCTTAGTTATGCAACATTGTCAACCTACATACTAGAGCCGTAGAGCATGTTCTTGGTCCTTTGGAGGTTCAGATTCAGCTGGGTTTCCCTTTGGACCGTGTTGTGTTCAAATTTGAGCAGAACAGGTATATGTTTCTCATTTCTATGTGTAAAGGTCCATTTTCTCTTTAGTACCTTTGGGGCAATTGTGTTACAAAAATAATATGAACATTTCACACTTGCATGAACTTGCGGATTGATAACGTTATATTTTTGGAAGAGAAAATATGTATGAGTGGGAAAATAATACTCCCTCCGATCGGAAATAAGTGGCTAATTTGAACTAAAACCACGACACTTATTTCCGATCGGAGGGAATATGTTTTTTCATTAGTAAAATGAAGATAATTTTTGGGTATAGCAAGTTTTGATGAGCAAGCCAGTGCATATACGATGTAAAATCCAAACTAAAAGGAAAAAAATAAAACGTGTTTCATCATTGAGACAACAACAAAGTGTTTATTTTACTTTCAGGGGATATGTTCTGGTCTGACATGGCGCTCGGTGCAATTCTGCCACTCTATCATGATGACTATGCCATTGTGGAGTCAAACATGCCGTTCCCGATCCACCTTCCATGAGTCGCCAGACAAGAAGCCGCAAAGTTGCTGAACTATGACAGGTACTATTTTAGGGATGTTCAAGATTCAGCTTTGGGGTTAGGCTTATTTTCGCAATGGTTTGATCAGAGTAGCTGCTAGCTGTTGGGAAAACCTATTTGCTTGATGAGGACAATAAGATTACATCAGGAACTCGGGCATCATTCATCCTAAAGTAATGTGTTCCGTTTGTCTTGAGCTGTTTTTTTTTTTGCTCTGCAACGTCCCAACATTCAATCACTGGACTTTTTCCTCCACTAATACGTTTGTGAAAGCTTTGCCTAGACCAGTGTCGGATAATATTCCCTGTTTATTTTTGGTTCAATTTTGCATTCCTGGATCTAACGTAATTCATTTAAAGAACTTTTGACCATTGCACCCAAGCTTTAAAGATATGGCCAAATCTGCTTAGCAGCTACTTATTCACTCAACAGACTGCTATTATTCTCAGTACCGGAATGAAGCCAGAGAGAACATCCAATTGTACAAGCATTGTTTAAGCGTATAAGAAGCCCTGAGATAATTAGATGTGTCTTTACTAGCTACATGCATATGATGTTAAATTACAATATTCATTTTAAATTATAACTTGATTTATAATATTTTTAGTACTATCAAAAAAATATTTCCTATGCATGTGAATCGCATATCTGGTTATAATATTACATGAAACTTGTGTTGCATGTGAACGCTTCTATTTAGTAAGATCAATGTTTGAGACGTGCGTTGCACGTGCAAGCTTACTAGTAGATCATAGGCTTCGAGAGAGAGTGTTGTTTTTTATCTCTCTTGCTTTTTTTGGTTGAAACTTTTTATTGTATGCTTGTGTGAGATACTTTGTGTGCTTGTGAGATACTTGTTTGATCATGTGTTTGATCATATGATATCCTTAATGTTTGTTGGATGATATTATCTCTTATATTCTTATATGATCATTCACTTGCTTGGTGATGAGTGCATGCTTTTAACTTCTATCATTTTGAGCGCTCCACCAAGATGTATGTGACATGGAAGAGTAACCCATGATCCTAATCGATTGTGCATTTGCATTCAAAAGCAAATTTTTAAATAATGCACAAATTTAGGGGGAGCTCTTGCTTATCACATACTTCTCAAAGCGACGATGTTTTTCAATCTTATTATCATTTGTTGAAGCATTGATCTATATGTTGTCATCAATTACCAAAACGGGGAGATTGAAAGTGCAACTATCCCAGGGTGGTTTTGGTAATTCCTAACAACATATAGCTCATTGAGCTAATGCTATTTCAAGATAAAAATTTCAGGAAAGCTCAATGATTGGCATGGCATGGATGAGAAAAGTGGACCCCTCAAAATGCTAAGGACAAAGGATTGGCTCAAGCTCAAAGCACAAGACTCTACATTTTCATTTTAGTGATCCAAGATCACACTGAGTCCATAGGAAAAGCCAATACTATTAAGAGGGGGTGAGGTGTTGCTTAATGAGTTTCTTGCTCAAAGTGCTTAGTGATATCCTCCAAAAACCCTCAAATACTTTCTCACATCCACATATGTCCCAAAAGTCAAACTCGACCCCACTGAAACTTTCTATCTGGCGCCACCGAGTTCAATTGACATAGCCACTGCCAGAAACCCTAGTGTTTTCGGTCTCACCGATAGGGATCTCGGTCTCACCTAGATGGGATTGTAATCTCTCTGTTTCCCTTCGTAACGTTTCGGTCAAACCGAGATGAGCGATCGGTCCCACCGAGATTGCAATGCAAACACTCTGTTTCCCTTTCGTAACGTTTCGGTCCAACCGAGATGAGCGAATCGGTCCCACCGAGTTTGCCTGACCAACTCTCTGTTTGACTATTACCAAAATCGGTCTCACCGAGTTTGTGTAACCGGTCTCACCAAGATTACGTTATGCCCTAACCCTAACGAAATCGGTCTCACCGAGTTGACGTGTCGGTCCCACCGAAAATCCTAACGGTCACATTATGAACTAAATCGGTTTGACCGAGTTTAACGATTCGGTCCCACCTAGTTTGGTAAATTGTGTGTAACAATTAGATTTTGTGTGGAGGCTACATATACCCCTCCACCCACTCTTCATTCATGGAGAGAGCCATCAGAACATGCATACACTTCCAACATACATTTTCTAAGAGAGAACCACCTACACTTGTGTTGAGGTCAAGATATAGCCTTCCCAAGTTGTTTTCCACTCAAATCATCTTTCCACCAAATCCAATCCTATGAGAGAGAGTTGAGTGTTGGGGAGACTATCATTTGAAGCACAAGAGCAAGGAGTTCATCATCAACACACCATTTGTTACTTCTTGGAGAGTGGTGTCTCCTAGATTGGCTTGGTGTCACTTGGGAGCCTCCGTCAAGATTGTGGAGTTGAATCAAGGAGTTTGTAAGGGCAAGGAGATCGCCTACTTCGTGAAGATCTACCCGAGTGAGGCAAGTCCTTCGTGGGCGACGGCCATGGTGTGATAGACAAGGTTGCTTCTTCGTGGACCCTTCGTGGGTGGAGCTCTCCGTGAACTCGCGCAACCATTACCCTTCGTGGGTTGAAGTCTCCATTAACGTGGATGTACGATAGCACCATCTATCGGAACCACGGATAAAAAATCTCCGTGTCAACATTGTGTTTGCTCCCTCAATCTCCTCCCTTTACCTTCATATGCAATTGTTTTACTTTCCGCTGCTACACTCTTAGAATTGCATGTGGGTTGATTGCTTGACTTGTGCGAAGTTGCTAAAATCTGCCAAGAACTAAAGTTGGTAAAAGGCTAGATTTTTAATTGGTAGAGTAGTCTAATCACCCCCTCTAGACATACTTTCGATCCTACAACTGCTAACACTTGAGAATATTCTTTGCCTCCCCTTGAGTCTAATCAATAAATTTGGGTTGAATACTCTACCCTCGAAAACTGTTGCGATCCCCTATACTTGCGGGTTATCAAGACTATTTTCTGGCGCCGTTGCCGGGGAGCATAGCTCTATTCTTTGAGTCACTTGGGATTTATATCTGTTGATCAATATGAGGAACTTAAAAGGTGAAAGAACCAAGATTTTTCTCTCAACTACGAGGGGAGGTAAGGAACTGCCATCTAGCTCTACACTTGATTCACCTTCTGTTATGAGTAAATTTGCGACACCTATACCTGTTATTGATTTTGATATGTCGCATGTTATTGATGATGCCACTTCTGCTATGCATGATGCTTATGATGAAACTACTTCTATGCTTGATAATACTGTGCCATTAGGTGAATTTCTTGACGAACAACTTGCTAGGGTTAGAGAGAATGAAATTATTGAAACAGATAATATTGATGAAAGTGATGATGAAGATTCTCCCCCTAGATATGAATTTCCTGATGTGCCTGAGGGTTATGTTATGGATGAAGAAACTGCTAGAGACCTTTTTGCTTGCAAAGATAGATATGATCTTAAGAAACTGTTAGCTAAGCTGAAAGAAAAGTCTTTGAATGCTAGAATGAAATATGACACTGTTTTTGCTACTTCACCTATCTATATTTCTAATAAGGATTATGATTTCTCTGTCGATCCTAAGTTAATTACTTTGGTTGAATCTGATCCATTTTATGGCTATGAATCTGAAACTTTTGTGGCACATCTTACTAAATTGAATGATATAGCCACCCTATTCACTCATGAGGAAAAAATTCGTTACTACTATATCCTTAAGTTATTTCTGTTCTCATTAAAGGGCGATGCTAAAACATGGTTTAATTCTCTTGCTCCTGGTTGTGTGCGTAGTCCCCAGGATATGATTTATTACTTCTCTGCTAAATATTTCCCCGCTCATAAGAAACCAGCTGCCTCAAGAGAAATATATATTTTTTTGCAAATTGAAGAAGAGAGTCTCCCACAAGCTTGGGGGAGGCTTCTCCGATTACTTAATGCTTTGCCTGATCATCCTCTCAAGAAAAATGAAATACTTGATATCTTTTATAATGGACTAACCGATGCTTCCAGAGACCACCTGGATAGTTGTGCTGGTTGTGTTTTCAGGGAAAGAACCGTTGAGCAAGGTGAATTGCTACTGAATAATATATTGAGTAATGATAACGATTGGACACTTCCTGAACCAACTCCTAAGCCAACTCCGAAGAAAAGGGGCATTCTATTTCTCAGTCCTGGAGATATGCAAGAGGCAAAGAAATCTATGAAAGAAAAGGGTATTAAAGCTGAAGATGTTAAGAATTTACCACCTATTGAAGAAATACATGGTCTTAATAACCCGACACAGGTAGTAAAGGTAAATTCTCTCTATAGATTTGATGAAGGTGATATTCCTCGTAATAAGTCTGCTAGCCAATGCTTGGATGAGTTTGATAATTTTATTGTTAAACAATAAAACTTCAATGCTTACGTTGGTAGACAATTGAAACGTAATGCTTATATGGTTGAACACTTGAGTGATTATATGTCTAGAGTTAAAGGTGACCTTAAACTTATTAGAAAACATGCTTCTATGGTTACCACTCAGGTAGAACAAGTGCTTAAAGCACAAGATGATTTGCTCAATGAATTAAATAATAAGAAAAAATGATAATGTCGTTAGAGTTGTGACTAGAGGGGGTAGAATGACTCATGAACCTTTGTATCCTGAGGGCCAACCTAAGAGAGTTAAGCAAGATTCTCAGAGAACTGATGTTGATGCACCTAGTCCTTCTAAGAAGAAGAAAAGAAAAATGATAAGACTTTGCATGCTTCTAGTGAACCTGTTGTTGACACACCTAAGAATCCCAATGATATTTCTATTTCTGATGTTGAAACACAATTTGGTAATGAACATGAACCTAGTGATAATGATGATGTTCAACCTAGCAATAACAATGATGTAGAGATTGAACCTGCTGTTGATCTTGATAACCCACAATCAAAGAATCAATGTTATGATAAGAGAGACTTCCTTGCTAGGAAGCACTGTAAAGAAATAGAACCATGGGTTCAGAAACCCATGCCTTTTCCTCCTAAACCATCCAAGATAAAGGATGATGAGGATTTTGAGCGCTTTGCTGAAATGATTAGACCTATCTTTTTGTGTATGCGTTTGACGGATATGCTTAAAATGAATCCTTATGCTAAGTATATGAAAGATTTTGTTACAAATAAAAGAAGATAATGAAAGCTGAAATTTCCACCATGCTTGCCAATTATACTTTTAAAGGTGGAATACCAAAGAAACTAGGAGATCCAGGAGTACCAACTATACCATGCTCCATTAAAAGAAACTATGTTAAAACTGCTTTATGTGATCTTGGAGCCGGTGTTAGTGTTATGCCTCTCTCTTTATATCGTAGACTTGATTTGAATAAGTTAACACCTACTGAAATATCTTTGCAAATGGCCAATAAATCAACTGCTATACCTGTCGGTATTTGTGAGGATGTGCCTGTTGTGGTTGCAAATGTTACTATTTTAACGGACTTTGTTATTCTTGATATTCTTGAGGACGATATGTAGTATGTCGATTATCCTTGGTAGACCCTTTTTGAATACTGCAGGGGCTGTTATTGATTGCAACAAAGGCAATGGCACTTTTCATGTTAATGGTAATGAGCATACGGTACACTTTCCGAGGAAACAACCTCAAGTTCACAGTATCAATTCTATTGGAAAAATTTCAACAATTACTATTGGAGGTTTTGAATTCCCTCTTCCTACTGTCAAGAAGAAATATGATATTCTTATTGTTGGGGACATGCATACCCCCATTGAGGTAACTTAGTGTTATTTGAAAATTCTCCGATTTCATGTTATTCGGAAAGAGTTTGTTAACAAGACTTGATCAACCTTGTTAGTGGATTCCTTTTGATGAGCACGAGATGGATGAAGTTAGAAAGCACAACTCTCTGTACCCTCCTTTTACTTTCTGTTATTTAGATTAAATAAAGCAAAAATAGTATTTTTTTGTCTATTTTCTGAATTATCCTTGCAATAAAAATACCCTAAAAATAAAAGTTCTCCAAATGTCCTGAAAATGAAATATGATTTTTTGTAGAATACTTAAGAATTTCTGGCACTGAGAACACACCAGGGGGGCCCACCATTTGGCCACGAGGGCACAGGGCATGCCCACCCCCCTGGGGCGTGCCGCCCTGCCTCGTGGGCCCCACGTGGACCCCCTCCACTTATTCCAGCACCCACTCACTTCGTCTTCCTCCAGAAAAAATCCTCCCGTAGCTCAAACTCGTGTTCTTACTCGTTTTGCTGCCATTTTCGATGACCTTGCTCAAAGCTCCATTCACAAAACTGTTTTGGGGGGTTGTTCTTCGGTAGTATGTGACTCCTCCAATGGTCCAGTTAGTTTTTGTTCTAGTGCTTTATTTATTGCAAATTTTTGCTGCTAAGGTGACCTTATTCTTGAGCTTGCATGTCAAATTTATATGGTCCAAAGTAGTTTTAATGCATGATATAGTCTCTAGGCACTGGTGGGAGTAGTTGCTATCAATCTTGTTCAGTTTGGTTCACTTTTATTTTGAGTCACTAAAAATTTTAAAAAAAAATCAGAGAAAGAAAAATGCATAGGAAAATGTACCAAGGTGGTTCCTCAAGGAAGCAAGGACCAAGGCTCGCGATACGTGGGACAATGAACCACCGAGGGAAGCTCAAGTGCGGCCTTGTGAATGGCCGTCAAAGGAGTTTATGGTCCAGGCAGGCATCAAGGATGAATTTGACGCTTATGTGCGTAATGCTGATCTTGAGGACATCGTGTCAAATAAGTGCCTACAGTACCACTACCTAACTGATTCCTTTGTGAGGAGTTTTAAATTTACATCCTCACGCAATTCTCACACTGTTTTATTTGATCTTTATTATAAATCATATACCATCGACCTAGAAGATTTTAATACTACTTGTAAACTCCCGCAGTGGGGCAATGTTAGTGAACCTCGCAAATCTGAATATAAAGACTTTCTTCCTAGTATCACTGTGGGGGAATCTAGAGAAATCACACAAGCTACCATAGGGAGCATTCATTTCCCTTCCATACATTATTTTGCTCTCTTTATAGGTAAATTCATTAACGATAAAGATGAGGCTTGTCACATGTGCGTTCCAGATCTTAGTGTCCTCAAGAGTGCGGTATTAGGTGATAAACAATATAACTTGGGGGCCATTGTTGCACCAAGGTTGCATCTTAAAGGTACAAGTGGAGATTTGTTTGGTAGAATTTATGCAACTCGTGTAGCTAATTATCTTGGTGTACCCATACATGGAAATGATATGGAGTTGCCTCCTGCTTATCTAGATTATAGTGCTATGGCTCGCCATCAGTTTCTTGAGAGGAATGAACAGTTCCTTCAGTACCGACTAATCTTTGACAGACAGCGCACTGTCCATGTTGCCCTCCCTATTCCAACTTTCTTTAACTTTCAGGAAAAAGGAGATATGTTATAACCAGGGAGGAGGCGAACGAGCATGAGAGGAGGACGGAGGCAGCTCGCCCCCAAGCTGCAGCTCTTCAGGCAGTAGCTGATGCATCTCAGTACAACCCCAGCTACGACTTTGGATATCCGCCAGGCCAGCAGTGGCCATAGACCAACTTAGGCCAAAAGCCTATGCTTGGGGGAGTACGTATTTCTCACCGACATTACATTCATGTTCACACACTCATTATAGTTGTCGGTGCTCATACTTTTTCATTGTACTATCCATGCTAGTTTATTTTCTTTTCTAAGCCTTCTTCTTGTGCGTTTGAAAAACCTTAAGAAAAAAAATAGTTGTAGCTTTTAGCTAGTTTACTTTCCATGCCTGTAGTAGTAGTAATTAAAAGAAAACCCAAAAATATTTCTCGTTCTTCTTTTGCTTGTTGGGAGCTTTCCCGTGTAAATAGTTTTATTTCTTTTCTTTTCTTTGGGGGTCGAGAGGAGAAGACCATGATGAAAATGTTGAGTGTCTCTCATATGCATTATTGTTGATTTAACCAAGAGCCCATATTACCTTGTCTTCTCCCTTGTATTATATGCTTGTAGATTCCGGCTTAGTCCAATGCACGTGCACTATTATTATTGTCCACATCGTTCGATCGTGCGAGTGAAAGGCAATAATGACGATATATGATGGACCGATTGAGATGAGAGAAGCTGGTATGAACTCGACCTATCTTGTTTTTGTAAATATGATTAGTTCATCATTCCTGATTCAGCCTATTATGAATGAAACATGTTTGCAATGACAATTAGAGATTATAGTTGCTCATGACATGCTTAATTAGCTAGGAGTTTATAATGGTTTACCTTGCGTGCCAACATGCTATTAAAATGGTTGTGATGTGGTATGATAGGGTGGTATCCTCCTTTGAACGATTCGAGTGGCTTGACTTGGCACATGTTCACGCATGAAGTTGAAACAAAATCAACATAGCCTCCACGATATTTATGTTCATGGTGATTTATATCCTACTCATGCTTGCACTCATTGTTGATTAATCTTAATGCATGTTCACGACTGTTGTCGCTCTCTAGTTGGTCGCTTCCCAGTCTCTTTCTAGCCTTCACTTGTACTAAGCGGGAATACTGCTTGTGCATCCACTTCCATAAACCCCAAAGTTATTCCATATGATCCACCATACCTTCCTATATGCGGTATTTACCTGCCGTTCCAAGTAAATTTGTATGTGCCAAACTCTAAACCTTCAAATGAAATTCTGTTTTGTATGCTCGAATAGCTCATGTATCAACTAGGGCTGTTTATATCTTCCATGCTAGGTGGGTTATTCTCACGATGAGTGGACTCTGCTCATCACTCACGAGAAAATGGACGGTAACCGGGATGCCCAGTCCCATGCTCAAATCAAATCAAAATAATTGCAAACAAAACTCCCCTAGGATTGTTGTTAGTTGGACGGCACCCGTTGTTTCAGACAAGACATGGATTGATGTTTGTTGGTGGTGGGGGAGTATAAAGTTTGCCATTCTGTTTGGGAACCACCTATAATGTGTGTAGCATGGAAGATATAGAGATCTCTTGGTTGTTATGTTGACAATGAAAGTATGCCACTCAAAATATTATTTATCTCTGTTTCAAAACTCGAGCTCTGGCACCTCTGCAAATCCCTGCTTCCCTCTGCGTAGGGCCTATCTATTTAATTTTATGTTGAGTCATCATCCTCTTATTAAAAAGCACCAGTTGGAGAGCACCGCTGTCATTCGCATGCATTGCTATTAATTTACATTGAGTATGACTGTTACTGGATCTCTTTTACCATGAATTACAATGTCTAGTCAGTCCTTGATCTTCGAGGGTGCTCTACATTTATGTTTTGCGATCTCAGAAAGGGCTAGCGAGATACATCTTGTTATATCATGTTATGATTGTTTTGAGAAAGTGTTGTCAACCGAGATTTATTATTATTGCTCGCTAGTTTATTATGCCATTGATATGAGTAAACAAGAGACCTAAATGTTATTGTGAATATGGTTAGTTCATAATCTTTGTTGAAAACTTGAATGCTGGCTTTAGATATTTGCAACAACAAGATCAAACAGAGTTTGTACAAGTTTTTCTTTATCACTTTCAATTTGTCAACTGAATTGCTTGAGGACAAGCAAAGGTTTAAGCTTGGGGGGAGTTGATACGTCTCCAACGTATCTACTTTTCCAAACACTTTTGCCCTTGTTCTGGACTCTAACTTGCATGATTTGAATGGAACTAACCCGGACTGACGTTGTTTTCAGCAGAACTGCCATGGTGTTATTTTTGTGCAGAAATAAAAGTTCTCGGAATGACCTGAAAATCCATGGAGACACGTTTTGTCATTGATGAAAAATATTGGCGAATGAATCAGCATCAGGGGGCCCACACCCTGTCCACGAGGGCGAAGGGCGCGCCCCCCTGCCTCGTGGGCCCCCTGGGACTCCACCGATCTCAACCCCAACTCCATATATTCACTTTCGGCAGGAAAAAAATCAGAGAGAAGGATTCATCGTGTTTTACGATACAGAGCCGCCGCCAAGCCCTAATGAGGGGTGATCTGGAGTCTGTTCGGGACTCCGGAGAGGGGAATCCGTCACCATCGTCATCATCAACCATCCTCCATCACCAATTTCATGATGCTCACCGCCGTGCGTGAGTAAACCCATCATAGGCTTGCTGGACGGTGATGGGTTGGATGAGATTTACCATGTAATCGAGTTAGTTTTGTTAGGGTTTGATCCCTAGTATCCATTATGTTCTAAGATTGATGTTGTTATGACTTTGCTATGCTTAGTGCTTGTCACTAGGGCCCGAGTGCCATGATTTCAGATCTGAACCTATTATGTTTCCATGAATATATGTGAGTTCTTGATCCTATCTTGCAAGTCAATAGTCACCTACTATGTGTTATGATCCGGCAACCCCGAAGTGACAATAATCGGGACAACTCCTGGTGATGACCGTAGTTTGAGGAGTTCATGTTTTCACTAAGTCTTAATGCTTTGGTCCGGTACTCTATTAAAAGGAGGCCTTAATATCCCTTAGTTTCCAATAGGACCCCGCTGCCACGGGAGGGTAGGACAAAAGATGTCATGCAAGTTCTTTTCCATAAGCATGTATGACTATATTCAGAATACATGCCTACATTACATTGATGAACTGGAGCTAGTTCTGTGTCACCCTATGTTATAACTGTTGCATGAGGAATCGCATCCGACATAATTATCCATCATTGATCCATTGCCTACGAGCTTTTCACATATTGATCTTTGCTTAGTTACTTTTCCGTTGCCACTGCTACAATTGCTACAAAAACTGCTACCGTTACTTTTGCCACCGTTACCGTTACTTCCATACTACTTTGCTACTAAATACTTTGTTGCAGATATTAAGTCTTTCAGGTGTGGTTGAATTGACAACTCAACTGCTAATACTTGAGAATATTCTTTGCCTCCCCTTGTGTCCAATCAATAAATTTGGGTTGAATACTCTACCTTGGAAAGCTGTTGCGATCCCCTATACTTGTGGGTTATCACCCGGCCCCTCCTGGGCAGGTCATACCTTGAAGTTATATCCCCAACATTAGGCCCTAGGTTGATTTGAACTTGTTCATATCAATCTCCGCTGTCTGACTTAGCGGAATGTATCACTATAAATTCCTTATCAATTCGTTATAACCCGCCATGACGTCACATAGCAAAATTCTTGTAACCTGCCATGACATCATGTGCATTAACTTTGCACAAGGACCAGGATACCTCAACAGATCTTTATCTTAATGGGCCTCCCGAAAATCGAGGCGCCCTCATTGCTAGCATAATCATTTCGCCTCCTTGATTTTCGCACATGCCATTTTATCACCCCCATGTAAATAGGGACTGGGGGTCTTCCTCTTCATTTTTTACCCTAGCCTCTACCTCTTCTTCTTCCTCGCGACGTCCGACGCCTCCGGAGCTCCGCCGCTGTCGTTGACCTTCTTCAACAACTCTGACCCAGGCCGCTGCATCAACCTGATCATGTCCAGAGAACAGTGGCGCTCCTCCGCTGATCATCTGCCTCGGTAAGTACTCCCCTTTCTTTAGTCCTCATCTGCATTAGGGTTTCCTCTGTTTGTCAGCGTTCATCGGCGTTCGTCGTGGTTTTCTCCTGCCAACGCTTAGTTCAATCTGAGAGGTAGTACAAAGTTGGTGCGGTAGCAGTTTTAGCATCTGTTTCCAATTGTAGATGCATCCTGTCTCCCTGAGATTCAAACTCAGTTCATATGTTCTTCCACTGTCATACTTAGGTTTAGAAATTATTTCCTTTTTCTGAACCTGTTGTAGATCCAATATAATATAACAGATCCGTGGAACCTGTTTGTGTAACACTTAGTGAAAATTTCTTTAGATCCGTAAACCCTGGCTTAAATATCACTGTAGGGGCGGCTCAAAAATATTACTTTATAACCCGCCGAACACCAGCCGACTTATTCATGAAATACTCAAATCAGCTGCATCCGTCTGATGTTAATATCATCCAACTGTGCTTTTGCTGATTTGTTCATACTATTTCTTTCCTCATAATAACCTGTTGATGTCTACTACACAACCTTCTTCTTGTAGACGTTGTTGGGCCTCCAAGTGCAGAGGTAGGACAGTAGCAAATTTCCCTCAAGTGGATGACCTAAGGTTTATCAATCCGTGGGAGGCGTAGGATGAAGATGGTCTCCCTCAAACAACCCTGCAACCAAATAAAAAAGAGTCTCTTGTGTCCCCAACACACCCAATACAATGGTAAATTGTATAGGTGCACTAGTTCGGCGAAGAGATGGTGATACAAGTGCAATATGGATGATAGATATAGGTTTTTGTAATCTGAAAATATAAAAACAGCAAGGTAACAAGTGGTAAAAGTGAGCGTAAACAGTATTGCAATGCTAGAAAACAAGGCCTAGGGTTCATACTTTCACTAGTGCAAGTTCTCTCAACAATAATAACATAATTGGATCATATAACTATCCCTCAACATGCAACAAAGAATCACTCCAAAGTCACTAATAGCGGAGAACAAACAAAGAGATTATTGTGGGGTACGAGACCACCTCAAAGTTATCCTTTCTGATCGATCTATTCAAGAGTCCGTAGTAAAATAACACGAAGCTATTCTTTCCGTTCGATCTATCATAGAGTTCGTACTAGAATAACACCTTAAGACACAAATCAACCAAAACCCAAATATCACCTAGATACTCCAATGTCACCTCAAGTATGCGTGGGTATGATTATACGATATGCATCACACAATCTCAGATTCATCTATTCAACCAACACAAAGAACTTCAAAGAGTGCCCCAAAGTTTCTACCGAAGAGTCAAGACGAAAACGTGTGCCAACCCCTATGCATAAGTTCACAAGGTCACTGAACCCGCAAGTTGATCACCAAAACATACATCAAGTGTATCACGTGAATATCCCATTTTCACCACAGATAAGCACATGCAAGACATACATCAAGTGTTCTCAAATCCTTAAAGACTCAATCCGATAAGATAACTTCAAAGGAAAAACTCAATCCATTACAAGAGAGTAGAGGGGGAGAAACATCATAAGATCCAACTACAATAGCAAAGCTCGTGATACATCAAGATCGTGCCAAATCAAGAACACGAGAGAGAGAGAGAGAGAGAGAGAGAGAGAGAGAGAGAGAGAGAGATCAAACACATAGCTACTGGTACATACCCTCAGCCCCGAGGGTGAACTACTCCCTCCTCGTCATGGAGAGCGCCGGGATGATGAAGATGGCCACCGGTGAGCGATCCCCCTCCGGCAGGGTGCCGGAACAGGGTCCCGATTGGTTTTTGGTGGCTACAGAGGCTTGCAGCGGCGGAACTCCCGATCTAGGTTTCTTTCTGGAAGTTTGGGTATATATAAGAGGTTTTGGCATTGGGAACAAGTCAGGGGGGTCTCCGAGGCGGCCACGAGGTAGGGGGCGCGCCCAGGGGGGCAGGGCGCGTCCCCCACCCTCGTGGGTGCCTCGGGACTCTTCTGGCCCATCTCTGATGCTCCGTGGGCTTCTTCTGGTCCAAAAATAATCTCCGTCAATTTTCAGGTCAATTGGACTCCGTTTGGTTTTCCTTTTCTGCGAAACTCAAAAACAAGGAAAAAAATAGAAACTGACACTGGGCTCTAGGTTAACAGGTTAGTCCCAAAAATCATATAAAACAGCATATAAATGCATATAAAACATCCAAGATTGATAATATAATAGCATGGAACAATAAAAAATTATAGATAAGTTGGAGACGTATCACCTGTTCGTATATGAACTAAACCTGCATAGTATATTTACCTTCATATAACCATCGGGCGGCTTATTATCTCAAATTTGACCCCCCCACCCCACCCCGTTATTCCCCTTTTAGGCCTTTCGCGATAAAATGACTAAGACAGTCACCTCCACTGTGACGGAACAAGCTCTGAACGGATATGTTCAAGTGGGCGTATTATCATCCAAAGAAATCATCCACTGGCGGGATCCAGAGACAGAAACAAGACCTGACCCAAAGGACGGCGAAGTCGTGGTTTTCGCTGATCATATGAGCCGTGGTTTCTCTCCACTCGGCTCAAAGTTCTTCCGCGTCGTTCTGAATTTTAATCAACTTCATCCATAAGACATCGGGCCCAATTCAGTCTCCAACATCTACAATTTCCAAGTCTTTTGCGAAGTATACCTTCAGGAGGAACCCACTGTTGACCTTTCCAGAGAATTTTACTATTTGAACCGCCAAAGAGAGATGACCGATGGACCCAGTCTTGAGCTTGGCGGGATTTCTATCCAAAGACGCAAAGATGTTGTCTTTCCCGCGGCCACGCTTCCCAGTGACCCCAAAGACTGGAATCAAACTTGGTTCTACTGCCAAGACACCTCTCCGGCGGGTGAGAACCCTGTGCCGGGCTCCCGCGATCGCCGGCTTAACCCAAGACATCCTCTTCCAGACTGGATCAGTGCTGCTGAGCGGGCCAAATATGCATCCACCTTTAGCAAAGTAAGAGCCTTAATGGCCAACAGCTTAACTGGCATCGATTTTGTCCGATGCTGGGTTGCCTGGAGGATCATGCCTTTGAGCCACCGCCCTGGCTTAATGTGCGAGTATACTGGCGACACCAAAGATCCACAACGTCATTGCCAAATACATCTGAATGATAAAGAGATCAATGAGATGACCAAAATGCTACTCAATGAGAGCTTAGCAGATTGTAGCAAGACATGGCTGAATTCCTTTTGCACCCTTAACCCGGCTGTAAGTATTTCAAGCTCATTGTTATCTTATTCTTCCTTCTCATATATTGCCTTGTTCTTACTATTACTTGCTTTCCTCAGGCCTATGATCCTTTCTGGAACAAGAAACTTCAGGATAAGCCAGCTAAAAAGGCTAGGGCAAAGAACAAGGCTCCTAAGAAGCCTGCCAAGAAGAAAACAGATGCAATTGATACATTTACTCTGGATGATGAGTCGGAGGTAGAACTTGACTCCCTTGGCTCCTTTTTCGTACATCTTATGGACACTAATTGCTATCAGGATGGCATGGAGGCTAGCCATGCAGACGGTGAAGAGGTAACTATCCTTTCCTCCGACTCAGAGCCTTTGCCAAGACAGAAGGTTCGACGAGTGAGCCGGAAAGTAAGGTTTCTCACCCTTTAGCTTACTTGGATTCAATCTTTATTGTGAAGAAACAATAGCATGAAGTCCGACGCACAACCCGGAACAGTGGCTGTGGAAATCTTTCCTTCGGCTTACCCAATACATCGGCTCCTCGAAAACACCGAAATGAGGTGCCACAGAATTCAACCCTCTCCTTTCCTAAGGCAGGTCTTATCCGTCAACCGCTTAACCCTTCTGACTCAAATTACCAGGGGACCTCTCACTCCTCCTCCGGCGACTCAACTGGGACTCAGATTCCCCTCTTCAAAGTCGCTCCTGGGTGAGAACATTAGATTTCTTTGCTTTAACACTTATACACTGATATGTTGACATCCTTTATATGTCTTATTTTCAGCGCTATAGCCAAGCCCAGCAAGAAATTGAAGGTAAATAAACCGGCCGAAGACCCCAAGGTTGATGAGCCAGAGAAGCAAACAATATCTAAATCCTTGCATCAAACCCTTGAAGGTGCTGCTGATGACCCGCCACCGGAGACCCACAACGTCATAGTGGAGCCAATGGGTGTTGATCCACCCAGTACTAAACCGCCAAGTCCTACCAAGCCTGCTGACGAAGAAACTGAAGATGTTGTGGTTACTGGCACTGGTTATACAGAGCCAGGCAACCCCACCATTTTATCAAAATACAGTGCCAAGGAATAATTTTCAACTGCTGACAAAGGCAAATGGAAATTGGACTTGGAAAGCTACGCTAGCTTCAGCGCCAGTGAGATTCACTCGGGCTACTTAAGCCATTTACATACCAGCTGAGATATGGAAGCCGGCTTAGTCAATCTGATGAAAGAGCGCTTTGAGGTAAACACTGAAACCCTTCTCATATGAATATATGTCGGCCTCCAAGTCTATAGGATACGAAAGAATTGAGAATGTTGTAGACTTAAATGACAACCTTCTTGCAACTCTTCAAAATTATCATGTCTCCATTAGACCAAATGAGTAGCCCCCAAGAGCCAGCTTAATTTGAAAAAATTTAGCCGGGTCATTAAGTATTTGTATGAAAAAATTACCTACATTAGCCCCCAAGTGCCAAGTAGAGTACTTGTAATGTGCTTGGGACTTTAATAGAATGATTATCATGATTCCTAAGTACTGCTTGATTTATCTTTGCAGGATGAATTAAGCATGAAGGAGTCTCAGGTGGTCGATCTACGGAAGAACATCACATTACAACAATCAGAAACTTCAAAGGCCAAATCAGAACTGAAAGCCATCTTGGAAGTATCTAAAAAGTTGAAAACAGACTTCAACATGCAGAGAGCCGGCTGGGAGACCGAAAAAGCAGCTCTACTAAAAGAGCTAAAGATGCTGAAGCTGCTCTTAATCCGGTGACTGAAGAGTTATCCGATTGAAAGGATCGATATGGTTGACTAGAGGGGGGGTGAATAGGCAACTAACAATTTTTAAGCTTTTCTTTGTCAATTTAAACTTTGCAATAATAAAGGTTGTCTAGATGTGCAACTAGGTGGACAACCTATATGATGCAAAAACACTAGCACACGAGCAAGCAAGGATAAGAACACAAATAAGCTTGCACAAGTAAAGGGATGAGATAACCAAGAGTGGAGCCGGTGGAGACGAGGATGTGTTACCGAAGTTCCTTCCTTTTGAGGGGAAATACGTCTCCGTTAGGCGGTGTGGAGGCACAATGCTCCCCAAGAAGCCACTAGGGCCATCAGATTCTCCTCACGCCCTCACACAATGCGAGATGCCGTGATTCCACTATTGGTGCCCTTGAAGGCGGCGATCAGAACCTTTACAAGCAAGGTTTGGGCAAACTCCACAACAACCGGAGGCTCCCAACAACAACAACAACACCACGAAGCTTCACCACAATGGAGTATGGCTTCGAGGTGACCTCAACAAATCTAGGGTGCTCAACACCCAAGAGTAACAAGATCCGCAAGGGATAAGTGGGGAATCAAATTTCTCTTGGTGGAAGTGTAGATCGGGCCTTTCAACCAATCCCGAGCAAATCAACAAGTTTGATTGGCTAGGGAGAGAGATCGGCAAAATGGAGCTTTGAGCAACAATGGAGCTTGGGGAAAAGAGGTGAGTCAACAAGGAAGAAGACGACCCCTTTATATAGTGGGGGAACACATCCAACCGTTACCCCACTAAACAGCCCCGCACAGAGCGGTAGTACCGCTATGAAAGGGCGGTACTACCGCTGAGAGCGGTACTACCGCTCCCTACCAGGCGGTACTACCGCGCAGAAGAGAGAGGCAGGCCACTGGCCCCAGAGCGGTACTACCGCGGGAGTAGAGCGGTACTACCGCTCAGAGCGGCACTACCGCTCCTACTGCCGCAACTAGTGCCGCAAAACCCGACACGAGAAAACATCGTCTCGAATCGAAGCGGTAGTAGGCGCGGTACTACTGAGGTAGTATAACCGAAGCCGAGCGGTACTACCGCTCACGGAGCGGCACTTCCGCTAGGAGCGGTACTACCGCTCTGGAGGCGGTACTACCGCTTTGGGGCTTGGCGGTACTACCGCTGTAGGTCGCGGTACTACCACCGCATGTAGGCTAAACCGAATGAAAGAGAGAAGGAAGCTCCAAAGATGCGAAGGGAAGGCGACGGGTGTGATAAGGATGTGTGCGTGTTGATTCCACCTAGCCTTACCAAAGCGGATCCCTCTTAATAGTACGGTGACTCCTACGAAACTAGTCCACCAACAACGAACCGCAGGAGCTACACCGTCTTGAATAAAACACCGAGGGGAGGAAATCGTCTCGTGCCAATGGATGATCTTCTGAAAAAACTTAACGCACACGATTAGTCCGCAAAAGCATTGTCATCAATCACCAAAACCACTAGGTAATAAATATGCCCTTACAATCTCCCCCTTTTTGGTGGATAGATGACAATACGGGATTTGCATAAACACGAAATATAGTAAGCATACAAACCCGACGGTCCTAACATGTAGTTGGGCTCCCCCTCGATGTGTGCTATTTAGATAAGTGCTTTGGACTGCACAGCACACATACTCGGATCAAAGCTCGCCCTACATTTTAGAGACCAAAAATCTAAGCATGGTGTATGAGAGCAGCATAGATGATATAACAAGAAAGGCACGCAACTCATGAGCTAGATAGATAATGATACTGAAGGGGTAGGGTAGCATATGTCTCACACCATATGACTCGAAATTACGAACTTAGGTCTCACGGACAAACCAACCAAAGCAAGTCAACTAAAACACGAATAAGACAAGACACACGAACAGAAAGAGACACAACTCAAATCCTAAGCTCTCTCCCCTTTGGCATCGAGACACCAAAGGAGAGGGAGCGCTACACTGCCCTGTGTGAGAGCAAGTGAGGAACACACGATCGAGCCCAGCAGAATCATCGGCACCACCGTCGTCGATCCGAAGTGCTCGGTCTCAGAATCGGTCCATGGGCAGTCTTGCTGTATCCACTCCTCCTCCTCGAGAAGCTGGTCCTCAGATCCACTCTGGGACGGTAGCGCCTAACCGAGCGCGATGAGCTCCTTGTGACGACCTCGGGCCTTCTTCTCGCCACGTGAGCCATGTAATCGACCATGAGACTCCATGCGAAGAGCTTCTTTACCTTGGCCTTGAGCTTACGGGCCCAAGATGGCTCTGTCCCGGAGGGCACGTAGTCATCATCCTCATCCTCGGCCTCAGCCTCCTCTTGGTCTCCATAGCAGCGAGAGATGACGGAACACCAGTCTTAGGGGCTTGAGTGCCCAGTTATCCTTCTTCCTCGGGCGCTTGACATCGTGAGAGACCAAGTCTCCAAGCTCCAGCGCCTCCTTGGGATAGACATGATCCCAGGCCTTCTCAATGAGCAGCATAATGAACGGACCATAAATCGGGCATTTGCGCTCGGAGATGGCAGAAACCAGCTCAGACCACATAACATGAGAGATATCCAAGGTCTCTCCGGTGCTCTGCCCCTTCTCCCGCTGACAGAAGATAAGCATGTCCACAAGATAAGAGTGAACCTGGTCCAGATTCGATCACGAGGAAAAGAGTTTCTCCAAGATACGGTGAAGTATATCCAGATAGGCGGGCAGCTCATAGGTCTCCTTCTTTGTCTCGTGGTTGATCTTGAGTGCTGAGAGGGCCACAGAGCTTGCTTGTGAGTGGCGATGGCTCGAAGGTGGGGGCGAAGCCGACAGCAGACTCAAGTCCAAGGTCTTCCACCCCAATCAACTGCATGAAAGCTTTCCACTTGACTGACAGCAACTTGCCATTTGTCATCCAGGTCAGAGTCCTGTCCTCATCAGTCCCAAGGTGAACCGTGGCATAGAACTGGGCCACAACAGCAGCATCATAGTCCTTGTTGAATTGCATGATCCCGAGAATGTTCAGCTGAGTGCACATCTCAAGAGCTTCACCAAAGTAGTCAGGATCACTCTTCATATGCTCGATGTCGATGGAGTGCACGTTGACATAGAGATTCTTCTTGGCCTTGAGAACATCAAAATAGATGGCAAACTGGAACCTGTTCCAGAATGGCCGGTTGACCAAAGTGGGATCTTGGGCGTCCTCATACGGGTTGCGTCGGCGCCTTGCCCAGAACTCCTTGGGCTGCATCTCTGGCACAGTTTTGCCCGGCTTTGACTTGGACCCAGTCCTCTTCTGCATTTGGGGAGGAGGTGGAGCACTAGAAGATCCTCCGGCAGGCTCGGTGGTGCGGTGGCGCTTGGGCGAGTACGACCGGGGTTGACACGACGAGCTTGAGGCTCGGAACCTCATCACCGGAACCACACACACAAAACACGCAAACAACTAGAAGAAACGAGTATAAGCCACAAGAACGAACAAAGAGGATCACAAAGAGGTAGGAGTAAGATGGATTTTGGTAGAGGGCGGTAGTACCGTGACCCTGAAGCGGTAGTACCGCTCCAAGCGGTAGTACCGCTCCGGAGCGGTAGTACCGCTCCAAGCGGCAGTACCGCTCCGGAGAGCGGTAGTACCGCTCAGGGCGGGGAAACAGCCGTTTCCTACTACCGTGGTCAGATCCGGTACTTCCGTCCTACCAAATTCAAAAATACTCCAACCAAACACTAATCCAAACTGCCTAGAAGCCTTCTCCATCCTACTCAAGCCTAGATTTGGCCAAGAATCTAAGGATGCAACCGCTAATGCCCCTAAGAAGCTAGATTGAAAACCTAGACAAAAAGAACAAGAGAACGGGGGCAATACCGGCATCCATGGCAAGAGGACGAGGTGGGGATCGACTCCACCAAAGGGAATGGAGAGAGACGGCCCGGAGAGGGAGATCCGCTGGAGCCCTCCCGCGGCGCCGGTTGCTGGAGAGAGACAGGCGAGAGGGCGAGCGAATGGGTATGGGGGAGAAGAGACTCCCCCTACCCCCGAAATAACCCCCCGCCCACGCCTCCCAGCGGTAGTACCACTGGAGAGCGGTAGTACCGCTGGAGCGGTAGTACTGCTACCAAAGCAATGATGTAGTACCGCCAAGAACAAAAGAGAGGCCTCCTAGGCAAACAAAATGAAGAAGAATACACGAGCGGAACAGAAAGGCGATGACAAGATAGAGACCATCAAAACAAAACACACGAAACATGAACCGAACCCACTCCTTCAAAGCAAACAACACAAAAGGAGCAAGCTCAGGCCTCTCGAGAGAGGCGGTGGCGAGCCACCTATGTTTGAGTCAATTGGTATGGCACCATGAAGAATTATCCTTGGGTCCATGACCAAAACTCCTCTTTGAAGCACAAGCGCCATCAACAATGGCTAAAGTGAAAGAGTTGATCGTTTTATGCATAAAGGGGGGAGGGAGAGTTCATTGATAGAACAACACTCCCCCTATGTCCATGCCTACACCTAAACTAGACATTACATTGAGTGTGGTGGGAGTTGCACGGGTTCAAGTCACATTGCTCAAGTCAATGATATTTAGCTCATGCCTTAACTCGCGAAATCTTGCTTCATCCAAGGGCTTCCTGAAGATATCTGCAAGGTTATCATGAGTGTTGACATACTTGAGCTCGATCTCCCCTCGCCTAATGTGATCCCGGATGAAGTGATACCGAATCTCAATGTGCTTCGTCTTGAAGTGTTGCACCGGGTTGAGAGAAATCTTGATGGCACTTTCATTATCACACCAAAGAGGCACTTTGTCACAATTGACACCGTACTCCTTTAAAGTTTGCCTCATCCATAGGAGTTGAGCACAACAACTACCCGCCGCCACATACTCCGCCTCGGTGGACGAGAGAGACACACAACTTTGCTTTTTGGAAGACCAACTTACCAAAGAGCAACCAAGAAATTGGCACCCTCCTAAGTGGACTTCCTATCCACTTTGTCTCCGCCTAATCGAATCCGTAAATCCTTCAAGCTTGAAGTTTGCTCCTCTTGGGTACCATAAGCCAAAGTTTGGGGTATGAGCCAAATATCGAAGATTCGCTTGATCGCCACATAGTGACTTTCCTTGGTGCGGCTTGAAACCGTGCACACATACCCACACTCAACATGATATCCGGTCTAGATGCACAAAGGTAAAGCAGAGATCCAATCATGGAGCGATATACCTTTTGATCCACCGCTTACCATTGGGATCAATGTCAAGTTGGCACTTGGTAGGCATTGGTGTAGTAGCCGGCTTGACATCACTTAGCTTGAATCTTTTGAGCATGTCTTGAGTGTATTTGGCTTGGTTGATGAAGGTTCCTTCTCTTCTTTGTTTGATGTCGAAACCAAGGAAGAACTTCAACTCTCCCATCGAAGACATCTTGAACTTGGAGGTCATGAGAGCGGCAAATTCCTCATTGAAAGCTTTGTTAGGAGAACCAAAGATAATATCATCAACATATAGTTGGCATACAAACAACTCCCCATTGACCTTCTTAGTAAAAAGAGTGGGATCGATTTGCCCCACTTCGAAACCACGATCTTGTAGCAACTCGGTAAGGTGGTCATACCACGCACGTGGGGCTTGTTTAAGGCCATAGAGTGCCTTATCGAGTTGATACACATGATCCGGAAAGTAGGGGTCCTCGAACCCGGGGGGTTGCTTGACATAGACCAACTCATTAATAGGACCATTAAGAAAAGCACTTTTCACATCCATTTGTTGCAACTTAAAGTTGTGATGGGAAGCATAAGCAATCAACAAACGAATGGATTCAAGACGAGCAACGGGAGCAAAGGTTTCACCGTAGTCGATACCCTCGACTTGGGAGTAGCCTTGTGCTACCAATCTTGCCTTGTTGCGAATGATGTTCCCATGAGCATCTTGCTTGTTCTTGAAAATCCACTTGGTTCCAATGATGTTGTGGTTCTCCGATGGTCTTGGCACCAATCTCCACACCTTGTTGTACTCAAAGTTGTTGAGTTCTTCATGCATGGCATTGAGCCAATCCGAGTCTTCAAGCGCCTCATATACCTTTTGAGGTTCAACACAAGAGACAAACGCGTGATGTTCACAATAGTTTGCCAATTGTCACGAGTGCTTACCCTTTTCTTAGGCTTCCAACCACATTCTCCATGAGATGGCCTTTGGTTGTGAGTTTGAAGCAATCTTGGCGGCACGACGCCTAATTCCTCCTGAGGTGAGATGAGGAGGGTGACTTGATCATCTTGAGCGCCGCCTTGTGCATGAACTTCATCTTGAGCATCCTCGGGGAGAGAACTTGACCTTGGGCATCATTTAAGGTGATATCATCGCCTTGAGCACGATCTTGCCCTTGGTCTTGTTCTAGAGGTTGAGGGCCTTCACTTTGTTCTTGAAGCGTGCAGGGCCTTGGGTTGGTGATTGCTCCACTTGAGTGGAGCATTGTCCTTCTCCTTCGCCACAAGGGGTTCCTCAATGGGTAGGATGAAACCAACTCCCATTCTTCTTATGGCTTGGGAGGAATTTCATCACCTACATCACAAGTGCCACTTTGCCCCACTTGGGAGCCGTTATTCTCATCAAACTCCACGTTACACGTCTCCTCAATAAGTCCCATGGATTTATTGAGGACACGGTAAGCATGAGAGTTTGTAGCATAACCAACAAATATGCCCTCATGAGCTCTAGCTTCAAATTTAGACAAACGAACACCTTTCTTGAGAATGAAACACTTACACCCAAACACCCGGAAGTACTTGAGGTTGGGCTTGTTGCCGGTGAGTATCTCATAAGGAGTCTTGTTCAAACCTTTGCGGAGATAGAGCAGATTGGATGCATGACAAGCGGTGTTGATGGCTTCGGCCCAAAAGTTGTATGGAGACTTGAACTCCGCTATCACGGTCCTTGCCGCATCCATCAACGTCCGGTTCTTTCTCTCCGCCACACCATTTTGTTGAGGGGTATATGGTGCAGAATATTGATGCTTGATTCCCTCATCACTAAGAAACTCATCCAAGGTGTAGTTCTTGAACTCGGTGCCGTTGTCACTTCTTATAGTCAAGATCTTTGCATTATGTTGGCGTTGAGCTTCATTTGCAAAGACGATGACGGTTTGCTGGGTCTCACTCTTCCTCTTGAAGAAATACACCCAAGTGTATCTTGAATAGTCATCCACGATCACCAAGCAATACTTTCTTCCTCCAAGACTATCAAATGATGGTGGCCCAAAGAGATCCATGTGAAGGAGCTCCAAGGGTCTCTTTGAGTATATGATAGTTGTGGGAGGGTGAGCCTTCTCATGAAGCTTTCCTTCAATACAAGCACTGCAAGCACGGTCTTTGGCAAAACTAACATTTGTTAGTCCACGAACATGGTCCCCCTTGAGAAGACTTTGCAAAGATCTCATATTGACATGGGCTAAACGGCGATGCCAAAGCCATCCCACGTCAACTTTAGCCATTAGGCATGTCGCGGTCTTAGTGGGTCGCCCAAAAGTTAATCACATAGAGACCGCTTTCGACATGCCCAACAAAAGCTACTTTAAGAGTCTTGCTCCACAAGAGGGCCACGGTATCAATGTCAAAGAAAGTGGCAAAACCCATGACTGCAAGTTGACGAACGGAAAGCAAATTGTATGCAAGGGACTCAACAAGCATGACTTTCTCGATCGTAAGATCATGAGAAATGACAACCTTGCCGAGACCCAATACCTTAGAATGTGATGCATCACCCCACTCGACATCGGTGGGCATAGATGGAATCTCTTGCACGCCCACCACCATGTCCTTGCTTCCCGTCATATGATTTGTTGCTCCACTATCAAGCAACCATGATCCCCACCGAAGCAAAACCCTACAAGAGATCAATGCTTGGTTTTAGGTACCCATTTGGTAATGGGTCCTTTGATGTTAGTAACGAGGGTCTTAGGAACCCAAATAGACCATTCAATGTACTCATAAGAAGAACCAACAAATTTAGCATAAACATGCCCATCACTAGCACAGCACAACACATAAGAGGGGTTAAAGTCGCCGGCTATGTTCGTGGGGATGACGTTGTCCTTCTTGACATTGCCACCCTTTGCACGGTTCTTCTTTTTCTTGGAAGCACCCTCTCCCTCCCTCACAAAAGTTTGCTTGAGAGGGGGAAGTTGCTTGGTCTTGTCATTCTTCTTCTTGTTCTTGGGCTTGGGCGCGAACCCAATCCCCTCCTTGGCCACAACTTCCTTTTGATTACTCAAAAGGTCGTTAAGGTTCTTCTCACCTTCAATGCATGTGACAAGGCCCTTTTCAAGTTGCTCCTTCAACTTAGCATTCTCCTCAACAAGATGCACATGCTCACAACAAGGGTTAGTAGCATTTGCATTATCAATCAATATCATATGAGGAAAAGTGGCTTTCTCCTTGGTTAGCTTCACTTGGAGTTGATCATGAGACTCTTTGAGACTAGCATGAGCACCCTTCAAGACTTTGTGAGCCTTGTCGAGAGTGTCAAAGTCCTTGTTGAGTCTAGCAAGATCAACTCCAAGTTTTGCCTTCTCGGAACTAAGCACACGAGACACAACAAGAGCATGATCAAGGTCTTTCTTTAATTTAGCGTGATCATCGTTGTGTGACTCCTCAAGAGCCAAACAAAGGCCACGCTCTTCCTCAAGAGCATTGGAAAGATCTGAAATCTCATCGGCATAGTCACGACTATGCCCTTCCATCTTAAAGATGGTTTCTTCATGAGTCTCGATCATGACATTGGCTTCACTAAGTTGTTCCAAGAGAGCAACGGCGCTTCTTGGATTTGCCCTTGAGTTTACTCATAAAGATCTCAAATTCATTTTCCTCTACATTAGTCCCTCATGTTCATCAATGCAATCCGTCAAAGAATGATTGATGATGGTGGTTTTGATGTTGGGGGTTACCTTGTTGGTGGCTTTAGCCATAAGGCACTTGGCGGTGATGTTTTCATTGGGTGAACCGAAGAGAGACACCCGAGGAGTCATTGCAATAGCCACGGAGGCCATGGCAACCGGTTCACCATCCTCATCATCATCATCATCCTCATTGTACTCTTCTTGAACCACCAAGGCTTTGTGAGGAGTCTTCTTTGAAAGTTGCTCTTGTTGGGGAAAGACTTGGCCTTGTCCTTACGGATGAACTTGCCACCATTGTCTTCCATCTTCTCATATGGACATTCCGCTACAAAGTGACTCACATTGCCACAATTGAAACACGTCCTTACTCGTTGCTTGCCCTTAGGGCCACTTGAGTTGCTCTTGTTGAAGTTGGGCCTTGAGTTCTTCTTGCTCCAAAATTGTCTTGAAGCAAGGGCCATGTGTTCATGATAATCATACTTAGTATCTTCGAGGTTTCTCTCTTCTTCTTCCTCCTCTCCATCTTCTTCGACACAAATCTTGGCCTTCAAAGCGAGGTTGGGCTTCTTTGCCCTTTGAGAGCTAAGCACCGCATTGTCGGCGGTCTTGTCCAATATGTTCATAGCCACAAACTCATCCAACACATCACTTGAGGACAAGGTGTGGAAGTCCGGTCGTTGGCGGATGACGGAGGACATGGCTTTGTGGTATGGCATCATTGCTTTGAGAAATTTGCGCTTGATCCAGTTCTCATCAGTGTCCTTACTTCCATGATCCCGGAGGGAGACGGCAAGCTTGGTTACTCTCCGATAGAGCTCACGAGGTTCTTCTTCTTCCTTCATTGCAAACTCATCGGCTTTGTCTTGGACCACTTCATAATTGGACCGTTGAATGCTTGCGCTTCCTCGATACATGGAAACCACCTTGAGCCAAGCATCTTTGGCACGGATGTAAGGCCGAGATGAGGGAGGTCTTGGGAAGGATTGCTTCTTGGATGATGAAGAGAGCATTCTCATTGAATTGATGGTCCACGACCTCTCGTGGAGAAAAGTTGCTCGGATCATGCGGATAGAAACCTTCTTCAATGATTCTCCAAAGGTTAGTGTTCACATGATTTAAATGACGCTTAAAACGATAAACCCAAGAATCAAAATCCTCCTTTTATCAACCTTAGGTGGTGGACCGCATGATTCAAATGAGTGGAAGGAATCGCCCACCATAAATGGGAGGTTGCACATGGGCAAAGATGCCGTGCCATTCTTACCACTAGACGAGGGGCTTTCTCACCGTAGCTTCCCCTTATCGGAGTTAGCATCCGCTCCCGTGTTGGCGGGATCACCCACTTTCACGGGTGCGGTGGAAAGTTTAAGCCCTTCTAGGAAATCCTTAAACATGTCCTTGACTCGCTCGTCATGGAGGTTTTCAATGTGTCCAACGCCACATTGAATTCCTCACGAGATCGAGGTATCCTATCTCCGTAGATGATGTCGGATTCACGGAGTGCTCCCCACATCATCTACGACGCCAACTCATACTCTTCGGACGGTAAAGTCCTTAAAAGAGACGAGGCTCGATACCAATTGAAAGGATCGATATGGTTGACTAGAGGGGGTGAATAGGCAACTAACAATTTTAAGCTTTTCTTTGCCAATTTAAACTTTGCAATAATAAAGGTTGTCTAAATGTGCAACTAGGTGGACAATCTATATGATGCAAAAACACTAGCACACGAGCAAGCAAGGATAAGAACACAAATAAGCTTGCACAAGTAAAGGGATGAGATAACCAAGAGTGGAGCCGGTGGAGACGAGGATGTGTTACCGAAGTTCCTTCCTTTTGAGGGGAAGTACGTCTCCGTTAGAGCGGTGTGGAGGCACAATGCTCCCCAAGAAGCCACTAGGGCCACCAGATTCTCCTCACGCCTCACACAATGCGAGATGCCGTGATTCCACTATTGGTGCCCTTGAAGGCGGCGACCGAACCTTTACAAGCAAGGTTTGGGCAAACTCCACAACAACCGGAGGCTCCCAACAACAACAACAACAACACGAAGCTTCACCACAATGGAGTATGGCTTCGAGGTGACCTCAACCGCCTAGGGTGCTCAACACCCAAGAGTAACAAGATCCGCAAGGGATAAGTGGGGAATCAAATTTCTCTTGGTGGAAGTGTAGATCGGGCCTTTCAACCAATCCCGAGCAAATCAACAAGTTTGATTGGCTAGGAGAGAGATCGGGCAAAATGGAGCTTTGAGCAACAATGGAGCTTGGGGGAAAGAGGTGAGTCAACAAGGAAGAAGACGACCCTTTATATAGTGGGGAACACATCCAACCGTTACTCCCACTAAACAGCCTCAAGACAGAGCGGTAGTACCGCTATGAAAGGGCGGTACTACCGCTGAGAGCGGTACTACCGCTCCCTACCAGCGGTACTACCGCGCAGAAGAGAGAGGCAGGCCATCGCCCCAGAGCGGTACTATCAGCGGGAGTAGAGCGGTACTACCGCTCGAGCGGCACTACCGCTTCCTATCGCCGCAACTAGTGCCGCAAAACCCGACACGAGAAAACATCGTCTCAATCGAGGCGGTAGTAGGCGCGGTACTTATCGAGGTAGTATAACCGAAGCTCGAGAGCGGTACTACCGCCACCGGAGCGGCACTTCCGCTAGGAGCGGTACTACCGCTCGAGAGCGGTATTACCGCTTGGGGCTTCGCGGTACTACCGCTGTAGGTTGCGGTACTACCGCTGGCACAGGGCGAAACCGGAATGAAAGAGAGAAGGGAAGCTCCAAAGATGCGAAGGGAAGACGATGGGTGTGATAAGGATGTGTACGTGTTGATTCCACCCTAGCCTTACCAAAACGGATCCCCTCTTAATAGTACGGTGACTCCTACGAAACTAGTCCACCAACAACAAACCGCAGGAGCTACACCGTCTTGAATAAAACACCGAGGGGAGGAAATCGTCTCGTGCCAGTGGATGATCTTCTGAAAGAACTTAACGCACACGATTAGTCCGCAAAAGCATTGTCATCAATCACCAAAACCACTAGGGAATAAATATGCCCTTACACCGATTTAAAGCGACATGTAAATCAGATGACAGCCGCCATCTTTGGTAAGTGACATTGCATCGCAATTTTGCACCAGTAATTTTCTTTAACCCGCCTGGCGACTTATCATATGTTTGTGCAAACAGGCCCTAGAAGCTCCAACCTTGACAAGATATGTTGGTGAAGCTCAAGGCGGTTTACACGCTGGTGGAACAACTGTACACAGGCACGCAGCGATCCCTAGCGGTCATCTCGCATAATAAACAGCCACCTTCACTCATCAAGGATGTATGGGACAAGTTATCTGTCACGCCCAAGAGAATAGAAGAGAGCAAGCGATCCGCAGCTCGACCCGGCGCCATCACAGCTTTGAGCCGGACCAAAGCATGGCAGGAAGAGTTAGACCCAGAGGACATGGCAACTGGCTGCCCGAGTTATAAAGAAGATGAGTCTCCCTTCTATGCCAGTGATTTTACCAAATGCATCAAAGAGATGCGCCCTCTGGCAAGCAAATTCGCCGAGGAGACGGATTTGTCTAAGTATCAGGTGGCTTACAAAGGAGAACGAAAAAGTGAAAGTGCCGGCTTATGAGATTGTAGAGCTCATTCGTCCAATACGTAAGCACACTTTTGCTCCTGATGTTGATCCGTCCAATCTTATAGACGATGAAGTCGAGTTCTAAGCTTTAACTGGCATCGACTGGACATCATCTAACTTCCAGACGATGGAGGAGGAAGAAGAAGAGCCGGCACAGGATAACCCGGAGTCTTCAACTCACCAAGACCAGAACAACTAATTCAAGAGGCGGCTCTCAGACTGCAGCGCGAATTTTCTCTTTGAAAAAATCCTTAATCATTTGGGCTTCTGGAAATCCTTGTAATAGGCTTGTTTGAAACAATAATTTGCCATGCCATCGTGCATGTTTAGCCTTAAAACTGCTGAATTTTTTTATGTGCTACTGATGAGCTTGCAAGGAATATCATATTGTTTTTCAATGTTCCTGCACACATGGTAAACAACATACACCCTGGCGGTTTACGCCAGGGCGGGTCATAATTTCCAATATAACATGCTCTGGCAACTTAAAGTCTATAACCAGGGCGGGTTAGAAAAAACCCGAAATATTTATTCAAATATGAAGTCATACCTATAGACTGATATCATAATGATGTTGTAAAGATTTTAATCTAGCATGGGTATTAACCCGTAAATATGAAAAATCCTGACTTGAATTTATTCAAGGCAAATCGTCCTGGTGACTTAAAGTCTGCTTATTAGGGCGGGTTATTAACCCAAGATGCTCAAATATGAGTCATGGAATCAAGGCTACATGGCCTGAACTGCAAAAAAAACCAATATTAATATGGAAGAAGGATATGAATCTAAAATTTTCAGAAAAACAAGTCCAGAAAAACAAGGCTTTCATAGGACGCCAAGCCTAAAACTTCAAGTGCTTTCATGGGCCGCACAACCACTGAGTTAAATTCCAGCACACCTATAAGCCGGTTCTCACATGACAAACCGCCGTTTGAACTTTAACAAGTTCAGGGTCTTATTTAAAAGATTGATTGTTAAGAGTACGGCGGGTCATTCCAGGATTACCTGGGCGGAGTAACAACGACATACAGGACAGTTAACCCGTAATTTGGTGTTTACACCTGGCTAGGAAGCTGATCAAGAGGGTAAGCGTAGCTATGCTCATTGAGCAGGAAGCCCCCAAGTGACCAATACAACTGGCTAGGAAGCCGATCAAGAGGGTAAGCATAGTTGAACAGAAAGCCCCCAAGTGACCAATAAGAGTGGCTAGGAAGTCGATCAAGAGGGTAAGCATAGCTATGTTCATTGAACAGGAAGCCCCCAAGTGACCAATAAGAGTGGATAGGTAGCCGATCAAGAGGGTACGCATAGCTATGTTCATTGAACAGGAAGCCCCCAAGTGACCTTATGAACAAATAATAAAGAATCATATATTTAGAAATGAAACGACATAGGTCCTCAATTATCAGGGATGTCGGCTTTATTGTATTGATCATAATATATATATGGATGAAATTATGTACAGCACAAGAGCCGGTGGCTCAAGTGTAATAAGGCAGAAGATGAGCAATGTTCCAAGGCCGGCGGGTCTCCTCCTCTGATGTGCGTGAGTCCTTGTGGTCTCAAATATCAATGAGGTACTATGAACCGTTGTTCAGGTTCTTGCTGACCACAAAAGGTCCTTCCCAAGTCGGGGATAACTTGTGCATATCTGTCTAGTCTTGGATGAGCCGGAGCACCAATTAGCCTTCTTGAAAGGTCCGGGTTTTAACCCGGCGGCTATGATAACGACGAACATATTGCTGGTATATCACCGAACGAGCCGCTGCAAGGTCACGCTCCTCATCCAATATATCAAGAGCATCCTGACGAGCTTTTTCATTCACAGCTTCAACATAAGCCGACACCCAGGGCGAGTCGTGATGGATATCACTTGGAAGAACCGCCTCTGCACCGTAGACCATGAAGAAGGGCGTGTAACCAGTTGACCTGTTGGAGGTGGTATTGATACTCCAAAGCACCAAGGGTAATTCCTCAACCCAACAACCTAGCGTCCTTTGCAAAGGGACCATAAGCCGGGGCTTTATCCCTCTCAAGATTTCTTGATTAGCCCTTTCAGCTTGACCATTGGACTGGGGGTGAGCCACTGACGAGACATCAAGACGAATATGCTCTCGTTGACAGAACTCTTTCATAGCACCTTTAGAAAGATTAGTGCCATTATCAGTTATGATACTGTGAGGGTAGCCAAAACGGAAGATCACCTTCTTAATGAACTGAACCGCCATGGCCGCATCACACTTGCTGACCGGCTCTGCCTCAACCCACTTAGTAAACTTGTCAACCGCCACTAAGATCTCTTGAAAGGTCCAACCATATCCATCCCCCAGACTACAAACAGCCAAGTAATTGGAATCATCCTCAATTCTTGAGCCGGCACATGAGCTCGTCTAGAAAATATCTGACAACCATCACACTTGCTAACCAGATCTTCTGTATCAGCATGAGCCATCAACCAATAAAACCCATGACGAAAAGCTTTAGCCATAAGAGATTTAAAGCCGGCGTGATGGCCACAATCTCCTTCATGAATCTCCATTAAGATCTCACGTCCCTCTTCAGGAGAAACACAGCGCTGGAACACACCTGTGATACTGCATCTGTGTAACTCGCCATTGACAATGGTCATTGACTTAGACCACCAGGTTATTTGCCTGGACAAAGTTTCATCCTCAGGTAACTCTCCCCGGGTCATATAAGCCAAATAAGGAACTGTCCAATTAGGAATAGCATGAAGAGCCGCCACCAAATGTGCCTCCGGATCAGGGATTGCAAGATCCTCCTCTGATAGTATCTTGACTGAAGGGTTATGTATTATATCAAGAAAAACATTTGGTGGCACCGGCTTACACTGAGACCCTAGCCAGCTTAAAGCATCGGCTACCTCATTCTTTCTGCGATCAACATGTTCCACTTGATAACCTTTGAAATGACCAGCAATACCGTCAACAGCCCGGCGATAAGCCACCATGAGTGGGTCCTTAGAATCCCAAGTTCCTGAGACTTGCTGAGCCACCAAATCTGAGTCAGCAAAGCACCTGACCCGGCTTAGATTCATCTCTTTGGCCATCCGAAGACCATGGAGCAGGGCCTCATACTCAGCTACATTATTAGTACAAGGAAACATCAGCCTTAAAACATAGCAAAATTTGTCACCTCGTGGGGAAGTCAAAATAACTCCAGCCCCCGAGCCTTCCAACTGCCTGGACCCATCAAAATGAATTGTCCAATATGTATTATCAGGATTCTCCTCAGGCATCTGCAACTTTGTCCAGTCATTAATGAAATCCACAAGATCCTGAGACTTGATAGTTGTCCGAGGCATGTATTTCAAACCATGGGGTCCAAGCTCAATATCCCACTTGGCCACTCGCCCTGTGGCTTCTCTGTTTTGAATAATATCCCCTAGAGGAGCAGAACTGACCACAGTAATGGGATGACCAAGGAAATAATGCTTCAACTTGCGATTGGCCATGAACACCCCGTAGACTAACTTCTGCCAATGTGGGTATCTCTACTTAGATTCAATTAAGACCTCACTGACATAATAAGCTGGCCTTTGAATCGGATATTCTTTACCCTTTCCTTCCTTTCCACTACAACTGCCACACTAACGGCTCTGGTGTAAGCAGCCACATATAAGAGCAAGGGCTCCTTCTCAACAGGAGCTGCAAGAACCGGCGGCTCAGCCAACAGTTTTTTAAGCGCCTCAAATGCCTCATTAGCAGCATCACTCCAGACAAAGTGGTCCGTTTTCTTCATCATCTGGTACAGAGGAATAGCCTTTTTCCCAGGTGGCTTATAAACCGGCTTAATGCCGCAATACGACCCGCCAAACGCTGGACATCATTGATGCACGCCGGCTTAGCCAATGAAGTTATAGCCTTGATCTTCTCCAGGTTAGCTTCAATATCTCTCTCAAAAACTAGAAAACCCAAGAGCTTGCCCGCAGGCACATCAAAGACACATTTGGCCGGGTTAAGCATCATCTTGTAGACCCGGAGATTATCAAAGGTCTCCTTTAAATCATCTAGCAAGGTTTCCTTCTTTCTGGACTTCACAAAAATATCATCCACATAAGCATGAACATTGCGTCCTATCTGGTTGTGAAGGCAATTTTGAACACAACGCTGATAAGTCACCTGGGCACTCTTGAGCCCAAAAGGCATAGATACATAGCAGAAAGCTCCAAAATGTGTGATGAAAGATGTTTTCTCCTGATCTTTAACTGCCATCTTGATCTGATGATAACGAGAATAAGCATCCAAAAAGGTCAAACGCTCACAACCCGCTGTACATCGATGATTTGATCAATATGGGGAAGAGCAAAAGGATCAGCTGGGCAAGCCTTGTTAAGGTCTGTGTAATCCACACACATACGCCAGGTGCCATTTTTCTTAAGTACCAGCACCGGATTAGCCAACCACTCGGGATGAAAAACTTCAACAATGAACCCGGTCGATAAGAGATGGGCCACTTCTTCTGCAATGCCTTGCACCTCTCCTCATTAAAACGACGAAGAAATTGCTTGACCGGCTTAAACTTAGGATCAATATTAAGAGTGTGCTCAGCGAGTTCTCTCGGTACACCCGACATGTCTGAAGGCTTCCATACAAAGATGTCACGGTTCTCACGGATGAACTCGATGAGCGCGCTTTCCTATTTCAGATCCATATTGGCACTAATAACTGTCTGTGTGGAACGACACCTATGGGATCACAAGAATCCCTACTACGGTTGCCGGGGCGTGGGGTTGCGAGAAGAGTAGGATTAGTAACCAACACGAGGATCGTTTACCCAGGTTCGGGCCGCGAGGATGCGTAAAACCCTAGTCCTACTTTGGTGGGTGTATTTCAGAGAGTTCTTGAGCTCTCGAACTAGCTGTGGTGAGTGTGTGGTTCGAAAGAGCCGAATCCTTCTCCAGTATGCCATGGGCCTCCTTTTATAGTCAAAAGGGGCTGCCATAGTGGCACACAGGAGGTGGAAAGGCGCACATTGCTATGAGCTTATCGCTCGTATTACAGGATAAGACGCATTTAATGCGTAGCTTAGGTGTCCCCTTGCTTTATCGGGGACGGGGGCGAGGCCCGTCCCGTCCGTCGCCGCTCCTCCATGCTTTGACATGCGCCCTGTCTAGCGACGCATGCGGCGCCACATAGGTAGGCAGGCAGCTGAGGTGGCGCGGTGGTGGAGCCTCCATGAAGATCTGCATGCCGCCACGCAGGCATGTGCTGAGTTGGCCTGGAGGCTGCATGTTGCCACGCAGGTGCCTGCCCAGCTGGTTGGGCTGGCAGCTGCATGCGAATGGCGGTGGTGACTCGGTTGGTGCGGGCCTGGCTGTGGCCCCGCTGGCGTCCTCGGTGAGGGCCTTGCCGGGTGGCCCGGCAAGGGTCTTGCCGCCGCGCGCTGTCGTCCCTGGCAAGGACCTTGCCGGGGGTCTGGTGGCCTTCCTCGGCAAGGATCCTGCCGAGGATCGTCACCTTCTAATCCTCATCTGATCTTGAGTGTTCCTTGTCTTCACAAAGATCTGCATGCCACCATGGAGGTGCCTCCCGAGCCCTGGCCCAACGTGATGTTGGAGACCGTGGGCTCAAGGGTGGCTCGCTCTGTTGGTGTGGGGCGAGCTGCCCCAGCAAGGGTCTTGTTGGGGCTGCTGAGGCTGCCCCGGCAAGGGTCTTGCCGGGGGAACCTGCTTCGTCCCTCTGCTCTTTGTGGTCTTGGCCTTGTCGTTGCTCTGGTTATCATGGGCTTCGGTCTTATCTTGGCTCACCTCCCCCATTCTGCTTGGTGTGACTGTGGGCGCGGCTCCGACTGCCCGTGCACAGGTAAAGGGGTACAAAAGTGCGCCCCTCCTTTTGTACACCGATAGGAGCCCCCAGGCCTGGGCCACACATAAGCGCGACACGTTGTTGGGCCAGGCCCAAAATGGTGTGCGGGCAGGCGGGGCGGTTTTTACCGCGGTAAAACTTTTCGCGTGTTGCGCTTCCCATGACCCGCGCGCGGCGCGGCATGGCGTGGAGGGGTGCGCATGACGTGGGCGGCATGCATGGGGCAGTTCCCGCACGCATGCGTCACATCGTGGTAAAGATGCGGCTCGCGCCTTCCCCATAAAAAGAGGAAGGCGTGGAGGCGCGGCTCATTTACCGCGCGGGGCCAGGTCATGGTCTTCAAGGCGTCCACACCCCATGATCACGGGGTGGGGAGAGGTCACCTCACCCGTCCCCTCGATTCTGCACGTTCGCCACGCGTCCTCCATGCGCTTGGGGTGGCAAGCAGTGGAGGCGGGAAACCGGGCCATTGCTGGTTGGGGCAGCGGGTCGGTCCCAATTCCCTACGCCTCTGGTGGCTAGATTGGCCGAGCGGGGCGGCCGAGCCCCGACCCCACCCCTTTATAAGGAGGGGAACGGGGGATGGCATCCCCCACTCTTCTGTCATCTATCTCCTCTCGCTTCTGCTTCTTCCTTTCACTCGCCATGGAGAAAGGGAATCCTAGTCCCTCGACAGTGGCGGCGAGGGTCGCCGCTCGAGAACGCGTCCCTCCTCCTCCTGAGCCCATGGTGGTTGAGCCGGCCGCGAGGGGAAGGGGGAGGGGGCGAGGCCGTGGGCGAGGCCGGGGCAGAAGTCGTGGTGCTCGGGGAAGAGGAGGGCGGCGCGGCCGCGCGCCGCTTCGCTAATGATGCCCTTCCTGATGGAAGGCCATGTTGGAGAACAGCCCCATGAAGTTCTTCATCAGCTGCGCCTGCCTCCGCTGCCGCTTTCATCTTCCCGCCCGCTTGTTTCGGGAGATGGAGCGTGACCGCCCCAATCCCTCAGATTGCACATGAGGGGCTGTGGGAATGGGGCACGCTGGTCGACGCCGACTTCCGGCCTCGGTCATGTACTCCGTGGATGGAAGACGTCGTCAGATCCACAGCCGACGACGGCAGGGCTCGTCCTCTACTTCAAATTAATGGAGGGCGGCCTGCTCTCCGTCAAGGTCTTCGGAGACTTCGAGACTCGCCTGAAGTGCTGCGTGGAGAGCTCCTCCAACGGAGATTCCAACGATGGAAGCTCTTCCTCGAGCGAAAGTGATGAGGAGGACAGCGGGTCAGATGACGGGGATGAGTCCGACTAGGCGTCGGACGCCCCACGCCTGGGCGGGTGCGGCAGCAGCATTTGCACCTGGCCGCTCCTCCAGCAGAGTTTTGCCGGGGGTGGGGCCAGCTCCTTGAACTTCTCGGGGCCGTCTCCTTGGGCGGCTGGCGTTGGGAGGTTGCGGAAGAGGAAGAGGGCGGGCGGCAAGGCCATCAACTCGGAGTACGCGGGCACCGACGCCTTCATCACGTATTGTCGGTCCTGCCGCCTCGTCTTCCAGCTCCTTTCCCGGCACCGTCATCACCGGCCCACCCGTGGGCGGCCACCGAGGTGTTCTCTTGGTGCTTTCTGCTGCTCATAGCTCACCTAGGTGCCTCTTTTGCCCTTTCGCCTCCTTGACCTGCCTCCTGAGGAGAGGGACAAGAAAGGGGATCACGGGCATCTTATCTCTTTTTTTATCTGTAAGCCTTCAGCCTTGTTAAATTTAAAGCTTGTAATCCCCCTTGTTCATGTTTTTCATTCCGTACGGACTGTACCCGTGTGGGATGCTTTTAATGAAAAAGGGATGTTTGCCGGGGTTTTCGTTCGTGGGCAGACCCCGCGACAAGGAGCGAATCCTTGTTAAAATTTAAGATAAACGTTTTCACCCGGCAACAGGCCTTGCCGTACCCCCACTTCGCTTGACCATTCTCGCGCCCTTGGCGGAGGCAGGGAGGAAGCGGGCTTAGGCTCCTCGTTCTACTTCCTTGCCACCGTGACTACGACCAAATCCGGGCCCAGGAGATAATCCTTGGGTATAGAAAAGGGGAGCACGATGGCTTAGAAATAAAACGAGGTTCCACATATCCCAGTTCCGTTCTGAAATGCATGATAGAGGATGAAAGACTGCTCTAGATCTGCAGCCCCCGGTAACCTTGTCTTGCCGCGGTTGGATCCTTGTGCTTGCAGCCCTCGGCAACTCTGGTTTGCCGGGGTCGGGACGCCGATCCGTTTTCTTTCTTCCAAGTAGCTCAGCAGAAGTGCTCATGTGCCCTGCGAACCAAAGGAGGACAGAAAAGAAACAGATAGACGCGCACTCGACCTCTAGGCTAGGGGTTAGTCGCCGCTAAGCACTATCAACTCTAACCAAGGAAGAGACTTGACCTAGCATGCATGCTATAACTTAGGGCGCCAGCGCTTCATTTATTTATGCTCAGGTCTCATACCGGCTTTGTAATGAAGGGTTACATGCCTTGCCGACAAAGCTTGTACAAAAGGTGGTTTGCCAGAGGCTCCAAGCAAGCCGCCTTTATGGGTAAAACTTGCAAAGATGCTCGATGTTCCGTGAATTGCTCATCGACAGAACCTTCGATCTCTGCAGGATCGCGCTGGCCCGGTGACTCAGACACCCGATAAGGGCCTTCCCACTTTGGTGTCAACTTGTTGGAAATCTTGGCCGATCGAATGCGTCAAGAACAAGGTTGCCTTCCTCAAAGCTTCGGCATGAAGCTTGCGGCTATGGTAGCGGCGCAAGGCTTGCCGGTAGCGCTGCTCTCACAGCCGCTCAAGACGATCTTCCTCAAGGAGCGCCGCATCATCTTGGCGAATCGCTCTTGCTCAAGCTCATCATAAGCGAGCACTCGAGGTGACCCAGATATGAGTTCCGTGGGGAGAACTGCTTCGCCCGTATACTAGGGCAAAAGGTGTCCGCTGGTGGCTCGACGGCGCCGCCCCGACGACCAAAGAACCGCCGCAATTCATCAATCCAGCGCCTTCCGCTCTTGGCGCAGCTTATCAAAAGTCTTTGTTCTAGGCCTTGCAACACTTCAGCATTTGCCCTCTCCGCTATCGCTGTTCGCGGGTGTGCCACGGAAGCAAAACAGCACCTTGCTGCCGAGGTCTTGAATGTATTGCATGAAGGTGCGGCTTGTGAACCGCGTGCCGTTGTCGATGATGACTGCTTGGCACACCAAAACGCAGATCAGCCCTTGAAAACTTGATACCGACCGAAATCACCTTTCTCATCGCTTCCACCTCCGCCACTTTGTGAACTTGTCGATTGCAACGCATAAGTACTCAAAGCCCATGACAGCTGGGGAAAGGGCCCAAGATATCGAGCCCCTGCATCGAGAATGGCCAGAGAGAGGGATTGTTTGAAGGGCTTGAGCTGGTTGATGAAGCTTCTTTGAATGGAACCGACACTCTTCACACTTGGTTACTAGTGCCGTCAGATCCTCGGAGGGCGGTGGGTTGAAGAAACCTTGCCGAACGCTTTTCCAAGAAGGGCCTCGACCTATGTGGGAGCCACATATGCCTCCATGTATCTCTGCCAACAGCTCTAGTCCTTCCTCCTGAGGGATGCACTTCAATTTCATGTCGTTCGGCCTTTTCCTGTATAGGACGTCGTCGACGAACTGGTACAGCGTGGACCGGCGGGCTACTTTTTCCGCTTCCTCCTACTTCTCAGGAAAATCCCCTGTTTGGAGGAATCGGGCAGTATGATGTGCCCATGCCGGAGCCTGGGGCTCGACGACAAGGACCAAAGGCATTTCCTCAGCCATGGGCATGGCTGTCTCCATGGCCAGGGCTTGACGCCCTGCCGGAGCCAGTTGCCCTTTGGCAGGCTCAGCGTCCGTGGCAGCACCCTTGCCGGAAACCCCAGGGGGCTCGGTAGGAAAGTACTTTCCGGGACCTGACTTCCTCCGCTTGTTCTGCCCCATTGATGGTTCGACGGATGGTTGAGTTAACCGGAGCAAAAAGGTACCTGGTTCCACAGGTAGCTTGAATGCAGCACACTTTGATAGGTAATCGGCGATGTCGTTCTCCATTCGGGGGACGTGCTCCGCTTGGATGCCGTCAAAGCATTCCTCCAGCTTCCTCACCTCATCTACGTAAGCCTCCATCAATGGGCTCTGATAATCCTTGTTGACCTATCTAACAACAAACTGCGAGTCACCCCTGACGATGAGCTTCTTAACCCCAAGGTCTGCCGCGATCCTGAGACCGGTGAGCAATCCCTCGTACTCAGCAGTGTTATTGGTGGACATCTCCCTGGGGAGGTGCATCTGGATCACGTACTTGAGGTGCTCTCCGGTGGGTGCAACGAGCAGCACACCGGCACCGGCGCCTTGCAGCGAGAAAGCCCCATCAAAGTACATGATCCAGTCGCGGTCTGTTTCCTTGCCGGGGAGAGTGGTCTCCTAGATTTCTTCATCAGGCATTGAGGTCCATTCTGCAATGAACTCCGCCAAGACTTTGCTCTGGATTGTTCAGGTACTTTCAAACTTCAAACCGAAACTTGATAACTCCAGGGCCGATTCCACAATCCTTCCGTTGCATCTGGTTATGCAAAGATCCGCTGTAACGGGAGGCGTGACGATAAAGGATCTCGTGGGCTTGGAAGTAATGACGCAGCTTCCTCGAGGCCATAAGGAGGCCAAAGAGCAATTTCTGCACGCCGGAGTACCTTGATCTAACTCCCTGCAAGAGGGAGCTGACAAAGTAAACCGAGTGTTGCATCATCTTCTTCTTCTGCACCACGTCACTCGATTGCGCGGGCACTGCCTTGGTGGCATCAGACTCTGCCGGGGGCCTCGCCTTGCCGGCACCAGGCCCTGCCGGGGAATCTTTGGCTTTCCATCCGCTGGTTCTGCCGCCATCATCGCATCTCGCCGACTTCCCTCGTGCTACCAAGGCGGCATCGACCACTTGATTTGTCGCCGCCAGATACAGCAGCAACGGCTCTTGTGGTTTAGGCGCAACTAGTATTGGCGTGGAGGAAAGGTATTTCTTCAGATCCTGCAATGCTGCCTCAGCTTCTGGGGTCCACTCCATTGGGCCTGCCTTCTTCAAGATTTTGAAGAAAGGAAGGGCACACTCGGCGGACTTGGAGATGAATCGGCTCGTGGCGGCGACGCAGCCGGTGAGCCGATGCACATCCTTGGTCCGCTTGGACGCCTCAATCTGCTCAATAGCCTTGATTTTGTCTGGGTTTGCCTCGATCCCGCGCTGCGACACAAAGAACCCGAGAAGCTTGCCGGATGGAACGTTGAAGACACACTTCTCAGGGTTCAGCTTGAGGTTGATCTTGCACAGGTTGGCAAATGTCTCTTCCAGATCTTGCACAAGAGTTGCCCCGTCTTTGGTATTGACCACTATGTCATCCATGTATGCTTCCATATTTCTATGGAGCTGGGGTTCAAAACCAATTTGGACTGCTCTTGCAAACGTCGAGCCAGCACTCTTCAACCCAAAAGGCATCCGCAAAAAGCAATATGTACCACATGGGGTGATGACTGTTGTCTTCTCTTCATCTTCTCTTGTCATGAAGATTTGGTGGTAGCCCGAGTAGGCGTCGAGGAATGACAACAGATCACACCCGGCCGTGGAGTCGACAATCTGGTCGATGCGCGGCGATGGGAAGGGGTCCTTAGGACAAGCCTTATTGATATCTGTGTAGTCAATACACAGCCTCCACTTCCCATTTGCCTTGCGCACCACTACCGGATTGGCCAACCACGTCGGGTGGAGCACTCCTCTCACCAAACCTGCCGCTTCCAACTTCCTGATCTCCTCTGTGATGAACTCCTGCCTCTCCAGAGCCTGTTTTCTGACCTTCTGCTTGATGGGCCGCACATGAGGACAGACAGCTAGGTGGTGCTCAATCACCTCACCGGGCACCGGGGATGTCGGATGCTTGCCACACAAACACGTCGACATTCGTCCGCAGGAAGGTGACGAGCGCGCCTTCCTATTTGCTGTCGAGGGTGGAGCCTATGGTGAAGGCCCCTCCCGTGCCATCCTCCCTGACGGACACCTTCTTAGTCTGCGGCGGCTCAGCTCTGGATTTCTTGCTCTTGCCGGTAGAGCTCTCTGGCACGTCCTCGACGGTAGCGTAGCACTCCGAAGAGGCGTGCTTGGCGGAGTGGGTGCGAGAGGTCTTGCCGGGATTTCTCTTCCCTTCCGGGCCTTCAGCGGCAGGAGCAGGTGTCTTGACGGCAGCTGCTGCAACTGCTTCCCGTTAGAGTTGGTCGGCGCAGATCAGCGCGTCCTTCTTGTCGGAGGGGATGGAGATGATGGTCAATGGCCCGGGCATCTTTAGCATGTTGTAGGTGTAGTGTGATGCTGCCATGAACTTGCCTAGTGCCGGGCGGCCGAGGATCCCGTTGTAGGGCTAGGGGATCTCGGCCACGTCGAATATGATCCTCTCCGTTCTGTAGTTCAACTCCCCTCCAAACGTCACGGACAGTGTGACCTTCCCCTTCGGTTGGCTCCTCCCAGGATTGACCCCTTGAACGTACCCATTTCCTCGAGGTCTCCATCTGGAATTTGCAGTCTTTTGATCACGACAGGCGAGATCAAGTTCAGGTCGGCCCCGCTGTCAACCAACATCTTGTTCACCTTGAGGTTGCGTATCATTGGTGAGACCAACAATGGCAAACACCCGACCGCGGTTGTGCGGTCAGGGTGGTCCTCGGCGTCAAAGATGAGGGGCGTGATGGACCACTTCAGCGGCTTCTGAGCGTTGAACGACGGTTCCGCTGCCGTAATCTCACGCGCCCACTGCTTGAGATGGCGGTGAGAAGTATGCAGCGAGGCACCACCATCGACGCACATGTCCTCCGTAGCCTTCTGGAACTCTTTCTCACCGGACTCGTCATCCTCGTCGTGATCATCGTCATCTTGTTTCTTGTCACGGCCCCGGGCGGGCCTCTCTTGCTGGTTGTCCTTGCCGGGGCGGCTTCATTGGCCGCCACACTTCTTGACGGATCCCTCAGCACCATCCTGACCTTTCTCCTTGTCCCGCCTTTCATACTCGGCCTTTTGCCTTTCAGCAAGCAGATCGACTTGTCAGCAGTTCTGGAGGTCGTGGCCCTTCGTGCGGTGGATCTTGCAGTACTGCTTGCCGGAGCCCCCTGGCTTGTTGGTGGCTGCTAAGGCCCAGCAGGCGGCACACCTGGCAATCTCCTTGCCAGTGCCGTCTGCCTTGACCTTCTTGGCAGCGCCGGTGTCGTCAGACCCCTCGACGGCAAGTACAGCCTGGCCCTTGCGTTTCCTGTTGCGACGCTGGCCCTTCTTCGTCGGGGTCACGGCGTCTTCGTCGGTAGAGTCGGTTTCCGCACTGGCATCTTCGCCAGGGTACTTCCTTCCCTCTTCAGCCCGGCGCATTTATCGCCGTAACGTGAGCTCGCCTAATCCTTAACCTTGGTCATCGCCACTCTTCACAAGATCTTGCGGTTGCGCATGTTTCGATGGAACGCGCTGATTACAGCGGCGGGATGAACATCGGGGATGTTGTACTGCACCCGGCTGAATCTCTGGATGTATTTGCACAGGGTTTCCCCTTCCGTCTCGGGAATGATATGCAGATCACTGGCCTGGCCATGAGCTTGGTGGCCTCGTGAAGGCGCTTAACGAACTCATGGCACGATCGACTAAGAAGAAATGGAATCCACCGCAAGTGCATCAACCAAGACATGACATTAGGCTTCAGTGCGGCCAGGAAATAGTTGGCAGCACCTTGTCGTCATGAGCCCAAAGAGCCTGCATCGTGATGGTGTAGATGCTGAGGAACTCGGACGGATGGGTCTTGCCAGTGTACTTCTCGCCGACGTCGGGCTTGCACGTGCGGTGGGACGGCCACTGGAACTGCCGCAGCTCACGGGTGAAGGCTGGGCAGCCCACCTCGTAAGGTAGGCCGCTGGAGCCCCCCGGTGCTGGGTAGTCCATAGTGGGTCCCGCCCGCTTGTCCGACTGGTGGCGCGTTTCGCGCCGGCGCTCGATGGTGGTCCAAGCGTCTTCGTGAGCTCGTTCCCGAAGAACCTGGCGCTGGTCGTGGAGGGTCCGCGGGTCGGACGACGCTATGGAGATGTTATCACAAGCGTCGTCACGACGGGCCGACGCCTGCAGCGGCTGGCGAGGAGGAGGAGAGTGCACCGCGGCCGCAGCTCCCCCGGTCCCCCCAGCGCCAGCATGTGGTGGCTCGGTGGAGCGACCCGAGGGCCCCGCCGGCCGCGGGTCGTCTTTGTTGGCGATGGCGACGAGGCTCCGGATGGTGGCCCTCCACTCGTCAAGCTTCTCTGCAACAAGAGGGAAGTCGAGGAGCAGCTACACGCGTGCCAAAGCCTCTTCTGGCGTGGGCGGCGGCGACAGCTGCGTGGATCGCGACGCACTTCGACTTCTAACCACGTTAGAAGGAGCTCCGTTACGATCCAGCGGCTGCGTGCCATTTTCGCCAGCACTTCGGCGGGCATGCTGAACTCCTTCATCCCGTGGACAACGCACAAGGCTCTTCCCACGGCGGTGCCCAGGGTCACCGGCGTGGTGACGCTGCTTGTCGTGCACACCATGGTAAGAGTGAGCAGTGGTCGCCGGTGTGGGCGTCTTGGAGGTCGCTGCGCCGCCCGGGGGTGGCACAACAACACTCCTGGAGGGCCCCGCGCCGCCTGCGGGGGGTCTAGCTCTGTTTTTGGATCTGGCGACGTGCGGCCGGCCGTCTGGCGCGCGAACGATGCCGCTCGCCAGGCTCTGACTGCCAGAGTGATGCTGGTGTTTGCGGACCACGGCCCGGGTCCTGTCCGCGACCGGCCCACTGCTCGCCCGCACTGGCACGGGCCATTCAGCTCCCAACGAGCCGATCGCCGTGGCCGTCTTCTTCTTGGGAGCCATGGTGACGAAGAACTGCTAGGCTAGCTACTAGACCTGATTCTTTGCGCCCCCTACCTGGCGCGCCAAAGATGTCGGTGTGGAAGGACACCTATGGGATCACAAGAATCCCTACTACGGTTGCCGGGGCGCGGGATTGCGAGAAGAGCAGGATTAGTAACCAGCACGAGGATCGTTTACCTGTGTTCGGTCGCGAGGATCGCGAAACCCTAGTCCTGCTTTGGTGGGTGTATTTCAGAGAGTTCTTGAGCTCTCGAACTAGCTGTGGTGAGTGTGTGGTTCGAAGAGTCAATCCTTCTCCAAGATGCCATGGGCCTCCTTTTATAGTCGAAGGGGCTGCCACAAGGCACACAGGAGGTGGAAAGGCGCAGTGCTATGAGCTTATCGTCAGATTACAGGATAAGACGATTTAATGCGAGCTTAGGTGTCCCTTGCTTTATCGGGACGGGCGAGGCCCGCCCCGTCCGCCGCTCCTCCTTTCTTTGACACGCGCCCTGGCTAGCGACGCATTCGGCGCCACGTAGGTAGGCACGTAGCTGAGGTGGTGCGGTGGTGGAGCCTCCACGAAGATCTGCATGCCGCCACGCAGGCATGTGCTGAGTTGGCCTGGAAGCTGCATGTTGCCACGCAGGTGCCTGCCCAGCTGGTTGGGCTGGCAGCTGCATGCGAACGGCGGTGGTGACTCGGTTGGTGCGGGCATGGCTGTGGCCCCACTGGCGTCCTCGGTGAGGGCCTTGCCGGGTGGCCCGGCAAGGGTCTTGCCATGCTGTTGTCGCCCCCGGCAAGGACCTTGCCGGGGTCCGTGGCCTTCCTCGGCAAGGATCCCCGCCGAGGATCGCCGCTCTAATCCTCATCGATCTTGAGTGTTCCTTGTCTTCACAAAGATCTGCATGCCACCATGGAGGTGCCTCCCAGCCCCGCCCAACGTGATGTTGGAGACCATGGGCTCAAGGGTGGCTCGCTCTGGTGTGGGGCGAGCTGCCTTGGCAGGGTCTTGCCGGGGCTGCTGAGGCTGCCCCGGCAAGGGTCTTGCCGGGGGAACCTGCTTCGTCCCTCTGCTCTTTGTGGTCTTGGCCTTGGCGTTGCTCTGGTTATCATGGGCTTCGGTCTTATCTTGGCTCACCTCCCCTGTTCTGCATGGTGTGACCGTGGGCACGGCTCCGACTGCCCGTGCATAGGTAAAGGGGTACAAAAGTGCACCCCTCCTTTTGTACACCGACAATAACAAACTGCTGAGATGAGTCACCAGGGGTAAAGTCAATCTGTTTAGTGTCATCTGCCGACTTAAATTCCAGCAATGGGTCATGCTCTGTGGTAGGTTTCTTCAAGGGGGTCATATCTGTCGGGTCAACATTATCCTTGTAAAACTTCAGCTCCTCTACAACAAAGGCAGACTCAGCATAAGCAACATCACCTTCTTCACATTCAAGAGTTATCTTCCTGCCACCATGGACTGTGATGGTACCCTTATGACCCGGCATCTTGAGTTGCAGATACACATAACAAGATCGTGCCATAAATTTGGCGTAAGCCGGCCGCCCAAACAAAGCATGATAAGGGCTTTTGATTTTTACCACCTCAAACCATAATGTTTCCGCCCTGTAATCATAGTCATCACCAAACGCTACTTCCAGGTTGATTTTACCAACTGGGTAGGCCGACTTACCAGGCACCACCCCATGAAAAACTGTGGAGGACGGCTTAAGGGCTTTATCAGTCAAATTCATACGACGAAAAGTATCATAATAAAGGATATTGATGTTGTTGCCTCCGTCCATAAGCAGCTTAGTGAATTTATAACCTCCAACCTGAGGGGCTACCACCAACGCCAGCTGACCCGGGTTGTCAACCCGGGGCGGGTGATCCTCACGGCTCCATACAATTGGCTGCTCTGACCACCGCAAATATTGAGGTACCGCCGGCTCAACTGTATTGACCGCACGCTTGTGGACCTTCTGATCACGCTTGCAAAGATTTGTAGTCAACACATGATACTGGCCCCGCAAATATTGAGGTACTGCCGGCTCAACTGTATTGACCGCACGCTTGTGGACCTTCTGATCACGCTTGCAAAGATTTGTAGTAAACACATAATACTGGCCCCCGTTGAGTTGTTTAGGATTAGATTGATACCATGACTGCTGCTCCTGGTTACTGTGACCGGGCTACTGGTTGTAGCCACCTTGATTACCTTGACCTTGAAATCCGAAGTTTAAGCCGCCACCTCCAAAGTCGGGCCCTTGAGAGCCTGATCCTGACCCGTCGTGCGGGCCGTTATTGCCGTTGTGGTCCTGCTAAAGGCCAGAGCTCTTATATTCCTTCATGATAAAACAATCTTTCCACATGTGCGTGGACGGCCTATTTGGACGACTGTGTTTTGGGCAAGGCTGGTTCAACATCACCTCAAGGTTAAACCTTGGGCCTCCAACCCGTGGTTGTGGCCTCCCCTTACGACGTTGATTGCTATCCCGCGTATTGGTGTTGGCCACAAAATCTGACCCGCCGTCGGTTTGCTTGCGCTTACCATTGTTACCTTGATTCTGCCCCATCATGTTTTGCTGCTGTCCTTTTCCGTTGCCGTTCTTCTTCCCCTTGTTGGACTTCTCCTCATCAAACCCCGTGTCTTTAGTATTATCAGAGTTGGCGTATTTGGTGAGAGCCGCCATGAGCTCTCCCATGTCATTGCAGTGACGCTTAAGCTGCCCTAACTTCTGTTTGAGGGGAATGAATCGGCAGTTTTTCTCCAAAATCAGGACAGCAGACCCGGCGTTGATGCTATCTGACGAGTGGACAATAGCCGAGACCTGGCGGACCCAGTGGTTGGTCGACTCATCCTCACGCTGGACACAAGCATCCAGGTCGATGATTGATAGCGGCTGTTTGCACGTGTCTTTGAAATTCTGAATGAAATGCGCTTTCAACTCTGCCCACGAATAGACAGAATTGGGGGGCAATCCCTTCAACCAGGTTCGCGCCGGCCCATCTAACATCATGGTGAAGTACTTGGCGCACACATCATCATTGACATCTAACATCTCCATAGCCAGCTCGTCGCTCTCAATCCAAACCTCAGGAGGTTGATCATCTGTGTAATTGGCCACCTTTCGGGGAGCTTTGAAATCTTTAGGCAACCGCTCATTACAAAGAGATGGTGCTAGGCAAGGTACCCCTACCGTCCTAGAAGTCATCCCGGCTTCAACGGACGATCAAGGGTTATGCTGGAGCTGTTGTTGAATCGCTAATTGAGCTGCCAGCTCCGCCTCTTGACGTGCTCTGGCCTGATCCATCAGGGCCTGAGCATTTTTGTCAACACGTGGCGGCTCATGCCCGTGGGGTGGGTTACGGTGCCGCTCACTGCTGGAAACCTCCGGTGATTCAACATGTCGGCTGTAACTTCGGCTGGGGCGCGGAGTTGAATGAATCCGCTCACGACTATATGAGTAAGCCGCTTGCTGAGCTACCGCTATGTGAAGAAGCTCCACAGCCTTCCAGGCCTCAACCGCCGCGGGAGATTCACCTTGGACTGGGAGAGCCGCCAGCCGCGAAGCCGCGGCAATCATATTATCCAAAGGGTTAGAATAATGACCAGGCGGTGTTAACAACTGCTGAGGCGGGGCTAAGTTTAAACGAGGCGGGTCTGCTATGTGCAGTTGAACAGTCGCCCCGGTCACGGGCGCCTCGACAGCCCGGGTCACCTCGGGCGGGTTACTTGGTCCTGCCCCGGGTGTATTGAAGAGATTCCTTGCATCAAACTCCAAAGGTAGACGGCTCTGGTGCCTCCTGTGAAGAACAACATTTGATGCATTCTGATCCAAGCTTAACCGGAAGTTTTCTGCTTGAATCCGTTGTGACTCGGCATCCAAGGCGGCTCGCTCTGTTGCCATCCTAGCATTCTCAGCATTAAGATCCTCCTTGGCCTAAGCTATCTCATCTCGTAGTTTCGCAACGTCCACCTTATGCTGTGCTTGAGTCGCCGGGGTTACTAAAAGGATCGAGAAGAGGTGTCTAGAGGGGGTGATTAGACACTAAGTACCAAAAGTTGCAGTTTTTAACTTCTTTAAGTTGGAGTGGAGTTTAGGCACAAGTTTAACACTCACAATGCATATCAAGCAAGCATGCAAAGGTTATATGAGCAGCGGGAAGTAAAGCATGCAACTTGCGAGAATGTAAAGGGAATGGTTTGGAGGATTCAAACGCAATTGGAGACACGGATGTTTTTGTCGTGGTTCTGATAGGTGGTGCTATCGTACATCCACGTTGATGGAGACTTCAACCAACGAAGGGTAACGGTTGCGCGAGTCCACGGAGGGCTCCACCCACGAAGGGTCCACAAGAAGCAACCTTGTCTATCCCACCATGGCCATCGCCCATGAAGGACTTGCCTCACTAGCGGTAGATCTTCACGAAGTAGGCGATATCCTTGCCCTTACAAACTCCTTGGTTCAACTCCACAATCTTGTCGGAGGCTCCCAAGTGACACCTAGCCAATCTAGGAGACACCACTCTCCAAGAAGTAACAAATGGTGTGTTGATGATGAACTCCTTGCTCTTGTGCTTCAAATGATAGTCTCCCCAACACTCAACTCTCTCTCACAGGATTTGGATTTGGTGGAAAGAAGATTTGAGTGGAAAGCAACTTGGGGAAGGCTAGAGATCAAGATTCATATGGTAGGAATGGAATATCTTGGTCTCAACACAAGAGTAGGTGGTTCTCTCTCAGAAAATGTGTATTGGAAGTGTAGGTTCGTTCTGATGGCTCTCTTCACGAATGAAGAGGAGGTGGAGGGGTATATATAGCCTCCACACAAAATCTAACCGTTACACACAACTTGCAAACTCGGTGGGACCGAATTGATAAACTCGGTCAGACTGATTCAGCAAATCTAGTGACCGTTAGGATTTTCGGTGGGACCGACATGCAACTCGGTAGGCCCGATATGGTTAGGGTTAGGGCATAACGTAATCTCGGTGAGACCGATTACACAAACTCGGTGGGACCGATTTTGGTAATAAGCTAACCAGAGAGTTGGTCAGGCAAACTCGGTGAGACCGATTACACAAACTCGGTGGGACCGATTTTGGTAATAAGCTAACCAGAGAGTTTGCATTGTAATCTCAGTAGTACCGATTGCTTAGACTCGGTGAGACCGATTTTGGTAATGGACATACACAGAGAGATTACAATCCCATCTCGGTGAGACCAAGATCCCTATCGGTGAGACCGATTTGCCTAGGGTTTGTGGCAGTGGCTATGACATCTGAACTCAGTGGCGCCGGATAGAAAGAATCGGTGGGGCCGAGTTAGACTCTTGGTTTAGGTCATATGTGGATGTGGGAAAGTAGTTGAGGGCTTTGGAGCATATCACTAAGCACTTTGAGCAAGCAAGCCATTAAGCAACACCTCATCCCCTCTTGATAGTATTGGCTTTTCCTATAGACTCAATGTGATCTTGGATCACTAAAAATATAAAATATAGAGTCTTGTACTTGAAGCTTGAGCGAATCCTTTGTCCTTAGCATCTTGAAGGGGTTCCACATCCTTTAGTCCATGCCACTTCATTGTTGAACTTACTGAAACATACTAGGTAAAAGTGTTAGTCCAACAAGAGATATGTTGACATTAATTACCAAAATCATCCAGGGAGCACTTGTGCTTTCAGTTACCTCTGCAGCTAATAGAGTTGCCAAAGCATCGAAGATCTCGGATAAGACCTGAGCCAGCAGGCGCACAGAGCCGCTCGCCCCGACCGTTGCAGCAGCCGTTGAACAAGCGGTCATAGCCGCAACCATTGATGAATTCAACATCTGTTGCATGCCAGCCATGAAAATAGCAGCCCTGCTCAGCGGCTCAGAGGAGTCCGGAATACTGTCGCCATCGAAACAGCCCCCAAGCCCGCCATCTTGCAGTCGATAAATTGATTCGGTCTCGCCGGTTGAAGACTCATCACCTGAATAGATGGCTATCTCTCCACCAGACATAGATCCTTCCTCAACATCCGCGCCATGAATAAAACCAACGAAAGCGTGCTTCACGGCAGGCTGAACCTTGGTGGGTCGTGCGCGCTGAGCCGTCTCGATGGTGTCGGTGCAGACGCCCGGGTCAGGCTCCGGCTCACCGATCTTGCCGATGAAGACGTGAATTCCGCCGAAGGGGACTCGGTACCTGTACTCGATTGAGTCGGCCTCGGGACCCCAGCCTGAATCGTCGATGTAGATCTTGCCGCGGCGGCTCTTGGTCATCCGGTCCATGGCGTATCCCTTGATCCCTGAGAAGCTGCCCTTCAAGAACTCGAAACCATCATGCTCTGGCCCCACGGTGGGCGCCAACTGTCATGGATTTGTCACGACAGATGCCCTAGTGAGAGGACTTAGGTGTGGAGCCATCGCACTAGGTTTGCTTAAAGGGGTTGAATGGGACGAAGGAAACAAGGAGTTTACCCAGGTTCGGCCCCTCTCAACGAGGTAAAAGCCCACGTCCTGCTTATAGTTGTATTGCTTGAGTTTTGATTACAAGGGAGTGAATACGCTTGACCTAGTTCTCGATTACTTGTTTCTTGAGTTAACCCGCCGTCGGGTCTCACCTTAATATACACAGGCAGAGACCCGGAGGCTTACAGAGTCTCGACCGGCTCAGACAACGTGACCGGCCCGGTTTCTAACTAGTCATGCCTTGCAGAGCAAGTCCTCCTACGGCGGTTTACAAGCCCTAGGCCTTGGGCCTTTAGCAGGCCTGCCCCTATGAGCCGACGTCTTCATGCCTCTTCCTAGGCCTTCTTCATGTTAAGTCGCCAATGGTATAACCCGGCCCCTCCTGGGCGGGTCATACCTCGAAGTTATATCCCCAACAAAACAGGTTCTTACTGAACTTAAAGTAGAGGTGGAGAAGACGAAGCTGGCTGATCATGCATCAGTCGATTAGGGAAATGAATATATTCTTCTAATATTGTGCTTATGAAGGTGAACTAGCTATATGATGTACTGTGTTGTTTTCATGTAGCTAACGTATTATGATGTTAAAATGTATTTATTTGCCTGATATGAAATTGGCAAACAATTATTCGATATTAAATTGGCAAACAACTATTTGATATGAAATGTGAATTTGCGTAATACTGGAATTATTAATAAACTAATAAACCTGCTAAATGGGTCATGGAAGTTTTACAGACGGTTCTATCAGTAAAAGCGTGTGTGACAGATAACCCAATGCCATACAATTTTCTTCATCGAAACGTGTATGATATATTTGAATAAAGCAAACAGTTAACGGAGGCAGAGCGTGTGTGATCGTTACACGTATCGCACACGAGGCTATACAGAAAATGGTGTGGGATATACATACGAACAGAAACATTTGTCTGAGATTTACTGTGTGGGATGTGCATACGAACGAAAAAGTTTTTCTGAGATCCAGAGTTTCAACTTGGCAATGTTGGCCAAGCAATGTTGGAGACTTATTGATAACTATGGTTCTTTGTGTGCACGAGTGTTAAGAGCAAGGTATTACCCTACAGGAGACATCTTAAACTGTCAACTGAAGAAGGGGTCATCTTATGTATGGCAGAGTATTTGTGCCGGCATCCAAACATTCAAGAAGGAACGTATTTGGAGAGTAGGTAATGGAGAAAAGATCAATATTTGGACAAATTGCTGGATTTCGAATAGTGCTTCAAAGAAAATTATTATAGTTCGGGAAAACCAAATACTCACAAAAGTTGGAGAACTAATTGATCCAATAATGGGAGAGTGGGATGAGATGCTAGTTCGGGAAAATTTCTGGCCAATTAATGCGGATTGCATACTACAGATTCCATTATTTCATGAGACGAAGGATTATGTCGCACGGCATCTCACGAAGAGTGGAGTTTTTTCGGTATCTTCGGCTTATTACAAGCAATGGGAAGCAAACGATGATCCAGAGGAGAGTGGGTTGGCTCGCTACTCCACAGCGCCCCATCCAGTTTGGAAGAATTTATGGAATATGAAAGTACCAGCCAAAGTGAAAATTTTCATATGGAGGTGTCTGAACAACGCCATCCCGTGCTACTGTGTTCTTATGAATGGCCACATCGGAAGGGTTTCTCAATGACCTTTCTGTCAAGCCGGGGCGGAAGACATTTTTCGTATGTTGTTTAATTGTACTAGATCAAAAGCAGTCTGGGATGCTCTCGAGATTGCACCAGATATCAATTTCACTAGTATGATCGATCAGTCAGGAGCAGAGGTCATGGAGTTATCCTATGCGACTTATCTTATCAGCGATTGTATTCTGGGCGTTGGAGTTGCCGGAGCTCATATCTACGGTGTGTTGGTACATTTGGTGGCAACGACGGTAATTCGTTTGGGGAAAATACATTTTGTCTCCAGAAAGAACTGCGCCGGCTGCCCTTGCTTTAGCTCTCAATTTTGCTCGTGCAGCGGAGATAAAAAAACACGCCTAAAATCAACAAGTGGCCGGTGTTTCTCTCTGGACAACAAATTTTAAATGTTGATGGATCATTTATCGAGGGTGACTACGTAGGCTCATGTGGAGCTGTGATCCATGATCATCGGGGAAGTTTTATAACGGCATCTACGGCAAGACTGGAACATGTAGCTGACGTGTTCACAGCAGAAGCAGCTGCATTGCTTGAGGGGCTGAAGCTAGCAAGAAATATGGGATGCTCTAATCTGGTGGTGAGATCGGATAACAGCACGGTGGTGGATACTATAAACTACAACGAAGGGTATTCTATGGTGGCAGCGCCGGTTCTTGATGATTGTCGTAGTATTTTACTAGATTTTGGGAGGGTTAATATTGAGCATTGTAGTAGAGAGACAAATTATGTAGCTCATGAGTTGGCTAGATGGGGACGTGAAAATTACCCTTCTCTTTGGGTTGATGCCCCGTCTGAGTTCATCGTAAAACTGTTAGCGGACGATGTAACTATTATTTGATTAATAAAGTAAGCCTTCCCATAAAAAAGGATGAAAAAAATGAACGCTAATAAAACTTCCAGGAGAAACTCTTCAAAGAGCTATGATTAGTTTGGGCATGGCTACATGTAAGTCTCCTGACTCTAAGAAGTTCGATAAAGATCCTATGGCGCCTGCCCCTTCTTCTTCCCTAGACCGTCGCACGGGCCGCTGGCTGAACCACCTGCGACCAACACCTGTGGCCGGCGGCGCTCCCACGCAACATCACCGCCCCGCCCTCCCTGAAACCGCCTCCCACCGTCGGTCTTGTCGTCGCCCCGCCCATGTCCGGGTTTTTTTCTCCGGCGAAGTTACACACCACCACCGTCCTGCCGCCCTCCACCACCGCTGTTCTTTCGCCCCCACCCCTTCCCTGATGGTGGGGCAGCCTGCCAGTGAGCTCCTTCCTTCCCTTCGGCCTCCTTGACCACGTTCGCGTCGTTGTTGAAGATATGCCCATGCAGTTCTGGTTGCTGTTGGGCGCGGAGGAGGCCCTTGATGACATCGGCCGCGTCGACCGGCTCGACTCGCGCACCCTGGAGAGAGGGCACGCCAAGACTTTCGCATTCTGGCTTTGGGTGTGGGATGTTGCTCACATCCCCACCAAGCGTGCGCTCTGGGTGCTCAAGCGGGGCGCGGGCTGGGTGGACGAGATCGTCGGCCTCGCCCCCGCTGATCGCCGCATCCCCCCGCCGCCTGGCGTTCGGCACTACGATCTCCTGATCCACGTCGACCTGCTGGAGGACTGGACCCCCCTCTCGCCGCGCTCTTCGCACTCCGGCCAGAGCGGGCTTCCCTCCTCGGACGAAGACGACGACCGCACCCTCCCGTGCTACGAGCCTGGCACCTGGGTGGCGCATGTTGAAGATGGGTAGGGCAAGGCCCGCAGCCGGGCGCCGCGCATCGGGGTTGCGGCCTGCGGCCCTGTGCTCGGAAGGGGTGCCCGTGACCGCGACGAGGAAGGCGGTAGTGGCGGCGCTGGGGCCAACCACTCCTGGAGGAATCGCCTGCCGGGCCACGGCTGCCACGCCAGGAGCTGCGACGAGGATGTCGTCAGGGAGGCGCATCAGCGCCGCAGTAGGTCTCCGGCCGGGCGTCTCCACGGGGCAGACCGGCGTGGCCGCAAAGCGGGCGTCAAGGCCGCAGATGCTCAAGTTCTGCGCGTAACGCCGCCGCTCCCCCTCCGCTCAGCGCCTCCTCCTCCCCCTGCGGCGGAGGCGGGCCCGGTGGCCCAGTTCTTCTCCTTCTCCGACAACGGGCACGCTCTGTCTCCACCCCCGCGCACAGACTGCATGTAGTTGGAGCTGGAGAGCGCCATGCAGGAAGCCCTGGTCACCCCCTGGCTTTTGAAGACGGTGGCCGCTCCCCTTCCCCCCACGCCGTCAAGCCCTCCGAGCTGGAGAGCCCGGAGATGCTGTTGTGCCTGCTGCCCTGCATCGCCTCCCCTGCAGCGGCGACGGTGGGCTTCCAGATGGACGCGGTCACCCACCAGGTGGGCGCCATGCGCATCGACAGCGTGAAGGCGCAGGTTGAGGAGCTGTTCACTGCGGTTCCACCCCCGATCCTCGCTATCCAGCCTCCTCGTCCTCGCCACTCCGCCCTGCCCAAGTCCAGGGCCACCTCCGCCCCATCTCGCCGCAGCGCTCGACAGGCGGCTGCGGGCATCTCCACCCCCGTGGCGCAAAGGGCGGTGTTGCGCCTCGTTCAGGAGCTGGGAGAGCTCGGCCCGAAGGACAAGATGACTGAAAAAGCTGCAGTGCAGATCATGAAGCGTTTCCAGGAGCCACTCTCCGACGGCGACATTGCTGCGATTGCTAAGCTCACGGGGCTCGATCAGGGTGCTCTCAAGATCGCGGCGGGCATGGCAGGAATCGCCGAAGCAGAGGAGATCATGCAAGGCTGATCATGTTGGTAGTCTTAGTAGTAGCTAGTCTCCGCCAGCGGCTGGTCTTAATCCAGTTCGAGTTAGGTTTAGTTTCTATGATTAGTTCTCCGGTGTTGTGGACGGCTCGACGATGACGGGCTTTTGGGGCTACTGGTGGCCGTCGTCGCCCCTGGTTTCGTTGTATGGTGTCTCTGTTTCTTCTTAGTAGATGGTTCAGTTGGCGGAGCAGTTTCAGTTTCTTCAATGGATGACGGCAATCTAACCTTCATGACCTGGAACGTTAGAGGCTTGAACTGCCCAGCAAAACGCACGATCGTCAGCGACGTAGCCTCCTCCCATAGGGTAGCAGTGCTCTGTTTACAGGAAACTAAGATCGATGCTTGGACGATAGCAGTAGCTAGCGAGATAGGAGGTAGCAGATTGCAGGGGTGTGTGGTGCTGCCGGCGATTGACACTAGAGGGGGCGCAGCGATTTTTTGGGATAAGGATGTAGTCGACATAGTTTCGCATTACCTAGGTAGTTTCTCCATTACAGCTAGGGTGCACGAAAGGAGCTCAGGGAAGAATTTTTGGATGACCACGGTCTACTGCCCAACTGAGGATGCACAAAAAGAGAACTTCCTATCGGAGATAGCCGCTGCCGCCCCTCCTGCAGATCAGCCGTGGATGATCAACGGTGATTTCAACATCATATATCAAGCGCGAGACAAGAGCAACTCAAACATAAACAGGAGGATGCTCGGGAAGTTTTGCCGGGCTATTGATTTAGCAGGGCTCAAGGAAATCAAGTGCAAAAACCGACGTTTTACCTGGAGCAATGAAAGAGAAAGGCCTACCATGTGTAGCATTGACAAGGTTTTCAGCAACGCGTGCTGGGAAGAATCGCACCCCGACCACATGCTGGTTGCTGCATCAACTTCTTTCTCAGATCACTGCCCGCTGGTTCTAACTGCTGCGGATGCACCTCGACGAAGCGTTAGGTTCAGATTTGAAAATTTCTGGCCTCGTTTCCCTCACTTCTTCCAAACGGTCACTAGAGCCTGGCAGAGACCGGTTCAGCACGACTGCCCTTTCGTCAGAATCAAGAAGAAGCTTGACAAAACAGCGGCCGACCTGAGGATATGGAGCAAGGCCACTTTTGGCAAAGGAAAGATGCAGCTGCACATTGCAAATGAAGTCATCCGTCTGTTTGACGTGGCACAAGAAAACAGAGAACTCACGCCTGCAGAATTACATCTAAGAAAGCAGCTCAAGTTGAAAGTGCTCGGATTAGCAGCCATTGAGAGGGCTAGAAGAAAGCAAGCCTCTCGGATCACCTGGCTAAAGGCAGGAGATGAAAACACGAAGTTTTTCCATGCAAGAGTGAGAGCTAGAAGGAGGAAAAACTTCATTCACTCCCTCAAGGTGGGTGGCTCGGAGGTGTTTGATCACGACGGAAAGGAGAGGATTCTCCATGACCACTTCACAAGTTTTCTGGGAAAGCAAGAGGATAGAAGAACCACCATCAACTGGGAACGACTGGCCATTCCCACTGTTGATTCGCAAGGTTTAGAATCGTCGTTCTCCTTGGCTGAGGTTTGGGCAGCCATCATTTCCTCCCCAACGGAAAAGGCTCCTGGCCCTGACGGGTTCACAGGACAATTCTTTCGATCCTGCTGGCACATCATTCAGGATGACATCATGGCAGTGTTTAACAAGCTCCATCAGGTGGCTGGGCAGAATTTTCAAGAGATCAACACGGCCCTGATTACACTGCTGCCAAAGAAAAATGGAGCTTCGGAGGTCAACCATTATCAACCAATCAGCTTGATCCACTCTGTTGCTAAGCTAATCTCCAAAGTGCTCGCTGCAAGGCTGGCGGGGGCCCTGGATAAAATCATCTCACCGGCGCAGACTGCATTTCAGAAAGGCAAATGCATCCACGAGAGTTATCAGTACGTGCAAAGCTGCGTTCGGATGTTGCATAGGACAAAGAAAAAGGCCATTTTCTTCAAACTAGACATAGCAAAGGCTTTTGATTCGGTGTCGTGGGAGTACTTGCTCGAGCTCAAGCAAAAAATGGGTTTCCCCCCCAGATGGAGAAACTGGATAGCTCTGCTACTCTCTTCGGCCACCTCCTCCTGCATGCTCAACGGAACGAAGGGCCAAGCAATATCTCATGTTTGTGGTTTTAGGCAGGGTGATCCGCTATCCCCGTTGCTTTTCATCCTGGCAATCGACCCTCTCCACCACCTCCTTCAAGCTGCTACAGAGGAAGAGATGATCGCTCAGCTGCCAGGCCGTGGGATCAGCATGCAGATTAGCTTATACGCTGATGACGCCGTCATTTTCGCCAACCCGGTGAAGGAAGAAGTGGATACGCTGCTGCTTTTGCTCAACAATTTCGGGGAGGCCACGGGACTGAAGTTAAACCAGGCAAAATCTGAAGTCATCCCAATTAACTGTGTTGATGTTCAGTTAACTGAGGTTCTACAAAATTTTGGGGGGATGCAGTCCACGTTCCCAACCACATACCTGGGACTGCCAATCTCTCCAAGGAAGCTAAGGCTGGTGCATTTCCAATTTATCATTGACCGGATACGCTCAAGGTTGGCTGGGTGGAAAGGCAAGATGATGAATATGGCAGGCAGAAGGGTACTGGTGCGTGCTGTGTTGACGGCACTGCTGGTGTTTGCAATGACAGTACTCAAAGTGCCGAAGAAGATTTTAAAAGAGGTGGACAAAGCAAGGAGGCAGTTTCTTTGGGCACATGATGAGAATGTCACTGGCGCCAAATGCAAGGAGGCCTAGGGCAAAGTCTGTCTTCCGGTGGCAAAGGGGGGGGGGGCTAGGTTTGTTGGACCTCCATCGTTTCAGCACAGCTCTCCGGCTGCGCTGGTTATGGCTCTCCTGGCAGCAGCCGCGCCGGCCCTGGATGAACTTCCCGGCCCCATGTGTCAAGGAGGACCTGGAGCTGTTTGCATCTGCCACCTTTGTGCACTTGGGCAACGGAAAAACAACGCATTTCTGGACTTGCAAATGGATCGAGCCGGTGGCGCTGCAACACGAATTCACATCCTTGTTTCAGCATAACAGAAGAAAAAACAGGACGGTTCAGGATGCGTTGACAAATGACACTTGGGTGCGTGACCTACGGCATGGCAACACAGCAGAGATTGCTCACCAGTTTTTGCAAATGTGGAGGAAGATTCAGGGTGCAGGCATTGTTCTCTCCTCCGACGAGGACCGGATCAGCTGGGTGGGAACCAAAGGAGAAGGAAACTACTTTGCCAAGGCTGCTTACAATCTACAGATCAGTGACATCCCTCCTTCAGGAGCCAAAGCTGCGATTTGGAGGGCTTAGGCGCCAGGTACGGTGAAGATATTCGCCTGGCTGCTCCACCAAGACAAGTTGTGGTGCAACGATCGCCTGCAACGGCGAGGGTGGCCCAATGGGTATTTTGCGTATGCTGCAACAGAAATCTGGAAAGCTCAATACATCTTTTCTGGGACTGCCCCTTTGCCAGAGTTGTCTGGCAGGCAGCATCGCGTAGATATGGTTGCACTGTGCTCAAAGAAGCGCGGGACGAAGGTCACAGTTCCCTCAGGCATTGGGAAAGACTGAGTGCACTAACGCCTCAAAGCTGCAGAAAGGGACTAAGGTCGATGCTCCTGCTGATCACTTGGGAGCTTTGGAAAGAGAGGAACGCGTGTGTGTTCAGAGGAAAAACGCCTCAGACGGAGGACGTTCAGCGAGCCATCAAGAACACGATGGAGCTCTGGCGGGCAGCAGGAGCTAGATGCATTGAGGCCGCATTCGGGGAAGATGTAGCGAGATAAAATGCACTGGTCATGTAGCTGGCCTAGTCTTTGGCCATTCTTAGCTCTTTTCAACCCATGATCACTTGATCACTCGTGTATTTCCCCTTGCTTTCTTCTAAATCAATGAAGCCGGTGAACCCGGATCTTAAAAAAAACATTTAGCTAATGTGGATTAGTTTCACCAGCTTTTGTATGCCCTAACAATCAAGACCTTAATCCAATTATTCCTTGCCCAATGGTAACGTGAACTATGCCGTCTTTATTCGCCATGGCAACGTCAGCTATGCTTAACAGCTTAAGTCACTCAACCTCTCACCATATGCAAAGGTTAGAGAGAGAAATGCGGGCACAAACTGCGGGCTCATGTGTCCTGTACAGACGAGCACTCAAGCCGGACCGTCTCCATCCCGCTCAACGAAACGGCTGATGACTCGCACCAGCTCCCCGTCGGCCCCCGAAGCAGGATCCGCGCCGAAAAACCCGTGCTCCTGGCCGGCGAACACGACGAGCTCCACGTCCTTCCCCATGGCCTTCATCCGCTCGGCGTACTCCACGTTCCTGTCCCTGAAGAGGTCGCGCTCCGCGGCGACGACGAGCATGCGGCCCACGCACGTTGGCTCCAAGCTCGGGCTGCCCGGGCCAAACGGGTTCACCAGTGGGTGGTCCCTGCTCGCTCCGGCGGGCATCCCGAGCCGGAAGAACCGGTCGAACATCTCCCGCGTCAGCCATGCGGTGTCCGGCGTGTCCAGCTCTGACTGCGTTGGCTCAGCCGAGAACAGCCCCGGCATGAGGAGGATGTACCCGGCGATGCTCGCGGCCGGCTCGAGCCCCGACGTGCGGAACCGGACGGCCATGTGGTGCGCCAGGCTGCCGCCGGCGGACACGCCCGAGACGAACACCCGGCGGGAGTCGGCCGAGTCGGCGAGCCACGAGTTGCCGGAGCCGGAGGTGAACTGGTCGCGGAGCCATAGGAGGGCCGCGGCGGCGTCCTCGTGAGCGGCGGGGAGGCGGTGCTCTGGCGCGAGGCGGTAGTCGAAGGAGAGCACGACGGCGGGAAGCTCGGCGGCCAGGCGGAGGCAGACGGCGTGGTCCTTAGGCAAGGAGTAGGAGCCGACGCAGAAGCCGCCGCCGTGAAAGTACACAAGCACGGGGTGCTTCCCATCCTCTCCGTCGTCGGCCACGTCACGGCGGTGCGGCCTGTACATGCGCAGCCCGAGGCCGCGGCCGGCGTCGTACACGGCGTCCTTCCACTGGACGCGGCCGTCGTTCACGTCAGCTTGTTGGAATGGTGGCGGCAGGGAACGGACGACGGTGCCGTCGCTGAGCACCTGAAGTGCACTCCCGAAGTCATCGACAACGTACGGCGCCGCCGTGTCCGTAGGAGACGAGGACGACATTAATATATCCGTGAAGCCCTCTCTGAGTTGTGGGTTTCCTTGTGCATGCGCTCTCTCGCGCGCGCGTGAGATGGCAATGGCCAATTTGGATGACTAATCGATGGAGCTCTGCCGTAGGATTTATAATGTAGCAGTGTAGCACTGTAGGTACATTGGTCTTTTCACACATTAAAAAAATGGTTAATTATTAGTATTATTATGAGAATATGCTTTTAGTCATATTAATCCAGGCCATCAAATTTGCGTGAAGTTTATGCTTTGATTCCATTTATTAAATTTTAATGTGTCAACTACGAGCATCTTCCGAGTAAAAAAAAGCTATGGGCATCCATCATCTAGCTGGTATGTCTTTTTTATTTCCATGTGTTTCATACCTTCGTTGCGCTCGTTTTGGCCATACATGCACTGAAATATCAATCAATCAATCAATCAATCTTTCTCTCTCTCTCTATCTCTCTCTCCCCCTCTCTCTCTCTCTAGCAATGGCCAATGTCGACGACTAATCGATGGAGCTCTACCGTAGGATTTATAATTTAGCATTGTAGATACATTTTTCCTTTCACACGTTAAAAGAAGTGGTTAATTATTAATTTTGACCCTACAATTTTTTATATTAATTTTGAATATATGCTTTTCAATCATATTAATTCACGCCATCCATTTGCATGAAGTTTATGCTACGTTTCCATTTGAATTTAAGTGTGTCAAGTATAAGCTTCTCTGAGGAACAAAAGATATGGCACCTAACCAATTTAGTCGGCATGGGTGATTCTTTTTTTCCCGCATGTTTCAGACCCATTTCAAGCTCTCTTTGGGCATACATGCAGTGAAATATCAATCTCTACTAATAAATGAAGTAGCACTGTAGGCACATTGGTCTTTTTCACATATTAAAAAGTGTTTAATTATTAATGTTGGATGTATGCTTTTCAATCAGATTATTTGAACCATCCAATTTGTGCGAATCTTATTCTTTAGTTCCATTTAAATTCAGATTTGTGCGGAGGAGAGGAGGGCGACATTAATATATATGTGGCGCCCTCTCTGAATTGTAGTTTTCCTGGTGTATGCTCTCTCGCTCGTAAGATGGCAATGGCCAAACGTCTCTCTCTCTCTCTCTCTCTCTCTCTCTCTCTCTCTCTCTCTCTCTCTCTCTCTCTTAAGATGGCAATGGCCAAACGTGGATGACTAATCAGTGGAGCTCTATTATAGGATTTTTAATAATGTTGCATTGTACCACATCGCTCTTTTCACACATTAAAAAAGGTTAATTATTAATTTTGAAAATATGCTTTTCAATCGAATTAATTCACGCGGTCCAACTTGCGTGAAGTTTATGCTTTGATTCCATTTGATTTTAAATGTGTTAACTACGAGCATCTTCCGGGCAAAAAAAAAAAAACTATGGGCATCTAACCAATTTAGCCGGTATGCATGATTCTTTTTCTTCGTGTGTTCTAGACCCTTGTCATGTCTCTTTAGCCATACATGCACTGAAATATCAATCAATCAATCAATCTCTCTAATGGTCCCTCTCCCAGGATAGCAATGGCCTATGTCGATGACTAATTGATGGAGCTCTACCGTAGGATTTATAATTTAGCATTTTAGGTATGTTTTCCTTTTCACACATTAAAAAGTGGTTAATTGTTAATTTTGACCCTGCAAATTTTTATATTAATTTTGAATATATGCTTTTCAATCAGATTAATTACTGCCATCCATTTGCATGAAGTTTTATGCTATGATTCCATTTAAATCTGATGTGATCGCTAGTGCAAAAGATAATCTTCAGAACATGTTACAACTTGGCTCTTTTAGTTTTGATGAGGTTCCATCAATTAAACCGAAGAAGGATGCTGTGAAGCCCAATTTTAGAACGCCTTCATACAGATGGTGTTTTGTTGGAAATAGGTGGCAATCTGATTCCTGTGTAGCCGCGTGAGAGAGCAGAGTCTTATTTTGTTTTCTGTCTACTAGAGTAGTAGTGGTCACGTAGCTATTTGGTTGTGATCAGCATGGCCGGATGATTAATTAGTTAATATATTTCCTAGTTTAATTATGAGAGAGAAAGAGTCATGCACTGGTACGATTTGTACTAGTATTCGGTTATTAGGAAGAGTCCCGGTCAGTTTCGTTTTGAGCCTCTGTCCTCCTTAAATAAAGGCCATACGGCCGTGTAACAGAGGGGAATTTTGTTTTAGTCGTGAGATTAACAAAACTACAGAAAATGTCCCATGTTGGGGGACACCAAATATCTTTGTTGCTGATCCGAAGGGATTTTGTTGCTGCTGCGTGTCGAGTTGATCCAATCTACTCGACACAAGTTTCTGATCTTACGGTCTTGCACCTTTGTTTGACCGGAATTTCTTGTTACTGCTGCTAGTACCATGAAAGATCGGAACGTCGAACGACTCACCATCTAGTCGACTCACATCAAAATCTAAGTGTGTCAACTATGAGCATCTCCCTAAAAACCTATCCTGAAATCTTAAAAGTGCGCGCGCGCTCGTTGGAGAGAACGAGCAGCCGCTCTGTCACTCGCATGCATACATGCATGTATTGTCTGCTAGTGATGTATTCTAGATTAAACGCGTATCGACTTTCGCGTGATGAAAAACAAATTCACGTTTATTTATTTCGGGTTTTTTTAATGTTTAAAAAGGCATATCTTTCAAACCATGCGTCGGAATTTAGATCCGTCTGCACCGTTGGATTTCTCGTGGCGAGATCTTTGAAACTAGATCCCACATGGGTATGTTTCGACGAAATTTTTTCGATGTCAACTTTCGTGCTATATGGTGCAACTAGTCTACTATCCCGACCAACTACCTAGTAGTCGTTGTGCAACCCTCCTCCCTACTCGTGGATGCGTAGTTTTTCACTGTTGGCACACCCTACCCCCACCTCCCCTGCAAGGGATATGTGCAACTTAGTCTATTGTGTAAGCCAACTGCCTATTAATCAATGTGCAACTCCTTACGCTCTCTATTTGTGGACCTGTATTTTCAGTTGGCGGGACCAACAAACAAAGTTGCACATAGTCTGCTAGATAGTTGGCCAGGGACAATATACGAAGTTGCACATCTCACAGGCAGGGACAGTTGAATGGTAAAAAATTGACATTCATGAGGGTAGTAAAAAGTTTGCATATAAACAGAGTGCTAAAGTTGCAAAACTCACTAGGGGATGGTTTGGGCCGTGTGCGAGCAGGAAAACTACACATCCATGGAGTACAAGAGAAAGTTGCAAATCACAGTTAGACAGTTGGCCGTGGCAGTATACGAAGTTGCACATCCACTGTTAGGTTGTTGGCCGATGCAGCAAATAGTGAAGCACATCCACGGGCAGGGAAAAGTTGCAGATCAACTACTATGCAGTTGGCCTGGGTAACAGACGAAGTTGCACATCTCATTGGAAGGAATTAGTTTTGCACCATTATTGAAATCTGCATGTTTACGGTATAGGAGAAAAGTTGCACATCCCTGTCAGGTAGTTGCACACCGACGGCTAGGCAGTTGCACAAAACAGGGAGAAAATTGCACAATTTTTTTTCGTCAAAACATAGCCATGCGGGATCTAGTTTCGAAGAGCACTCTACGAGGGTTCCAAAAGTGAAAACGGATCTTAATTTCAACGCGTGGTTTGAAAGTTATGGTTTTTAAAAAAATTGAAAACATAAATTAAATACGTTCACATCTATTCATATGGATGCTTTGTAATTATTTATCCTCTTCACATATGTCCACACCTGTTTACTTTTTCTAATATGAGTCAGGGAGACAAAAACTTACCTTTTTCGGCCGGCCACCACGGAGTGCTAGTGGGCAGCCGGCCGCCGGCTAGACGCGTCCAAAACCTATTGGCATCTAACCAATTTAGCCGGCATGTGTGATTAATATTTTTTCCAGGTGTTTCAGACCCGTGTCTCTTTGGGCCACACATGCAGTGAAATATCAAAATCTCTCCCTCTCCCCACCTCTCTCTCTCTCTCTCTCAGGATATCAACAACCAATGGCGATGACAATCATTGGAGTAGCATTGTAGGCACAATGGTCTTTTACATGAAAAAGTGTTTATTATTAATTTCAAATATATGCTTTTCAATTGGATTAATACACCCATTCAATTGGTGTGAAGCTTATGCTTTGATTCCATTTAAATTTAAATTTGCCAACTATGAGCATCTCCCGGGCAAAAAAGTTGCGGGCACCTAACCAATTTAGCCGGTATGCATGATTGTTTTTTCCGCATGTTCCAGGCCCATGTTGTGTTCTCTTGGGCCATACATGCACTGAAATATCCATCTCTCTCTTAGGATAGCAATGGCCAATGTCGAGGACTAATCTATGGAACTCTATTGTAGAATTTATAATATAGCATTGTAGGCAGATTGGTCTTTTCACAGATTGAAAAAAAGTGGCCAATTATTAATTTTGAATATCTGTTATTCAATCAGACAAATCACACCATCCAATTTGCGTGAAGTTTACGTTTTGATTTCATTTAAATTTAAATGTGTGAACTATGAGCATCTCCTGGGCAAAAAAAACTATTGGGCATCTAACCAATTTAGCCGGTATGTGTGATCTTTTTCACATGTTTCAGATCTATGTCGCGCTCTCTTTGGCCATATATGCATGGAAATATAAATCGTTGATGACTCATCAATGGAGCCCTGCCGTAGGATTTATAATGTAGCATTGGCACATTGTTCTTTTCTCACGTTAAAAAATTGCTTAAATATTAATTTTAAATAGTTGCTTTTCAGTCAGATTAATTCACATCATTCAATTTGTGTGAATTTTATGCTTTTGATTCCATTTAAATTTAAATGTGTCGACTATGAGCATATTTCGGGCAAAAAACTATTGGGCATCTTGATTCTTTTTTTTTGCGTGTCCCCCCCCCCCCCCCTTCTCTCTCTCTCTCTCTCTCTGAGGATAGCAATGGCCAATGTCGATGACTAATCAATGGATCTCTACCGGAGGATTCATAATGTAGGATTGTAAGCACATTGTTCTTTTCACACATTAAAACAGAAGTGGTTAATTATTAATTTTGAATAGCTGCTTTTCAATCAGATTAATTCACGCACATCTAATTTGCGTGAAGCTCATGCTTTGATTCCATTTAAATTTATATGTGTCAACCATGGGCATCTCTTGGGCAAAAAAAGCTATGGGCATCTAACGAATTTAGCCGGTATGCATGATTCTTTTTTTTTTCGCGTATACCAGACACGTGTCGTGCTCTCTTTGGCAATACATGCACTGAAAAATCAATCATTCTCTAGTTTTAGCTTTTATGGTATCACATCGAAGGTTGCAAAAAGTTTTTGAGAAATCACCGCCGGGCAAAGGCACATTAACACGTGTAGAAAGGCTTGACTGCCACGAGAAGGTACCGCCCTTGTTAGCCATCTTCTTAACCCGGTGAGTCTTATGTGTAAGGTCTTTGATGATGAGGTGCAACCTGATGGAGTTGTGGTGATCTTTGTGGCGAAGAGTCGTGGTGCTGCTATAGGCTTAAATCTTTCAAAGGATGTTGAGTAGCACCATTGGCCAAATACCTTCCGAGTGAGGCACCCGACAAGCCCATAGGTTGCCAATGGAGGTGGAAGGGCAGATGACTGACGATCTCGTGGCGGAACCACTACAACATGAGGGTGGTGGTTAGATTCCTTGTGATGGAACCAGCCCATCAAGGTTCAAGTTCTAGATATTTTTCTAGATTTATTTTAGCATTTACCGCGATGTTTGTTCAGCGGGAGGAGACTTTTCCATCGACTACAATGGCGTCTGTGGTGACTTTGTTAATCTTAGAATGTTGTGTCGGTTCAGTATCTCGAAGGTGCTCGTAGAAATAGGGTGTGTGTGCATGCGTTTATATGGATGAGTATATGCGCGTGTACGTGGGCATCCATGAGTGGTCGGACAAATAAGAACGCATGGAGGGTGGAGCGGAAGGACGAAAGCGGAGAATGACGATAGAAGAGCGAGACGTGGGGGAGCGGGACAGGAAACTTTATATTTTTTTTGTAAGTTCTTTTTATTATTCAGTACATATTTGCCGTCTTTTCTTGGCCATGGTAAGGTGAGGCTGTGCTTAAATCTCTCAGCCTCTCACCACATGCAAAGGTTAGAGAGAGAAATGCGGGAACAAACGGCGGGCACGGGCTCGGGCACCTGTTCCCTCTCTCCCCTCTCCAATCCTACGGAGAATGGGAGCGAGCCATTTTCCCTCCTGTTTACAACCAAGAACCAAAACTTCTCCCGAACTTCTTTGGGATCTTTTCCCCGCATTTCTGGGCCTCCCGCCCAATTCCGCTATCCGCCCCTCTCCCGCATCCGCCCGAGCTGTTGATCTGGAGAATCGCAGCTTCTTGATTTGAGATCCGCAGCAGCACTGGTATGTTCCGCTTTCCGATCACAATTTTGTTTGAATCTGCGAGACATGCTGATGCTGTGCGTATGAGAACCCTGAATGGTAAATTGGTGCGATTTCTTTGCAGGATAGATTAGATCAAAAATCGAGGGTTCTTGTTACCAATCTGCATGTGCATTGGCAAGTGGGGGAAAACCTGTTACTAGGCTGAGAGGATCGTGATTATTGCAGAAATTTGGCTCATCGGCGAAGTTTGGTTGAGTTCCATCTTATGGAACCCGGCGTTGGCATGAGTGACCAAGGTTGCAGGATTGATGTTTCCTCATTTACAATCTGGTATGATCTGAGCATCTTTGTGCCACACTAATGGGAGGTTCACAGGACAGGCTGGGCATTTGAGCAACCTACATGCAAATTATCGGTGCCCTGATCTTTCATGGCTGCGAAAGCTCGTGCGAGGCCGCGATACTCTTGGCGGCGATTCTGGTTGGTGCTGTGCCATGCCTTGAGCGAGTGCTTCCTCATCGTAATGCTGCTTGTGGTCGCCGTGGTGTCGTATACCGCTACGTGGTTCGCGCGCATCTGCAAGATCCGGTCACCGTGCATGCTGTGCTCAAGATTGGACAAGGTTCTACATGGCAAGGCCTGGTTCTCGGAGGAGCTGGTTTGTGCAGCACACAGGGTGGAAATCGCGCGTTTATCCTATTGCCAGATTCACAGCAAGCTCGCACATCCTGATGATCTATGTGGAAAGTGCTTGCTTTCATGTTCTGGACCAGTTGGTCAGCCAGGTAACCCAACAAACATGAGCGTTAAGGAGAAGGCGGGGCACACACAGCGATGTTCTTGTTGTTCAGAGCCATTCACGAAGAGAGACAACGCGCACAAGTTATTGGAGGAGGTGAGTGGCAGGTCTCAGAATGATGGCATGAGCAAAGTGAAGGAGAGAAGCATGGCCACGGCAAGCGTTGGGCATTCTTCGGATGAGGATTTTGATCAATTGCCTTACGGAAGTTACAGAAAGCTACATGACTCTCAATCAGAGATTCATGTCTCAGATGATGATGCTGGCGGCGACGCAAAGCCTTATGAAGCTAAACGTCGAACCAGAGATCTCGACGAGCACTCGAAGGCTGTGCCTGGGCAAGTGCGTCAGGAGCTTCCGAAAGAGAAAAGTATGTATCGTTTTCCAAAATGCTATAATCCTTATCTAACTCAAACTATTTCTGAGAATGTCAAATTTGTGAAATGTAGCTTTTCTGGTTGGTATTGAGGAGGTCGGCGATTTAGAGGGTGTTTCACGAAGCCCTGACCAGGAAGCTAACGGGGCCCGCTCAACTACAAACCATTATGTCAACCGCAACAATAGCATGAAGAATGCTCCTGGTGGTAGAAGCAATCTTAGATCTCCTCGATGGTCTGAAGTAATCTCCGCTAAGGAAACCAATTCAACAACACATGAAGAAGTGAAGACATTCATGTCCCAGTTGTCTTCTGCGCGAGGCCTCGATGGTCCTTGGAGTGAGGTGGCTGCTAGCCCCAGAATCAGCATACAGATTGATGAGTACAGTCAATCTGATGCCCTTGATCTGGAACCATCTGATGGCCAAGTTCCAACTGAAGTTGAAGGTGAAATCTCCTTCGAGTCACTGAAGAAGCAATGTGAGCTTAACAAGAAAAAACTAAGTATCCTTTATAAAGAGCTCGATGCAGAACGGAGTGCTTCGTCTGTTGCAGCAAGTGAAGCGATGGCTATGATCAATAGGTTGCAAGTGGAAAAGGCTGCAATGCACATGGAGGCGCTGCAGTATCTCCGGATGATGGAAGAGCAGGCTGATCATGACCAAGAAGAAATTGGAAAGCTAAATGACTTGCTTACAGAAAGAGAGAAAGAAATGCTTGACCTGGAAGCTGAACTCGAAGGTTATGAGAGCAGGTTCCGCATCGAACCATTTGAGCTCGGAAAATTTGACGCTATTGATGGAGATATGGCACTCAGAGTCCTGGATAACTCGGATTTTGTGAGGAATACCATCTTTGATTTTGAAGATGAGAAGGCCAAAATTTTGGAATCCTTGAGCAGATTAGAGGAAACACTTGGCATGCCTTACACAAATAGATTTGATTTGGGTGGCACAAGTGATAGCCTACAGAGTGGGTCACTGAGAGATCATCCAAGTGATTGGCCTGGCCAAAGTGTAGAAAACTCAGAATTGGAATGTCCGAGTTCACTATTGCCTCAGGAGCACTTGAACGAGGAATCACACTTGAACGATGACTCACTCAGAGATTATCCAAGTGATGGGCCTGGCCAACATGCAGAAAACTCAGAATTGGAATGTCGGAGTTCACTAATGCCTCAGGAAGACTTGAACAATGAATCACAGAGAGATCATCCAACTGATGGGCCTGGCCAGCATGCAGAAAACTCAGAATTGGAATGTCGGAATTCACTAATGCCTCAGGAAGAATTGAACGATGAATCACATAGAGATCATCCAAGTGATGGGCCTGGCCAATATGTAGAAAACCCAGAATCAGAATGCCAAAGTTCACCATTGCCTCAGGAAGACTTGAAAGATGAATCAGTCTCTTTACAACGAAATGATGAAAATCAATCTGTTGAGAATCAAAAATATGTTGGCCCATGTTCGCGCTCAGATGACGATAAAATTAGTTACATGGAAAGCATTAAACAAGAAATTTTGCTCTTGAACAGTAGATTCATGGCACTTGAAGCAGATCAGAAGTTTCTCAAGCAGATATTGAGTTCTCTTAAATGTAGTAGTGATGCAGAACAATATGTGCAGGAGATAACTAGTCATTTGAGGGAGCTCCGAAGAATTGCTACCGAGCAGAGAGATAGGACAGCTCTATGAGCTCAAAATTATTCAGCATTCAGAAGGTAATAATAGGCCACAGTTGTAGCCCATCTGTTGGCAATGAGTTTGAGAACATGCTGTGGAAAAACAAAATATGTAGTATAGCTTATAGGATGTGTATCAGGATAGGTTGATGTTCAGGAGACCTTATGCATTGTATGAGGTCCACCAAATGTACTGCAAATATCTTTTGAAATTATTAGCCTTAGGTTGATTCTTCCATCGAAGTGCCTCAGTCAATAATCTCACACAGGACACATCTCACCAATTATCAGTGTAGTGTATGAACTTCCAGACATTCAGTCACTTGGTGTTATATAATGTGATCCCTAGCATTACTCTACTCTTTTTTCTTGTAACCTACAGCAACAACTCGTTGAATCAGCGTGATCATTAGATCTTACACAATTACTCCGTTGTGTATCCTTAAGTAACCTCTGACCTTGTGTCATATCCAAATGGAACATATAGCACAAGTTACTGTTTCTTGGACTGGAAAGGAACAAGTTATTGTTCCAGCAGTGTCGAAATAACCGAAGGACTTGGTAGCGTGTCATGATGTTTATTGACATATTACATATTACAGTGTGGAGATTCTTTTCCAGTCTCTATTTTCTTTGTCTGTCGACGCGTGTCGATCGGCGACAACACGTGAACTTCATGATGCCCAGTGCCTCCAGTTGGGAAGTATGGCAGTAATCTCGCTGTGACCTTGCAAAACCTGGGATACGATGCATGCTTTTGTGTCGCACCGAGGTGACTGGGGAACAGGAGAAGGGACATGGAATGTAACTAGGCTGGAGAAGTGGAACATTCTTCAAGCAGAAAATAGCACGAGCGCTTCGAAACTTATTCCCCGGGTTGACAGCCACAGTGGAGCAGTCATCCTTCCGCCAGGGCCTCGGATTTCAGTTTGCACTACATGTAGAGAAGATCGCCATCCTGGGAGCTGAGGTAACCACCCAGTTGAAGTTCATCTTGTTCCCCTCATCATCACCACCGCGATGAGGGGGGCAAGAGGAGACTTCACGACAGCGCAGGCAACACACACTACATTTAGGGTTCGTCATCACCGTTTTGATAGTCCATCTCAGGATCTCAGTCCATGGTTTCATCATCGATCACGTCAAATTTCCCTATTTTAGTGTTTGCTTGACCCGCTTTAATCTATTTCTATGGCTAATTTGCCACAACAGGTTATAAAATAAGCACAACACACTTCAACAATCGCAAACTGAGACATAACCGTAGTTAGGGCAAAGATAGACGGCCACTGCACAGTTATCAATAGATCACACGAAGGAAGGGGGAAACTACCAAAATCACCTTTTTTTTATCAAATCATCATATGGAAGATGACTTCACACCACGCTTGCCACTTGGTAAAATCACATTCTCATCAGCAAAAGGCTTTCAAAGAAGCCTGGGCTTCGAACTATCGTTCATCACCTGAGAGCAGCATGATGAACCAGTAAAAAAATAATCTATACGCGTTTAAAAAAAATACAACAATCTACTACTCAGCATGGCATTAAGCCTGGACGGTGCTTCGCTCCGGTGCCACCTCTAGCATCGACAAAAGGTCGGAAACCACACCGCTAACAGGGACAACCTTCACGAAGCGGTCACTAGAACCATTGACTTGCGTCTTGGACAGGACTGAAACTTCAGGACAGGCTGAGCATCCTTCAATCAACTCGGTCCATGTTTTTCCTTCCTCGTTGATATCGGACTCTCTCAAGAGATTCAGTACTTTATCTAGGTGCGCGACATTCCTACCTGCTCCACATCCAGTGGCGGTCGCAGCACCGACTGCATTTGCTAGTGCTAGTGTGCTAATCGCCGGCAAGCCATGGAGGAACCCGAAAGCTATAGCAGCAGTGAAGCTATCTCCGCATCCAACCGTGTCCACAACGCGGATCTATGGAAATACAAAGCATGGTGAATACCAAAGATATGTCAATTCAGGAAAAATAACTTTCATTACTTGTGCCAAGAGCACAAAGATCCTTCGTCAGCACAGCAAGTACCTTAAAAGAAGGTGCACATGAAACAGCGCTTTCGGTGATCATGATTGATCCCTTAGAACCCATTTTGATGACAACCCATTTTGTTCGGGTTCCTCTTCTTAGCAATTCTTGCCCTGCCTGAATTGGGTTTCTGATGTTGGTTAGGGACTCAGCCTGTCAAAGCAATAAACAAGAATATGTGAGAAATGAGGCGACAAAATGCTAGAATAAGTAGAGCGCACTCCTTCACTGTCCTCTAAGCCTGGTTGAATTCAGCAAATAAAAATCTTTAGAAAAGCAGTTGGTGCTTGCCACTGGAATACCTCCCAATCTTATTTCAGGACAAGTGTTTGCATTTTTTATTTAATTATTATCAGAAGAAAGTAAACACTCAGAGAAAAGTTCAATGTGCCAACTAGAATATCGTTTCCGTTGGAAAGATAGACACGGCCTCTATAGTACTGATCATTGACAGTTACACATGGAATCACAAGTATGAAGAAATCTGGAAGAGTGTGAACGCAAAAAAGGCATCTGGAACGTATGATGTTTGATTTGTTTTTACCAGAGAAGCCCATCAAGCAAATGAATGTGTCTACAAGACATCTATTGCACTGGATATATATGATAGCTCTTCTGTAAACAGAATTAACACCAAACTTTCAGGGAGGCATGCAAAGCCAGTTCAGTCACAAAGGTTTATGAAGGCAGCCAAACCACCAAATCATCACAGAACTTGAATAAAAAACGGGTGAGGACTCGAATATAAATGGGTGCCCAAGCAGCATACATAACCAAATAGTAAATCAGACATAATCCTGCAAACTAATCCAACTTCAGGGCTTATATATGGGTGAACTAACCTCATCTGAGGTCAAAAGGAGAACATCGCTAAGCCTCAGAGCGTGCTCCAGTGCTCTCTGTTCATCCCGATTCCCATTTAAGAGAGATCTTCCACGAGGCCCAGGATCAAAGAATACTGATGTTCCCGCATCAATCGCGCAATCAATAGCAGATGCAATCACATCAGGGGAAAATTCATCAAAAGCATATCCATTGCTAAACAATATTTTAGAGTGATGAATGGCTATCTTGGTTTCTGCTGGAAGTTTTCGTATCCAACTGAAAGCTGGCTCTTTACTAAAGTCTGCACGGCTGAAGTTGCAACCAATAAATATTTAGTAACGCATAAATCACATAGGCAAGAATGTAGGCTAAGCTATTTCCAAATAACAGGGATTGCATGAGAACTGACCTGCAGAATCCATGTCTTTGAAATGGATCTACAAGAACCCAGCATAGAAGCGTCTCATAGGCTTGTCGACATGCAGTAACATCAGCATTTTCAAGCATCCCGACAACACTAATTCCTTCTGCCTCGAGCACATCAAGAAGAAACTTTCCATAAACCTCCTGTCCTACATGCCCCAGTGTGGAGCAGCGAAGCCCCAGCCTAGCTGCAGCGAATGCCAAGTTGCAGTTCCCACCAGCCTCCCAATATTTCTGTTCAGTTGATAAAGACATAATCAGAACAGCTAAAACGAATGGATGTTGCATAATAAAACAACAACTACTGATGAATCATGAACCTCAGCAGTTCTGATACCTACAATTTTCATCGCACGCTCACATTTCCCGTCACAATACAACAATCAGGCATAAATACAATGTGCACAGTTTTATATCTCACTAAAAGCTCCCACTCCCCTCCATCCACAGTTTACAGGCAGATATAATTAAGCAAGAAGGCTGTGAAATTTTGCAATGGCAGCATGAGCATACCCTAAATAAATTGTGACGGAAGGTAAAGCCATGGCAATTCTCGCCTGATACCATTTCTAACGGCAAATCATAACCAGTGATCAGCACATAAGCCCTAGACTACCAACTACCGCGGAACAACTAGGGGGCGAATACAGAGGTTTCCCGCACCGCAACAAGCGAACGGGCTGGGGCTCGACCTGGTCGGGCGGCGAGGCGGCCAGGCCCTCCATGTAGGCCAGGCGCTCGTCGCGCTGCGCGGGCGGGAGGCAGGGCACGCTGAGCACGACGTCGACGCAGAGGTTGCCGAGCGTGGCGAGATCCGTCTCCTTCCCCTCCCCGCCCTCGGGCGGCGGGCGCCTCCTGGCCTCGTTGACCGCGCCGGAGACGGCGACGGCGACGGCCGCGCGCGGCCGGACGCCCCCGCCGGCGACGCGGCGGCGGGGAGGGAGGTGCGGGAAGGGCTGCGGCGGGTGGCGCCGCGCGAGGGGGAGCGGGGCCCGGGAGACGGTGGCGGGGTTTAGGGTTTGGAGGGCCATCGGAGAGGGGAATGGGGGAGGGGGTGCGGAGGGAGGGAGGAGGCGGGCCGGGGAAGAGATGAAGGCGGGGAGGGAATCGCAAAATTGGAAGGTGAGCTGAGAGAGAGAGAGAGATGTGATCGTGCGAATGGAACGGCTCAAAGTTGCATCAGTGTGGAAATTCTCTCTTGGTTATCCGAATCTATTCGGTTAGGGAAAGCAGTTGCAATATGGAAGTCTAGAAGAACATGAAATTCCGACGGAGATTTACGAATAAAGCGAAGAATCACAAAAGTACATGATATTTGTAAACGTAGGAAAACACATCAAAGTGATCGAACGGGTGTTAGAATATCGTCCCCTTCCCATGCTTCGGTGATGACCCACAGGAGGGGCGCCGTTCTACCCGCCCCAGTCGACGAGACCACGTGCCTCCTCTACCACCATCTGTCACGATGTCGAAGGATGGGGTGGAGAACCCCCGATACTTCGTTCAGTGGTAAATTTAGGAATAAGTTTAGTGTGCTTGTCTTCGGTGTTTGATGGTGAGATGATTACGTTGACGTTAGCGTGGAACAGATCTTGTCCTCCCTGCCTTCATCCCGATAATACTTCATGTTGTCATTAAAAGGCAACAGGGGGTGTGGGGGTGGTGTGTCCCCGTTTTCGATTGTCCGTATCCGATCTTGTGGTGTGTCCCCGTTTTCGATTGTTTGTATCCGATCTTTTTTGTGCAGATATTTCTTAGCGGTGCTACCTTGCAGAGCGGATGACATGGATGTGTGTTTTGATCCTATGACTTCAATTTTGTTAGGGGTGCGTTTGGTTACCTGCATCTTTTTTGCCCATTTGCATACTTGTCCCAGTTGGGCCTGGTTGAGCATATATAGGCAAAAAACCAACATCTACATGTTGATTGGTTGTCTGTGTGTCCTCTCTCTACATCGTAACGGTGTCTCTACGCACTGCGTTTGGTTTCTCGCATTGTATGTGATCAGGTGAGTGCACGTTGTTTGGTTGCTTGCACGAAATATGATTAAGACTTAATAGCTCCCATAACACACATTGTCATGGCGATTGCGATGAACGATGACGAGGACACAAGCAACTAGTTTGCCGCGCCGCCGTCCGACTGGGCGCCGAGGCCACCGCCCACTTCTGCGTGCGGAACGCCGACCTCTTCGACGGCGCCGAGGCCGCCGCCACCGCCGCGGACTCGCCCTGCAGAACGCCGGCCTCTTCGGGTCGGCGAACTTGGGGAGCAACTCATCCGAGGAGGCCTTGGCTACGTGCTGCACCAACACCGCCTCACCGGAAGCCCGCGTGCTCCTCCCCCGCTTCGCAACAGCCATGGCAGCTCGCCCCACAAGCACGTGTCAGGACTTGGTCGCACAAGGCACTTGGCCTCACCGGCCGCATCGCAGAGCTCTGCCTCGATCAAGCCACCTCCCATCTCCCCTCCTCCTTTGCAGAAGAAGCAGCAGTCTGGCCGCCTCCGTCCCGGAGCGCAGCAGCAGCAACTCGCAGGGCTCCCGGCAAAGAATTGCTGGCCGCCTCCATCCGGGAGCGAAAGAAAGAAGAATAAGCAAGCAACCCGACCCAATGGCGGCGCTTGCAAATAGATGAATTGGTTAATGCGGGGGGCTCTCGACCGGCGGCAGTGGGGAATTGGCAAGGGAGGCGGTGAGGCGTTGAACTGACCGGAGTTGGCAACAACAGGGAAGCATCTGGCCGGATTTGGCAGCGGCATCAGAGAAGGGACTCGCCTCTACGGTCAACGAAACCACAAATCGATTTGCTTGAATGGAACCGTGACATCCATGTGCATCTTTTATGTATAGACTTTATCTCAAATCGAAGTACCGTTGTGTAGATCATAAGGGATGAAGAAAAAGGATTGGGGAGGAGGTTAATGGAGGTAGGAGAAGAAACCACGTACAGAGCTCGCATCCCTCCCGTATTCCCTCGTGCAACGGGACCCACTGTGTGCGCTAAAGTTGGCTCAACCCAGCCTGGCTCATGAAAAACGGCCGATTCGGCCATTCCTCCATAGCCAGGCCCATGCCTGCTTTGAGGTTCGTGTGGGCCACGATTCGTATGCGACCCAAGCAACCAAAAGAGTTAATTTCTTCGCGCGCGGGCCTGACGCTAGACCTACCAAACGCGCCCTAGGTGAAGGATGGCAACTCAGACTTGTTGCAGGAGCATGTGAGTTTTGTGTTCCCGATTTTTTCCTTCTTACATGAAAAAAAGTAATGGGGTTATGTGTAGTTTAAGGCCTAAGTGTCAGTTTTTTTGTTGTTGTTGTTTTCTTGGCGTTCTGCAGAACACACTCTTAACCAGGTGCTACGAAGAAAATGTGAAGCTAACATTTCTCATTGAGATATTTTTTTTACAATTTTAAAAGAAACGCCTCATAAACTTTTCTAATAGGCATTGTGAATGTCTCAGAATATCTGTCAGCTTATAGTGTCGTCTAAAGAATATCTGATGTATAAATGCTATGAGTACACTAATTTTCCTTTTTGAAGAGGTTCATGAAAAATAACCGGATTGTGATCTCACACTAAAAATGATTAAAGCGCAACATTTTTTTTTCTTTTTGTGTGTTCCAAATTTCCTTCTATATAGCGACAGATACTCCCTTTGTCCGGAAATACTTTTATCAAAATGGATAAAAAAATGTAGTTAAAATTAAAATATATTTAGATACATTTTTTTTTATCCATTTTGATGACAAGTATTTCCGGACGGAGGGAGTACCATTTAAAAACCAGTTGAAAAGAAAAAAAACATTTCAAACCCCTAGCTCTCTCTTCCCCCAGAATCCCCAATCTCTCTCCCCGTCACCCGCCGCCCGCGTCGTCTCTCCCGGCGACGACGTGCTGGCCTCTCCTCTCCTCCGAAGCCGACCACCCTGCCCGCCCCTGACTTTCTCTTGTCCGCGCTTCTCCCTCCCACAGCCACCGCCGCTCGAGCCGCCACGGCAGCCGCAGCGGCTACAGCCCTCTCCTCTGCCTCGCCGCCGTCGAGGGTGCCCCCGCGGTGCTCCAGTCGCCGCCCGTGATCCGCAGCAGGCCACACGCAGTCTAAACCCATCGGAATCCCCGCGCCGCCATGCTTCGCCTCCGAAGCTGCATCGTGTCCCATCTCCTCTCGTCTCCATCCACCCCTCTCCCCCGCCTCCTCTCCGCGGCCGCGCCCGCCGTTTCCCCGAGCACCGGATTCACCGTGGAGGAGTACCTCGTCGCCACCTGCGGCCTCACCCGAGCGCAGGCCCTCAAGGCTTCCCCGAAGATCTCCCACCTCAAGTCCCCCTCCAATCCCGACGCCGTCCTCGCCTTCCTCGCCGGCCTCGGCCTCTCCAGAGCCGACGTCGCCGCCGCCGTCGCCAAGGACCCCAGGTTACTCTGCGCCCGCGTGGAGAGTACTCTGGCCCCCAACTTGGCTGCGCTCAGCGGCATCGGGTTGTCGCGCTCTGAGATCGTGCCCCTCCTCCGCTTGCGCTGCAGATCTGTCGTCTCCAAGCTGCAGTACTACCTGGCCCTCTTCGGCTCCTCCGAGGCCTTCCTCCAGGCGTTGAAGTTCAACTGCAACCTCCTCACACACAGCATCGAGAGTGCGGTCGAGCCCAATGTAGCGTTGCTGCGGGAGTGCGGGCTAGGTGATCGCGACATTGCCAAGTTATGCGTTGGCATGCCATGGCTGCTGACTGCCAACCCAGAATGCATCCGGTCAATGGTTGCTCGTGCCGACGGCCTTGGCGTGAGCCGGGAATCTCCGATGTTCAGGCACGCGATGCATGCTGTTGCATTCCACAGCGAGGAGAAGATTGCTGCCAAAATGGAGTACCTGAAAAAGACGCTCAGGTGGTCGGATGCTGAGGTGCGCATTGCTTTGTCCAAGTCTCCAATGATGCTGAGGAGTTCTGAGGGCATGGTGCAGCGCATGTCAGAGTTCCTCATCTCTGAAATGGGGTTGGAACCAGCATACATTGCTCATCGGCCGGCAATGCTTGCTTACAGCCTGGAGCGCCGGATCAGACCCAGGTACTATGTTGTTAAGTATCTTAAGGAAAATGGATTGGTAAGTCGCGACCGGGACTACTATTCCGCACTCACGCCGTCCGAGATGGTATTCTTGGAGAAGTTCATATGCCCTCATAAGCAAGCTGCGCCGTACCTTGCTGAAGACTATGATGATGCTTGCAGAGGACAAGTGCCCGATAGATTCAGATTTGCATGAACCAAGAACAAGGTATTCAAATTTTGATGCTTACTGTACCACATATTCCAATCTCTGTCTTTTAATTCATTTGTTCTTGCCTAGCTAACTGTTGGTTGTCACATGCTGGAGCTGCTAACACTTGATGAATCTAGTAATTAGGTTCATGAGTCCTAGGATGTGGTTTGGCCATGTCATCACTTAATAAAGAAGAAAGCATGGCATGTTATGAACATGTTCATCCTTATGTAATGTTGGCAAACATAGTGAAACTAAGGGTGTGAGATCAGGTCATTTTGCAGATGCATTGAAATCTCAGTGAGTAGTATATCTGCACTCTTGATATCATTCCATGAAGAAAGTATGGCCAGGCTGATGCTTTCAGTTCTAGGCACAATTGATCTGAAAACTAAATGCAGTAATACAATTTCTGTATATGGCCTACTATCTCCCCCAAATACTATGGCTGGTAAAGAGTAAGCCTCCTTTGATCTGCACCAATCAAAGGGCTACATGTGTTCCTTTTTTATGCCCAGCAATGCAACATATATGAATGAAGTTATGTTGCTAATATGTTATATCATGGTATAAGCCCAGCAAATGGATCTGCCTAGATTGATCTCAGGTGTTACATTCACAGGCTATTGCTTTATGCAAACAGAGTTAGGCAGTAACAGATGCAAGCTGGCTCCTCTAGATGGCATCTATCCTGTTTTCAGTGTAGTAAAAATATATCTCCATAACCATATCAAGCTTATACCGCGTCACTTTGTATTAAACTTGTTAAAGCCAGATTTAATACTGGACAGTATGAATTATCAGCTATCTAGAATTTTTCTGTCAGATCGCAAAATTTACCTGCATATTTAACAAATTTTTAGCTTCCATCTGAAATAGAACTCCTGTTTTCATCTAGGCATGAATGTCACAATCTTCTGCTATTTCTTAGCATACAAGATGTCAGCAAAATTATATCAAACTGTTTCTTCTCTGCCAAATCAAATTTCTTCATATATGATAGTTGTTTGATCTACCATAATGCTCGAGAGCTTTAGATAGTGGTCCACTTATTCAGTAGGTAATCATAGTTGAATTTATCATTTACATCTCCTGTCCCAGGCCACTGTTGTGTAGCAAGATCTTCCTCCTTTCTATATAGGAGTATTAGCATTCTCTTAATCTTTGAGTTTTTTTTTTTGAATCTGTGGGTATGCACCTGCAATTCCTCATGACAAGTGATGATCCCTTTGAGTAGGTACTGGTTTTCTTATATTTCTATAGTTTCATGTGCACAATGAAGGTTATGCCCTTTTTGTGAAATTATCAGACTGGCTGTATACCTTTTGAAATCGTGAGCACCTGGTGCATTACGAGTCAAACTCTTATAATAATCTAATTATACTAGAAGAGGTTTTTATTCCTTTCTGTCTCAGATCATAGTTAAGAACAACTTTATTTGGAGGCATTGAACATGGTTTAGAGCAAATGATTACGTGGCAAGATTGCATCTTGGCTGTCCATCAGTCAGACTCTTCACCAGTGTAGACTGTTGATATCAATGGATGCATTCATAGTCTATAAGTAATTGTTTTTGCTAAACAGTACTCTGTTGTCACGCATATTTTTGCCGTTTAGACCTCACAGTTTCACCAGAATTCGATGTTGTATGTTTCTTCTTTCTGAATTGAATTGTATTACGGTTTACCTTTTCTCCCAGGAAATTACTAATTCTGTACTGACATTTCAATTCAATCTCAGGTTTCCCGCTTGTCTACTAAAAGTGTTACTTTCTCCTAATCAGCGTGCCAGCTCATACGCCATACTGAAACCGTCTCTGTTGTAGTACTTCGTAACAATGAGCTATAACTGTCTCCCTTTTGACCCTTGTGTTGGCATACCTAAGTATATGAGGATTACTCATGGATGGGTAAGAACACACCTCTAATAAGATGTTTGATCCAGTAGTACTGTTCTTTTTTTATTAAATCTGTGAAAAATGTGCATCTTCTCATAAACCCTCTGCAACTTCTTGCAGGCCGGGTACTGGTATATGGAACTCGATGTCAGGTTAGATTTCATAAGCGCTGCAATACCTTCCATCAATGATGGTGTTCCGTGTCTCCAAGTCCGATCAGGCGAGTCGAGTAGCTAGCTAGGAAACCGACTGGGGAGGTTTAGTGATTACCTTACCGGAAACCCTGTCCGTCCATTTGTGCGGATCACAGAGAGACTTATCAAATGTGGAAATTTTGGCCGAAATTTGACTTCCGGTTGGTTAAAAACCAGAACTACTCCCTCCGTTCCTAAATATAAGTCTTTTTAGACATTCAAATGGACTCATTTTGCTCCGTATGTAGTCACTTGTTGGTATCTCTAGAAAGACTTGGGGCTCCTTTGATTCATGGGATTCTCATAGGATTTTCATAGGATCGTATTCCTATGGATTTTTTCCTCTAGTGGCCGTTTGATTTGCAGGAATGAAATCCAGGGGAATCAATCCTATGGCACTTTTCCTTCACTATTTTGCAGGAAAATTTCCAAGAGGTCAGAGCTCTTGGAAAGAATCCTGGCGGGAAGAAAAGCGTGCGGGCGCCGCTCGCTCACCTGCGCGCGCTCAGTTTTCACGATAAATTACAGGCTCGTGTAACTTATCATGACACCCATCAGAAAAACAGAGCACCGACACCCATCAGAAAAACAGAGCACCGCTTCCCCTGGTCCCTTTCTCATCGACCTAGTCCCGCCTCACCATCACCGCCGCCCGGCCGCCCGGCCGTCTGCTCAGCTCCTCAGCTGGCCGCTCGGCCTTCTGTTTAGCTCCTCAGCTGACCTCAATTCCTTCCTGTTCTTCCGTCTTGGATGTCCAGCAACAAGCTAGGAGTTCGAGGCAGCTCCAAAAGCCAAATCCGGTCTTCAATTCCTTCCCATGATTTTTAGCTACTCCACTAGCGATGATATTGGCTTGCAACCTGCTGTTATTAGATTTATTTGTTTAGTATTGGCTTGCAACCTGCTGTAGATTTTCTCCGACTTTTTAGATCGAGCTTATTATTTCAGGGTTTGGGGATTTTCTTTGCAGCTATTAGGTCAAAATATTTTCTCAGATTTGAGTAAATTCTCAATTCACTATGTACTGGATAATATCTGGCCTGTTTATTTCGCAATTGACATGTGCGGCCGCGTCCTGATGCTACCCATATTGCTACTTTTCGTCTGGTTCGTTGGCACTGTATGAGCAGCATGAGCCCATTTTCTTCATAGCTATTGGACCATGACATATGCGAAACTTGTTTGAAACTTTGAATGCACGAGTGAATTGCAGAAAACCACCACATTGAAGCGTCGAGTTGCAGAAAAGACTCTTCTACGAATTTGTGCCAGAAAACACTGATTTTTGTCCTAATCATTTGCAGAAACCACCTAACCTTCTGTTCGGGCATTTTAACCTCTATTATGACATGTGGGTCCCGCATTTGATGAGGTGGCATAGCGTTTCGTGATAGACACCGTTAGATCGGTATTTTCCAAAAGAACCTTCCTCCCAATCCTCCCCGCCCGATCCAGATCGCCACCGGCTTCCTCCTCGCTCGGTGATGTTGTCGCCGGTGGCGTCGTGCGAAAGGACATGGCAAAGTGCGCCGAGAGAGGATCTGGGGACGTGGAGCAATTGCCCGGTGGGCCACCGGACCTCGCTACTTCGCCGTGAGCAGACATCCGGGAGCGTGGCGGGGCTCGCTCACGCAGTTGCTCGGTGTGGCGACCGCCGGAGCCGCAGGACGCCGGCGCCTCCTCGCCGTCGCCGAGCTGCAGGACGCTCTCCCGCCGACGAAGCGTTGTCGGAGCCGGCCGGCATTAGTCTGACGAGCTCGAGGGCGTCCCAGCTCCTGCGTGCAGAGCGGCCGAGCTCAAGTGCCGTGATAGCCTCAGCCGGAGGTGCCGCGACGCGCACGGTGGAGCTCGAGGGTCGCCGCAGCCACGGCGGGCGACACCATGCCCGCCCGGCTCCTTCCCGCCGCTGCTTGCTTGCCGCCGCTCCTTCCCGCCGGTGGTCGTTCGTTGTTGTTCTTCCCATTATTTGTCGGTTGCCGCCGCCGCTCCTTCCGTTGCTTGCCGCCGCAGCTCCTCTCCCGATGCCGCCGCTACATCGCGCGCTCCTTGCCGGCTCTTGCTCCTTGCCATTGCTACTTAACGCTACTCCTTGCGGTCGTTGTTTCGCTCCCGCAGCCCACGGTACCAAGGTCCGAGCACCAAAGAAGACGAAATTCTCGTCAGATCGACCATATTGCCGTGGTCGAGCCATCACAAGATCGGAGCTGACGGGCGAGCGCAGGAGTGGGGAAGGGGCGGCTGAGTTGTGATGGGCATGGCCGTGGTGGTTTGATGGAGGTTTGGCGGCGACGACTGGTGAGAGTGGCATGGCCGTGGTGGCTCGGGAGAGAGAGAGAGAGTTCGGGGAAGGAGATGGAGAGAAGAAAGAGAGAGCTTACATGGTGGCTCAGCGACGAGACCCATCACCCATGGCGGCGTTCATTTGCTCTGCTTTCGATTCTTGTGTCACCCAAATCCATGGAGGAGTTGATTGCTTTTTGTTTTTGATTGAAGGGTGTTCCTATAAAACTAAAGGGACTGATTTGTAAATCCGAAAATCCTCATCTAACGTCGTTCGCCACGAAACGTTGTGCCACATCACCAAATGTGGGACCCACATGTCATAATAGAGGTTAAAATGCCTGACCAGAAGATTAGGTGGTTTCTGCAAATGATTAGGACAAAAATCAGTGTTTTCTGGCACAAATTCGTAGAAGAGTCTTTTCTGCAACACGACGCTTCAATGTGGTGGTTTTCTGCAATTCGAATGCACCCACTTCAAAATAATAATATATAATGCTCTGAGTTCCTATGCTATCCTGTGCTCCCATCAAACACCCATCTGTGTCAATTCCTATGTTTTTCATTCCCATAGGATTCAAGTGGACAGGGCATGGCAATTCTCCATTTTTCCTATTCCCCCACTTTTCCTATCCTGTGAATCAAAGGAGCCCTTATATCGGAGGAAGTAGATATAATCTTCCCTCATTCATTTTATAAGACTAGAGACAATTCGACATCACCCAAAACAGATGAATGTACTGCTGAAACGTCTTATAAATGTGAACGGAGGGAGTATATTCTTGCGTTATGTGGTCACCCCGCTCCAACGCTGCGTTGAGGGGCCCACAGGCAGTGTGTGGTGTACGTTGTTCCCCTGGGTTTTTCTCCCGTGGTGATCTGAGTTTGGACAAGCCGATCGCTGCACCGGTGCAGCAACAGCAGCTGATGCTTGAACAAGACCGGGCTGAAACTGTCCATTTTCTCCAAGATGCTGCGGTCCTGGTCTGGTCGACCGATAGATCAAATTCTACGATGCTTAACCGCGTACGTACGTACGTATAGGACCCGATAAAAAAGTCGAGTAGTACAAGCACCACCACCACTACTACAGACTATAGAACGGACCCGGTCCGGTCCTCCGTTTTGACGGTTAACCATTGCATTGCATGCATGCATACGCACCGAGCAACCAGTATAAAACGGAACCACGAGCTTGGCCCTCCTGCACCAACTGGCCAGCAAGTTGAAGCGTTTGTCCACCTTCGGCCACTTGCTCAACTTTCTCAATCCGCAAGCGGCAGGTTGTCGCCCAATACAAACCAGCCGAAGGAAATGGCGTCGGCGACGACGATAACGAGGGCCGCGCTGCTGGTCGCCGCCGTCGTGTTGATGCAGTGCTGCAACGCGGCCCTCGCGGCGAGGTTGCTCCAAGGGGACGGCGTTGACGGGTGGCTGCGGCTGCGGCAGGGCGCCGGGTCGCTGATCATGCAGGCCCTGCCCAGGGGTGGCTCGCCGCCGGGCGCAGGCAACTCGTGCTGGAACGATCCCAAACACCCCCCGTCCTCGGGGAGCTGCCACGGCTAGCCGACGGCCGGCTGGCAAGAGGCCTCGAACCTGGCTGTAGCGGACATTGACATGCTTGTGTAGATTGATATTGGTTCATTCATGTGCTCCCGTTCGTTTGTACAAGAGCTTCCATGCGAAAATCGGAGCCTTGGAAGCTAACAGAGCTGATCACATTCTAGTGCTATAGTAGTGAATAAACATCAATAAAACGTAGACGTAAGTCGTGTAACCGAGCTGGTTAATTAATTAATTAACAGGTCAAAATGTGCAGAAATATTTCCACGGCATGCGGAGGACTTTGCTTCCACTTTGAGCTCGTTGGTCTGGTCCATTTGTTGCACTTCGATAGGTCAGCATTTGCCGATCGTTCAAGGTCATCTCTTTGACATCTCGCGGCGCCGTTGGTAACTGAATATCGGTAGTAAAAAACATGATGCCTGAATTCCCTGGACAGCGTGAACAGTCTAGTTCAACCTGAACGTACGACATGATCGAACTTTTCATTCAACGTTATGTTCTTTATTTATTCAAAATATGTACGCAGTCAAGTTCTTTTGGCCCCAAATACTAGGTACTATACTCTATACGCAGGGGCGGAGCCAGGATTTGAGGTTGGGGGGGGGGGGGGGGGCAAGACCAACAAGCAAACAAATTCTAGCATTGCAACATGATAATTATTTTTGTGTTTCAGTACAGAACATATGTTCAATCAGCAATGCAAAGAAGTTACATTTCTATTAGTTTACAATTGTCTTTGCGAACACCAAGAAGATCGGTGACAATTTAAATTTACAGTAACTCGATGTATCTGTTAGGATAAACAAGAGAATTAGTGTGTCATGCCTAATTTACAGTAATTATTTGTGAGGATAAACAAGAAATTGTTGGCTCTAATTAATTCGATCTATCTGAAGAATTGAATTTCTGCAGCCTACTACTAGTAGTAGAGATCAATTCGCACGTATATATAATTACATGGTATGAATTAAAGGAGACTCACTGCCTTACTGGAGAATTTCCTTGCTCGGTTGCTCCTGCTGTTGATTTTGGCTGGTCGCAGGTTCGGCTGTCCGCGTCGCTAGAGCCGGCGCAGCCGCGCTGCCTGTGCGATCTGGCGAATGTTAGGGAGCTTGATGCGTGCGTTGTGTAGCGGGGTCGAAAGATGAAACAATGGAGAGATCGATCCCCTGATCAGCGGTTCCATACGACGACCTGGGCACCTGCTTTTGTCTTACGTGATGGGCTTTCACACAAAGCTATTGAGACATCACATCTACATGGGCTTATTTGTGGGCCTCCAGGATTGAGCTCGCGTTAGGGGGGCTAATTAGTTCTAATTGTAGAAACCTGAGCCAGTTATTCTGTGTGTGTTTTGGGGTGGGGGGGCTGGCCCCGCGTCGTCCCCTAGCTCCGCCCCTGTCTATACGTCTCAACCCACGTACGGACTGCATGCAGAGACCTGAAACCGTTTTGTTTTATATCCTAGTTTAGGTTTTTTGAAAGTGCGTTTATGCTAGGCACGTTAGTCGATCGTGGCATATTGGCACAAGACATTTCCAACAAAATATTATCAAGCATAATATCCTATTGGATTTCAGAGATTAATTAACCTGTCCGAACATTTTGGTAATCTACTGCAAATTCGAGCAGTGTGTATGAAGCTCCAGTCATAGGGAGTTCGCGTGAATAAACTGAATGCATATAGATAACTCAATGTGAAGACCAACGTTCCGAGTAATAATGTTTTATAAAGATGCAACGAATTTAGTAGCTAATTTTAGTCCCCAGATTTATTTCTGCTCTGCCCACCCCTGTCATATGTGACCTTTCTGTTACTGTTCAAGTCCAACTATGAAAGGTCAAGCTGGCATGCATGCTTGTTAGACCCGTTAGAATGGGTTAGCTCTTTGGCAGATGATGTGTTGATATGCAAGCTAGTCCACCTAGATACCCTTGTTTATTATTACTAGATAATTGTCCATGCGTTACAATGAGATATAAATATTCTAATATGTTACCTCGTAATTTTTTTTCTAATATGTTACGCCATGATTTATTTGCCCATATTAATGTGATTGTGTAAATAAATGTTTACCAAATCCTGCCTGTGATATTCCTATCTAAGTATATTTTAGGATTTTTTTTTGTAATCACTTATTGGCTAAGTTTATTTGATAAGTTAATAAAAGGTGGGAAAATTAGCACAACTGTTAAGGAATGATGCTTAGGAAAGGGATGGAAAGTTGGACGAAGCACTCCGCCTGACAGGAAAAGAAACACAATTTTTTTAAAGTAGTAGTATGTAGAGATAGAAACTACTCCCTCCGATCTATATTAATTGTCGTTGATTTACTAAATCAATGACAATTAATATGGTTTAAAAAGAGTATTAGAATTCCAAATACGTACGCACCTGCTTACTGCCCGCATGATATGGTCATTATGATTTCCTTGATCAAATATTGGTTGCATGATACAATATTTTGTAGTATGCACTTCTTAAACTATATTTTGAGTGGTATGTCCAAGTAAGAAGTGTAATAGAATATTACAGGAATAACAAACAATACAATTCGAATTTGGACCGAACACTCTTATTTGCATAAAATACATATTCATTTCAAGACACCATGAATAGAAACAATTTGTGTAGAAACCAGCTAAAGCATTGTCTTCTCTCATTAATTTTATAAGTGGAAGAGAGATATTTACATATTTGCATGACCCTAAGTATTGTAACCCGGTACAAACCCAAACATCTGCAATTCCTTTTTCTTTTGGACTGTGCTAGCGACCAGTCGACTGGTCGTTAGCGACAGATCCGCACGACTCCCCTCGATGGCTCCCGCTTCTCCTGTTCCGCACAACTTCCTTCGATGGCTCCCGCTTCTCCCGTTCTCTCCCCGATTGACACTAATAAAAAAAGGCGAATTGAGAAAAAGTGCGCCACATGGGATTCGAACCTGCATCAGGTAGCTAGGGCACGCCTAATACCATGACCAACAGCCATTACACCAACCCAGGCTGTTGTTCAATACGTGAAAATAAAAATATTTTAAAAACTCTTTTTCACCATTGTCAGATGACAAAAAGAAAGGTATTTTCTTGAAAAAAATCACTGCATAAATGATGATGTACTATACGTGTGAATGTGTAGAGGGACCTCTATGACTTTTTATCAGGTCGGTACATAAGTTATCAGGTCTGCGATGCGTGAGTTACCATGCTATTCACACAAAAGTTATCGAGGGGATGTTTTATCAACTCCCCCCCTCATCGCCAAAGTTATCAGGACCTGGGTACATAAGTTATCATGTCTACGATGTGTGAGTTATCATGATATTCACACAAAAGCTACCGAGGGGATATTTCATCAACTCCCCCCCACCCTTGTAGCCAAAGTTATCAGGACCTGGGTACATAAGTTATCAGGTCTACGATATGTGAGTTACCATGCTATTCACACAAAAGCTACCGAGGGGATATTTCATCAACCCCCCCCACTCGTTGTCAAAGTTACCAGGATGGGGTGCATTAGTTATCAGTATGTGATGTGTGAGTTACCATGCTATTCATACAAAAAGTTATCGAAGGTATGTTTACACTAGTTTTTTTTGGGTCAAAAAAGCTACTATGTTATTTGTACATCAGCTATCAGGACTACGATGTTTGAGTTACCATGCTATTGACACAAAAGCTATCGAGAGGATACTTCATCAACCCCCCCTCCCCCTCCCAAAGTTATCAGGATAGGGTGCGTAAATTATCAGGTCTGCAATGTGTGAGTTACCATGCTATTCATACAAAAGTTAAATCAACTCCCCCTCCCCTTCGGTCGCCAAAGTTATCAGGACAAGGATATACAAGTTATCGGGTTAGCGATGTGTGAGTGACCATGTTATTCACATAACAGTTACCGGGGTATATTTGATCAACTCCTCACAGAAAAAAAAGAAAAAAAGCAACATGGAATGGTCAAATAGTATGGCGTGCATTTTTTTCGCAACAAATGGTCTAGCTGAGCTGGTTAGTGTGTGTTTCACATTAGCTGCTGGGCATGAATTCAAATCCCATATTCAGCATGATTTTTTTGACTAAAAATGTAAAGAGGGCATGCCAATAGATCTAGCACCTAAAAAAAAAAGACAGATCCAATTCAGAGAAAAATCGTGATAGTCAATGGCATAGTCTTCAGATTATTCTTACTAAATTCGCAACCAAAGTTAGCGAGCCGTTCACATTTTAAATCTTGAACAAAAAGCCACTACGCAATATATTCATACTCTGGGCGCTTTTGAAAGCAACAAAGTCCGGGTGAGTTGGTTACCGTGGTGGGGCAATTGCAGGAGGTCGCGAGTCGTGGTTAGATTTCTCGTTTTCTTTTACTATCTCGCTCTGGCCCCTCAGGCCTAGCCGCTCTAGCAAATTGTGCTATGTCTGCAAAAAAAGGCGTGAATGCCACCTCTCAGTATGTGAGTCTTTTTTTGGGTGAAAATGCGTCAGTTTCTCTCCTTTCCAACGTTCCAATCCATGAGCAACAATCTTCCACGCATGGATACGATCATACGAATAGAAATATGGAGATCTTTATACACTTCGGTTAGTTGTTACGGACCAACACCGAAGACTACTTTATTACAGATTCATGCACTACTAAAACTAACCATATTTCAAACAAGTAACAACTACCAGGGCTCCATCATTTCAGGGAAGCCCTATAATTACATTTAGAGAATGAAGGAACAGATGAACAAAAAATCAGTGAAACCGGACGAACTTTATGCATGCAATTGAGTAGTCGAACTCTGCCGGCGGCTAGCCGCCGTGGCATACCGCGCCAGGCGGGTTGTTGTTGATGGGGTCGTGGGTGCAGGGGTTGGGTTTTCCTGGTCCGGGGGTGCCGCTGGGCAGGATCTGCATGATAAGCGCCCCGGCGGCGCCAACACCGCCGTGCAGCCAACCGCCGTCTCCCTCGAGAAGCCTTGCCGCGAGGACCACGTTGCAGCACTGGACCAGCAGCACGGCCACCACCACCGCCCTCACCATCGTCGCCATATACGTATTCCTTTTACTGGTTGAGCAGCTGTTGCTGATACGGGGCTAGATCCTGGATGGATGAATGCCTGGCTTGAAGTGGTTGTTGGAGGGGAGACATGATGGGGGATTCCTTTTATAGGTTGCTGCATGGGCGCGCCTGGTTGAAAGATTGGGGTTCTACGGGTCTGGTCTGTTCTACGGGCTGTACTTTTACGCTCGTCTGGTCGAGCCAGCCGCAGCGTGTAGTGTACGCCGGATTCACGCGCTACTCAACCCGGTCCATCTCCTAATTAAGCTTGATCAGTAAAAAAAGAGAAGATTTGAAGATTGATCAAAGAACACTACCACTACGGTGTAACGCCCCCGATGCGGCTATATCTCCCACGTGTCGAGGCACGACTTAGAGGCATAACCGCATTGAAAGCAATGTCGCAAGTGAGGTAATCTTCACACAACCCATGTAATAATTAAGGGAAAGATACAAAGTTGGCTTACAGTCGCCACTTCACACAGTACATAAATAAACATCCATCGTTCAGAGTACACTCAAGGTCCGACTACGGAACCAAAATAAAGAAGATACCCCAAATGCTAACACAGATCCCCGAATCGTCCCAACTGGGCACCACTACTGATCATCTGGAAAAGACACATAGTAACGACCACGTTCCTCGTCGAACTCCCACTTGAGCTCGGTGGAATCATCTGCACTGGCCTCAACGGAACCTGCAACTGTTTTGGAAGTATCTGTGAGTCACGGGGGCTCAGCAATCTCACACCCGCGAGATCAAGACTATTTAAGCTAATGGGAAGGACAAGGTAGTACAGTGGAGCTGCAGCAAGCGACTAGCATATATGGTGGCTACTTCGCAAAAGAGAGCGAGAAGAGGAGCAAAGCACGGTCGTGAAACTAGTAATGATCAAGAAGTGATCCTGAACTACTTACGACAGACATAACTCCAACATCGTGTTCACTTCCGGACTCACGAGAAGAGACCATCACGGTTACACACGCGGTTGATGTGTATTTTATTTGAGGTCAACTTTGGGTTATCTACAACCGGACATTAACAAATTCCCATCTGCCTCATAATCGCGGGCACGGCTTTCGAAAGATATTACCTGCAGGTGTCCCAACTTAGCCCATTATAAGCTCTCACGGTCAACGAAGGATTATTCCTTCTACCGGAAGACCCGATCAATCTCGAATCCGGACTACAAGACATTTCGACAGCAATAAAACAAGACCAGCAAAGCCACCCGAATGTGCCGACAAATCCCGATAGGAGCTGCACATATCTCGTTCTCAGGGCACACCGGATGGGCAAGACGTCGGGTTGGCATAAACCCTGGATTGCCCAGGGGGCGCCGGACATCGCCCAGGTTGGACCAGCAATCGAAGGAGAACTGGCCCGGGGGTTTAAAATAAAGATGACCCTCGGGCTCGCGAAAACCCGGGGGAAAAGGCTTAGGTGGCAAATGGTAAAACCAAAGTTGGGCCTTGCTGGACAAGTCTTATTCAAAGCGAACTGTCAAGGGGGTCCCATAAATCACCCAACTGTGTAAGGAACGCAAAATCAAGGAAAATAACACCGGTATGACGGAAACTAGGGTGGCAAGGGTGGAACAAAACACCAGGCATAAGGCCGAGCCTTCCACCCTTTACCAAGTATATAGATGTATTAATTATAGCAGATAAATATTGTGATATTCCCAACAAGTAAACAGGTTCCAAAAAGGAACAACATCTCCATGTTCCAACAAGGAACAAACTTCATCTTCACCTGCAACTAGCAACGCTATAAGAGGGCTGAGCAAAGCGGTAACATAGCCAATCAACGGTTTGCTAGGAAAGGAGGGTTAGGGGCTGACATGGCAATATGGGTGGCATGATATAGCAAGTGGTAGGCATCGCAGCATAGGAATAGCAAAAGAGCGAGCAACTAGCATAGCAAAGATAGAAGTGATTTCGAGGGTATGGTCATCTTGCTCGCAATGTTCTCGAGTTGTCGAAAGCTTGATCCTCGAAAACGTTCTCAACAGGCTCCTCGTTCACGTACTCGCCTCCGACTCTACCCAAAGCAACAACACAAACAAATGAACCACAATAAATCACGGTGCAATGCACAATCAACATGATGCAAAACATGACATGATATGCATGATGCGGTATGCAATGCTTATGTGCGCCGGAAGGTAATGATGAACCAGGCATCAACTTGGCAAACCAAGCATGCCACTGAAAGATGAGATGATTTCGTTGAAATCGATATAAAGATCACCGGAAACGGATGCACGGTTTGCAAATGGCAAGCAAAACAAGAATGGCGCAAATCTGCCATTAACAGCATGATGCCACTTAGCAAGCAACAATTAATTAAGCTACTGCACCCAAAAGTAACAAGAAAGCACATGGCAGTGATCTACACATGATGCTCGACAAAAGATGAGCACTGAGCTACGGCTAGTTCACATCATAACATGTTCAAACAAGCATGGCAAAATGGCTCAAAGTAACAGGCTGGACATGGCAAAAACAGTAACAGGTTGCAATGTTCAGAGCATCAAAACTACATGCTACAGGACCTTAAAATAGCAAAACATGGCATGGCATGAATCTACTCAAAGCATATTTCAAAAGTCCCTTACTGACCATAAGCCAAAAAGGACTAGAAAATATAGTAACACCCATGTCAATATTGAAAGTCTTGTTAACAGATTCAGCAACTTGACATGTCAAAAACTGATAACGAGATGGCATGTTTACAAGCTCAATGCGCTCACTACAGAGCCTCAAATGATAAACTAAGCATACATACATCAAGAAGACATGACATAGAAGACATACATGGCAATAACACTAACATAGCCTATACGGGTCAACCACAACATCCTAGGCAAGATTGAATAACACGTATACAATCTGCCAGGAAACACTTGATAGCAAAAGTAGAGCTCGATTGACTCAAGCTATGGCAACCCATAATTGCAAACAAAGGCATGGATGGATAGAGCAAGTCATGCTTTACAAAACACCCTTACTTAAGTATCCCAAAATATGCATAGATCTCTCGGTATCATCAAGCAAACATGGCATCAAAATCAGCTAAACCAGGGCTGAAATCAGCAACATTAGGACACCTACTTTGCATGCTTGTGCTAGTCACCACATAGATCACAAAAATACATGGCATACACCCCTGGAAAGATGACATGGCATTTTACAAAACACATGTAGGACTCAAATTCATAGGGTGCACATATTAATCATAGCAAAAATAACAAAAGTGCAACTCCTGATAAAAATCAGAAACTATCAGCACATAGCACTCTTCCAATAGCATTACGGGCATCAAGATGAGCTCAAATGAAAATGATGCAATGGAATGAAATGATCTACTCTTCGAGACGAACATTTTGACATATTATACGCGAAAAATGGATCTACGGATGCGAAGATATAGCATGTTGAATATTGCACAAAATTACAAAGATGCAAATGACTTAGAAGGAAAAAGGGGGAGGGGAAGAAGTCAACGCGCGGCGCGGCTCCCGAGGCCGGATCGGATCGGGCCGATCGGGCGCGGGGTTGCCGGAGGAGGAGGGCGGCGGCCGGCTCCGGTGGCGCGGCCGGCGGGGAGGGGCCGGTGGGGTCGGCGAGGCGGCGGTGTTGGGATGGTAGGCGGCGAGGTCGCCGGAGGAGAGCGGGCGAAGGGCCGAAGGGCGCGGGCGGCGCTGGCGAAGAGGCGGCGCGCTGCCGGGGGGTGGCGGGCGGCGGCGAGGTCGCCGGAGGAGGAGCGGGCGAAGGGGCCGAAAGGAAGGCGGCGAAGGCGGGCGGGGAGGGCGGCGTGGGCTCATGGGCTCATGGATGGCGGCGGCGGCGGCGGCCACGTGGCGCCTCCGATTAGCTGGGCGGCGGCGCGACGTGTCCGGCTGGCGGCGGACACGTCCGGCGGCGTCTTGAAGCGGTTTTAGGGTTTCGGAAGAGGATGATCCGATTTGGGAGGTTTGCTTAAATAGGCATAGGGGAGCTAGGAGAGTCCAAATGAGGTGTAGTTTTCGCCACACGATCGTGATCGAACGACGGAGAGCATGGAGGTGACTTAGATGGGTTATTGGGCTGTTTTGAAGGGGTGTTGGGCTGCAACTTAAAAGAGGCCTCTGCGAAGGTGCGGTTTACCGTTGGAGTACCAAACGAGCTCCAAATGACCCGAAACTTGACCGGTGGTCTCCGGGTGTTATACCAAGGCCACTAGACAAACCTCGGTCCATTTCGAGACGGTTTAATACCCGCACACGGAAAAACGTAAAAGGGACCGCCGGGGAAGATAGGAGTGCCGGATTGCAAAACGGACAACGGGAAAAATGCTCGGAATCATGAGACGAACACGTATGCAAATGCGATGCACATGATGACATAATATAAAATGCATGACATGGACAAAATGCAAAAAGGAGAAAACCCAACCACGGAGGGAATATCATATATCGATGCCGAAAATGGCAAGAGTTGGAGTTACAAATAAGGAAAGTTACTTCCGGGGTGTTACAACACTCCACCACTACAAGAGGATCTCGTCCCGAGATCTAGGACTGAAAGAACTCCGGATACTCAGAACGGAGGTGATCCTCGCGCTCCCAAGTAGCTTCTCGGTCGGAATGGTGTGACCACTTCACTTTGAGGAATTTGATTGACTTGTTGCGAGTCTTGCGCTCGGTTTCTTCAAGAATAGCAACGGGGTGCTCACGATAAGAGAGATCTTCTTGAAGGTCAATCTCTTCGAAGTTGATAGTGCGTTCAGGAGTCTTGAAGCACTTGCGAAGCTGTGACACGTGAAACACATCGTGCACATTTGCGAAGTTGGATGGAAGCTCAAGTTGATAGGCGAGATCGCCTCTTTTCCCAATGATCTTGAAAGGACCCACGATCTAGGTGCAAGCTTCCCTTTGATACCGGGCGGCGAGTACCTTTCATTGAGAGACGCGGAGGTAGACATGGTCTCCGATTTCAAAAGTCACATCACGGTGCTTATCATCATAATAGCTCTTTCCGCGCGATTGCGCGGCTTTGAGATTCTCACGAATGACTTGGCACATCTCTTCGCTTCGTGATCAAGTCATTGCCAAGAAGTTGGCGTTCACCGTCTCCTGCACCAATTGAGAGGAGTACGGCACTTTCTGCCATAGAGAATTTCGAATGGGGCCTTGCCCGAACTCGCTTGAAAGCTGTTGTTGTAAGAGAACTCGGCATAAGGAAGACAATCTTCCCACTTCATACCGAAGGAAATGACACAAGCCCTGAGCATATCTTCAAGGATTTGATTTACTCGCTCGACTTGGCCACTTGTTTGAGGATGGAAAGCTGTCTTTGAAACGAATGTTGGTGCCCATGGCCTTCAAAAGAATCCCAAAACTTGGAGGTAAAGATGCTGCCACGGTCTGAAGAGATCACTTGTGGAATGCCGTGCAAGGAGACAATCCTGGAGGTGTATAGCTCTGCCAACTGAGCTGCTGTGATGGATTCTTTGATAGGAAGAAAATGAGCCACTTTAGTAAGCTTGTCAATGACAACGAAGATAGCATCATTTCCACGCTTGGACTTTGGAAAGCCAGTCACGAAGTCCATTTCAATATGATCAAACTTCCATTCAGGAATAGCAAGAGGTTGAAGGAGACCAGCTGGTCTTTGGTGTTCGCTTTCACTCTTCTGCAGACATCACACTCATTCACGAATTGAGCAATTTCTCGCTTCATTCGAGTCCACCAATATGACTGCTTGAGGTCATGGTACATCTTCGTACTTCCGGGATGAATGGATAGAAGCGAATTGTGAGCCTCGCTCATAATGACTTTTCGCAGATCACCCTTAGGAACCACAATCCGTCCTCAAAGAACAGAGTGTCTTTGTCATCAACGCGGAAGCACTTGTACTTGAAATGCCCTTGTCGATACCACGTTTCACTTTCTTCACCATGGTATCCGAAGTTGAGCCTCATGAATCTGATCTTCCAAAGTAGGAGAGACTATGAGGTTGGCAAGAAAGCCTTGAGGAACAACTTGAAGATTCAGCTTATGGAAAGATTCACGAGATCCGCTGAAAGGGCTTGAGGATTAGGCATTGCGAGAAGCTTTCCTGCTCAAAGCGTCTGCAATGACATTGGCTTTGCCCGAGTATACTCAATACTTGGGTTGTACTCTTGAATCATTTCGACCCATCGAGTCCGCCTGAGGTTGAGGTTGGGTTGAGTGAAGATGTACTTGAGACTCTTGTGATCGGTGAAAATGTCCACTTTCCTTCCCAACAAGAGATGTCTCCACGTTATCAATGCATGGACAACGCCGCCAACTCAAGATCGTGAGTGGGGTAGTTCTTCTCGTTGGGCTTCAATGGCGAGAGGTATAAGCCACAACTCTCTTCTCTTGCATTAACACAGCACCGAGACCTTGAAGAGAAGCATCACGTAAAACTTCATATGGCTTGGATTCATCAGAGGAGTCGAGCAGGAGCTGTGACAAGTTTCTCTTTGAGGGTATTGAAAGCAACGCCACACTCGGAGACCGGACATACTTCACCGCTTCGAGAAGGTTGGAAAGAGGCTTTGCAATCTTGGAGAAGTTCTCAACGAATCTTCGCAATAGCTTGCAAGACCAAGAAAGTCATGGAGCTGCTTGACATTCGAGGAGGTTCCCAATTCACAATTGCGGACACCTTCTCGGGATCAACAAGCGATGCCCTTGGCAGAGATGATATGACCAAGATAAAGCACTTCATCAAGCCGAATTCACATTTGGAGAACTTAGCATAGAATTGGTACTCTCGAGCTTGTCTAGCACCAATCGCAAATGTTTGGCATGATCCTTCTTATTCTTGGAGAAGACCAAAATATCATCAAGATAGACCAAGACGAATTCATTGGTGTAGGGGTTGAATATGAAGTTCATCATCCGAGAGAAAGTTGGAGGAGCATTGACGAGGCGAAAGACATGACAAGATATTCATAAGAACCAAAGCTTGTTCGAATCTTGTCTTGGGAATATCTTGTTCACGAATGCGAATCTGATGATACCCCATACGAAGATCAAGCTTGGAGAACACTGTAGCACCTTTGAGTTGCTCGAAAAGCTCATTGATGTTGGGAAGTGGATACTTGTTCTTGATTGTCTTCTTATTCAATGGACGGTAATCGACGCAAAGTCGGTCCGTGCCATCCTTCTTCCGGACAAAAAGAACACCACAACCCCAAGGAGATGAACTCGGTCTGATCAAACCCAGACGCTCTTGTTCATCGAGCTGCTTCTTCAATTCCTTCAGCTCATCAGGTCCAAGCTTGTATGGACGCTTGCAACGGGTTCGATGCGGGCTCAAGATCGATAACGAACTCAACTGGCCGATGAGGAGGCATACCCGGAAGCTCTTCTGGAAAGACATCTTGGTACTCACAAACGACTGGAATCTGAGAGATGGCATTCAATTCGCCCTTCTCATTGAGAGAAAACAACCGAATGGTTTCATCACGAGCGGCATAGATGATCACATCATTAGAAGAGTGAGTCAATTGAATTTCCCTGGCAGCACAATCAAGCTGAGCTTTGTGCTGATAAAGCCAGTCCATTCCGAGAATAAGATCAATATCCGAGTCACCAAGAACCATTGGTTTAGCGAGAAATCTGTAATCTCCCATCTTGATAGAAACATCCGGGGCCATCATTTTTGTATTCATGAACAAACCCGGAGAGGAAACCGCTATCGGCTTAGGCAGATCAACAGTATGCAAATTGTTCATGGATGCAAAAGGTCTTGATATGAAAGAAATAGATGCACCAAAGATCAAATAAGACTTTGCAGAATATCATTAATCGGAAGATTACCCATGATCACATCGAAGATTCTTCCGCTTGAGCTGCATTCATCATGTTCACCTTGCGACTTTGGATTATGCTTGACCCTTTGCATTCTTTGGAAGATTTCACAGAGGAGGAGGCGGAAGACGCCTCTGGTTGAAGCACTTGTTAGATAGTGACCCTTCCACGACACTTGTTGCAAGTGACTTCAGAGAGCGGACGGTGGTAAGGAGCACTTGACCTTGGAGCTTGAGAATTAGACTTGTTCGATAGCTTGGGTTGGGTGGGTGGGAAGATCCACGGCCACCTGAGTTCTTCTCACTGGTAAGGCCGACGGAACGGAGGAGGGGCAGGTAAAACTTCGCTGCTTGGCTGCCACTTGAGAGGACGAGGAGGACTGAATCGCATCCCCGATTCTCTTCTTAGAAGCCTCGCATTTGAGCTGTGCCGCTTCTTGCTTGAGAGCCATGTTGTAGAAATCATCATACTTATCGGCTCAAACAGCACAAGAGGTAATTGCAGATCTTCTCTCGCACCACCTCTCGAATCGATAGATCATACTCCTTTCATCAGGTACATCTTGCTTAGCAAAACGAGCGAGCTTCTGGAACTGGATATTGTATTGATAGACAGACATGTTGCCCTGCTTGAGATTGCGGAACTCCTCACGCTTGCTCTCAACAACACTCTTTGGAATGTGATGAGCTCGGAAATCACGGCGGAACTCATCCCATGTAATGACACGACCTCCTCTCGAATCTTTGTATTGTGGAACCACTCAGCAGCTTGATCCTTGAGTTGAAACGATGCAAACTTGACAAAGTCCTCGTGTCCGACATTGCTACGATCAAAGTGCTTGCAGATGTCCACTAACCAATCATCAGCGTCTGTTGCCTCAACACAGAAACTGAAAGACTTCGGCTGATTAGCGAGGAACTGACTGAGAGTAGCAAAGTGTGGCTGATTGTTGCCTTGACCTTGATTGCCTTGATTGCCTTGCCCCTGAGTACGTTCTTGCAAGAGCTGCAAAATCATCTGAGCATTGGCATTGGTGGCTGCCATGATAGCTTGCCATGCTTCTGGAGGCGGAGGTGGAGGTGGAGGTGGAGGATTCGACTGATCCCCATCATTGCGATCCGGATTCAGACGCGTTGGCGGAGCCATCCTGGAGAGGGTGACATCCGTTAGTCCTTTGATAGACAAAAAGATAAGTAGAATCAACGGATAGAAAATTGCAACATATAGTCTTCACAATAAACATTCGAACAAGAATGAACGAATGAATTCCAAAGTTAATCATCACACGTCCATTAAGGTGAGAAGCCACTTATATCAAGATATGGAAATAACATCTGACTGAGAAACAATTCGAATATCACAACTGAAAACCAAAAAGGTTGGCTTCTAGAATGAGCCGGAACAAACACATGATAGAGATTTCGCTCAAAGTGTTCGTGGTGGGGCCCACACGGACACGACGTATAGCGGACGTCACGAATGACTGACAAGACGCCCCGAATCAGCATAGCCAAGGATTCTTTAAGACGTCTCGCGACCATCAGAATCGACCGTGAATGGGCGGACCACTAGACGTTGAACCCCAATCTCAAATCATACATCCATCGGAAAGAATATCCCGTAAGCTACTAGAATTCCCACCTATAAACTCCGAAACTTTCTGGTTATGCAATCTGGTGTTGGGGATACAGGGACACAAAATATATCACCCAAACTAACAATACCTAGATCCAATTGTATCCATCCGTCAACACATAACCAAGAAATCCTCGAAATCGTGTACCTCGACCTTGAAAAACATCCGTTATGCAAGTCATGGCAATACTCCCTTTTCGCCACAAGATCTTTGGGCTATCAGGTTATCTCACCAACAATCGCACAAAAGAGATTTCGATGTCGGCAAAACTCGTATTCCGAATCGCAACGATAAAATTGTGACGACAACACCTCGGAGCTCAACTCCCGGGACACCGCCACAACCCCTAAATGTCGAGGCACCAAGAACAATGTTCTCGTCACAAAACCATCGGAACGATTCCAAGATACCCACGTGATCCTAAAAAAATTTAGTGAAATTTGAGAAGAGGAGAGTCAAAACTCACGTCGAATACCTCACCAGAGCGATTTAAGGACTGGAAGTAAAAGAATCCTACTCCGATATATATAATCCTAAGACTCAAAACATTTTCCATTCTAGACTCAACAACGTCAAGAAACAATCAAGTAGGGGCTCCTAAGTCGGGAAGGCTCGATTACCAACTTGTAGCGCCCCGATGCGGCTATATCTCCCACGTGTCGAGGCACGACTTAGAGGCATAACCGCATTGAAAGCAATGTCGCAAGTGAGGTAATCTTCACACAACCCATGTAATAATTAAGGGAAAGATACAAAGTTGGCTTACAGTCGCCACTTCACACAGTACATAAATAAACATCCATCGTTCAGAGTACACTCAAGGTCCGACTACGGAACCAAAATAAAGAAGATACCCCAAATGCTAACACAGATCCCCGAATCGTCCCAACTGGGCACCACTACTGATCATCTGGAAAAGACACATAGTAACGACCACGTTCCTCGTCGAACTCCCACTTGAGCTCGGTGGAATCATCTGCACTGGCCTCAACGGAACCTGCAACTGTTTTGGAAGTATCTGTGAGTCACGGGGGCTCAGCAATCTCACACCCGCGAGATCAAGACTATTTAAGCTAATGGGAAGGACAAGGTAGTACAGTGGAGCTGCAGCAAGCGACTAGCATATATGGTGGCTACTTCGCAAAAGAGAGCGAGAAGAGGAGCAAAGCACGGTCGTGAAACTAGTAGTGATCAAGAAGTGATCCTGAACTACTTACGACAGACATAACTCCAACACCGTGTTCACTTCCCGGACTCCGCCGAGAAGAGACCATCACGGTTACACACGCGGTTGATGTGTATTTTATTTGAGGTCAACTTTGGGTTATCTACAACCGGACATTAACAAATTCCCATCTGCCTCATAACCGGGCACGGCTTTGAAAGATATTACCTGCAGGGTGTCCCAACTTAGCCCATTATAAGCTCTCACGGTCAACGAAGGATTATTCCTTCTCTGGGAAGACCCGATCAATCTCGAATCCGGACTACAAGACATTTCGACAAAGAATAAAACAAGACCAGCAAAGCCACCCGAATGTGCCGACAAATCCCGATAGGAGCTGCACATATCTCGTTCTCAGGGCACACCGGATGGGCAAGACGTCGGGTTGGCATAAACCCTGGATTGCCCAGGGGGCGCCGGACATCGCCCAGGTTGGACCAGCAATCGAAGGAGAACTGGCCCGGGGGTTTAAAATAAAGATGACCCTCGGGCTCGCGAAAACCCGGGGGAAAAGGCTTAGGTGGCAAATGGTAAAACCAAAGTTGGGCCTTGCTGGACAAGTCTTATTCAAAGCGAACTGTCAAGGGGGTCCCATAAATCACCCAACCGTGTAAGGAACGCAAAATCAAGGAACATAACACCGGTATGACGGAAACTAGGGTGGCAAGGGTGGAACAAAACACTGCATAAGGCCGAGCCTTCCACCCTTTACCAAGTATATAGATGTATTAATTATAGCAGATAAATATTGTGATATTCCCAACAAGTAAACAGGTTCCAAAAGGAACAACATCTCCATGTTCCAACAAGGAACAAACTTCATCTTCACCGCAACTAGCAACGCTTATAAGAGGGCTGAGCAAAGCGGTAACATAGCCAATCAACGGTTTGCTAGGAAAGGAGGGTTAGGGCTGACATGGCAATATGGGTGGCATGATATAGCAAGTGGTAGGCATCGCAGCATAGGCATAGCAAAAGAGCGAGCAACTAGCATAGCAAAGATAGAAGTGATTTCGAGGGTATGGTCATCTTGCTCGCAATGTTCTCGAGTTGTCGAAAGCTTGATCCTCTAAAACGTTCTCAACAGGCTCCTCGTTCACGCACTCGTCTCCCGACTCTACCCAAAGCAACAACACAAACAAATGAACCACAATAAATCACGGTGCAATGCACAATCAACATGATGCAAAACATGACATGATATGCATGATGCGGTATGCAATGCTTATGTGCGCCCGGAAGGTAATGATGAACCAGGCATCAACTTGGCAAACCAAGCATGCCACTGGAAAGATGAGATGATTTCGGTTGAAATCGATATAAAGATCACCGGAAACGGATGCACGGTTTGCAAATGGCAAGCAAAACAAGAATGGCGCAAATCTGCCATTAACAGCATGATGCCACTTAGCAAGCAACAATTAATTAAGCTACTGCACCCAAAAGTAACAAGAAAGCACATGGCAGTGATCTACACATGATGCTCGACAAAAGATGAGCACTGAGCTACGGCTAGTTCACATCATAACATGTTCAAACAAGCATGGCAAAATGGCTCAAAGTAACAGGCTGGACATGGCAAAAACAGTAACAGGTTGCAATGTTCAGAGCATCAAAACTACATGCTACAGGACCTTAAAATAGAAAAACATGGCATGGCATGAATCTACTCAAAGCATATTTCAAAAGTCCCTTACTGACCATAAGCCAAAAAGGACTAGAAAATATAGTAACACCCATGTCAATATTGAAAGTCTTGTTAACAGATTCAGCAACTTGACATGTCAAAACTGATAACGAGATGGCATGTTTACAAGCTCAATGCGCTCACTACAGAGCCTCAAATGATAAACTAAGCATACATACATCAAGAAGACATGACATAGAAGACATACATGGCAATAACACTAACATAGCCTATACGGGTCAACCACAACATCCTAGGCAAAATTGAATAACACGTATACAATCTGCCAGGAAACACTTGATAGCAAAAGTAGAGCTCGATTGACTCAAGCTATGGCAACCCATAATTGCAAACAAAGGCATGGATGGATAGAGCAAGTCATGCTTTACAAAACACCCTTACTTAAGTATCCCAAAATATGCATAGATCTCTCGGTATCATCAAGCAAACATGGCATCGAAATCAGCTAAACCAGGGCTGAAATCAGCAACATTAGGACACCTACTTTGCATGCTTGTGCTAGTCACCACATAGATCACAAAAATACATGGCATACACCCCTGGAAAGATGACATGGCATTTTACAAAACACATGTAGGACTCAAATTCATAGGGTGCACATATTAATCATAGCAAAAATAACAAAAGTGCAACTCCTGATAAAAATCAGAAACTATCAGCACATAGCACTCTTCCAACAGCATTACGGGCATCAAGATGAGCTCAAATGAAAATGATGCAATGGAATGAAATGATCTACTCTTCGAGACGAACATTTTGACATATTATACGCGAAAAATGGATCTACGGATGCGAAGATATAGCATGTTGAATATTGCACAAAATTACAAAGATGCAAATGACTTAGAAGGAAAAGGGGAGGGAAGAAGTCAGCCTTGGGCGCTGGCTCCCGAGGCCGGATCGGATCGGGCCGATCGGGCGCGGGGTTGCCGGAGGAGGAGGGCGGCGGCGGCCCGGTGGCGTCGGCCGGCGGGAAGGGCGGCGGCCGGGTCGGCGAGGGCGGCCGGCGCTCGCTGGCGCATGGCGCGAGGTCGCCGGAGGAGGAGCGGGCAAGTGGCGGCGCCAAGGAAGAGGCGGCGCGTGGCCGGGTGGCGGGCGGCGGCGAGGTCGCCGGAGGAGGAGCGGGCGAAGGGGCGGGCGGGCGGCGGCGAGGGCGGGCGGGGAGTACGGCAGGTGGGCTCATGGGCCCATGCATGGGCGGCGGCGGCGGCTACGTGGCGCCCCGATTGGCGCGGGCGGCGGCGCGACGTGTCCGGCTGGCGGCGGACACGTCCGGCGCGTCTTGGGGCGGTTTTAGGGTTTCGGAAGAGGATGATCCAGATTTTGGGAGGTTTGCTTAAATAGGCATAGGGGAGCTAGGAGAGTCCAAATGAGGTGTAGTTTTCGCCACACGATCGTGATCGAACGACGGAGAGCATGGAGGTGACTTAGATGGGTTATTGGGCTGTTTTGAAGGGTGTTGGGCTGCAACTTAAAAGAGGCCTCTGCGAAGGTGCGGTTTACCGTTGGAGTACCAAACGAGCTCCAAATGACCAAACTTGACGGTGGTCTCCGGTGTTATACCAAGGCCACTAGACAAACCTCGGTCCATTTCGAGACGGTTTAATACCCACACACGGAAAAACGTAAAAGGGACCGCCGGGGAAGATAGGAGTGCCGGATTGCAAAACGGACAAAGGGAAAAATGCTCGGAATCATGAGACGAACACGTATGCAAATGCGATGCACATGATGACATAATATAAAATGCATGACATGGACAAAATGCAAAAAGGAGAAAACCCAACCACGGAGGGAATATCATATATCGATGCCGAAAATGGCAAGAGTTGGAGTTACAAATAAGGAAAGTTACTTCCGGGGTGTTACATACGGAGAAGTAGGCCGTGCTGAAACACCCCATGGCAGTCGGGTAACTCATAATTTGTAAACATATGCACCTTCATATTCCAATGTCGCCTCATATGATCATTTGAAAGCTAGGGGGAAGAGCTCAGAGACAGTATGGTGTCAACTGTGTTTTGTAATGTGTATTTCGATGTAAATTAATACACTTTGGATATTATAGTTTGCAGGCTAAGACGAGGTTGATCATCTACGGACATTCAAGAGAAATTGCTAGTTAGTCTCACAAGATAATACGCCTGTACTATCGATTATGCATGGGTGCAATGTAGCAAGAGAGAGAACTTTCGGATTGCTAAACTGTAGCGCTACAGAAAGCCATGTGTGACAAAATTATATACAGACTATATAACCTAACTATGTGGAGTAGGGCGTTTTAGAGACCGAGCTCCATGTAGGCCTTAATTTTGGAAAATTCAACATTCAAAATTTCCAGTTTTAAAAAAAATCTGAAAAACAGTTACACATATATACAAAGATAAAATGCGTATGTGCGTAAAATTTCACGACGAAATACCTTGAATTACAAGTTGCACAAAAAAACAACAAAATCATGGGTTTGGAGGATGAACAATACATATGCAAAGCCACATATTTTTCTCTTTTGTGCAGCTTTCGTTTGGACGTATTTCAACAGGAAACTTTACGCACATATAGAATATGTTTCTAGATATATGTGTATTTTTTTCAGAATTTTTTGAAACTGAAAAGTTTGAATTTTATAGTTTTCAAATTAAGGCCTCCATGAAGCTCCGCCTCCATTTGGCATTTTCGAACTATATAAACTCAAACCAACAACTATATATATATATATAGTATAGGGAAAATCCATCCTACCATCCGGTGGTAGTTACCCCACATATCTCATATACTACCATGTGCTACTATATATATTAATTTATTATTTTAAATATATTCATATACTATATCTAAGATATTTCAATGCAAGTTACATGAAAAAATTGCATATGAACCCATAGTTTTTTTTATATTTGTGAAATGCGTACATATTTGTACGTAAAAAAGAGCATACTCAAAATATGGTACATACTATCTAAAAATTAGTATATATACTACGTAATCATTGTTATATACTACTACCTCCGTCCGGGTTTTTAGGTCCGGCCGACCGAGACACCAGGACCAAGGCAACTGCATGCATGTGTTTAAGGCAGTAATTAAGTGCGCCGATTTATGTGACTCCATGAACGTGTTTAACTGTAATTGGCCGGACACCCTGTCGGCCATAACTGCCTCGCGCATGCACGGGCTGGCCTCAGGTGCGCATGCAGGCATCCTTCTCCGTGCGTGGATTGCGGCTGCCTGGCCAATGAGATAGATGAATGCGCCATTGATTGTGCATGAGAAATATCAAGCGGCCTTCAATTAACGGACGTGCTTTCGTTGCTCAGGGGATTAAAAATCCCGGACGGAGGTAGTACATACTACACGTACATACTCTTGGTTTCGATAGATACTACATACAACATACAAAACGCAAGTGATGGTAACTACCACTGCTTGTAGGAAACATTTATCCTATATATATATAATTTAGACAAACCAAAACAAAGTAGAACTACGCTGTCACGTGAAAAGGGAGGACAAGACCGGTCGGACAGTTCGTTCGATCTGCATACTGCAGCAGTCGCCGGTCGCGCCCCACCCCCAACTTTCTCGGAAGCCCTCTCTATTGATTGCTAGTAGAATTTTGGTAGGGGCCGGACGACTGCAGAATTTGGTCCGGACGCAGCAACGGCTCATGAGCTCCGTCGTTCGACACGATCAGACTACTCATATCATAACGGTATACGCATGTATCGGTTCAACTGTACGTATGCCGATCAGCACGCCGGCCGAGAATTCGTAGGCTCAAGATCAGTAATTTCACGGAGCATGCATATATTACGAAAGTACTCACGTACTATATGTCACTGTGCCTTTGTACGTACGGAGGTCACTGCACTAGTACTACATAACCAGCTGCAACCCGGCCGTGAATACCGAGGAACAAATTAGGTTTGTCAAAAGGACCGACCGGACTCAAAGTCAATACTACTACTCCAGAAATGCGTCAAATAACTTGTACTAGTACAGAGTAAAAAAGAAGAAACTATAATGAAAAGTCAATACTCGAGAGTTAGAGACTACAGATTACAGTAATCCTCTCTCCACCTCAAATTATTTGAAGTTCTTGTTTTGTCCTACGTAAAACTTCACTCTTTTTATATTAAAAAGTCTACTGAAAATATGTTAATACCTAGCTATAAATAGACTACAAAAGTCTATTTTATGAAAAATCAAATAAAACTAATTTGATGTTGTAGATGTGAATATACTCCTTTCGTCCCATAATATTATAAATTGTTCTTCAAAGTCAAACATTGTAAACTTTGCCCAAGTTAGCAGAGAGAAATAATCACATATACAAGAGCAAAGGCATATGATTAGAGACATTATGAGGCATATTTTCATATTGTACCTATTAGATATTGTAGGTACAAGTTTTTTTTCCTATAAACTTGGTCAAAATATTTAAAGTGTGAGTTCAAAAAATCTCTATGCATTATATTATTGAATAGATGGAGTGTTTTCTATATATAGATTTGGTCAAGTGTAAATTAATTCAACTAGCTTAGGGCATTTCTAACCGATCCCCTATATCAACTTAGTGGAGTATATTTGGCTTTTTACTCCACTAAGTTTGACCTAATCGATCCCCAAAACGGCTTAGTGGAGTATAATTTTTACTCCTTCTCTATCGACCGGAGTATATTTACTCCTTCTCTCTGCGGCCGAGTAAAATCGGCTCTCTTCTCCCGCCTCCCCACCCCCGCGCCGTTGCATGCCCGCCTCTCTGGTGGTCGGACGTGATGGCCGCCGGTCCCCGCCGCCGATCTGCAGCGCGGATCCGCGCCGCCACGCGTGCGGGTCATCCCGTGCAAGCTCATCATCGAGTCCCCGTCGCCGCCGCGCCCGTACGCCGATTCGAGGACTTTCCCGTCCTCCCTCCGCCCCGGCCGCCGACGAGGACCTACCTCAGGGTCCGGCAGCGGCGGTGGGGGACGCGGGATCATGGATCAGGAGACCCACACCCGGCGGTGGCTCGGGAGCTTCCATACATCTGAGCTCGCGGCCATGGAGTACGATCGCTGGCAGGTCCGCTACCACGGCGGCCCGGCTCAACTTCCCCTTCGGCACGGCTCCGGTCCACCTCGTCTCGCCGGAGCCGGGGGTGGTGAACTCGGCTATGGCGCGGGAGGACTGCGAAGCGACGGAGCGCCTCAATGTCGAGGCCGCCGACGAGGCCTACATGCAAGAGCTCCGCCGACAGCACCCGGAGCTCGTGGAGGCGGAGCGGATGATCTTTGTCGACGCCGGCGGCGAGGTTAGCGTTATCTCCTCCGAGGAGGAGGTCGGAGGCAGCTAGGACGGCGGCGAGGTGGGCGGCGAGGACGAGGAGATCGACGTCGATGATTGGAAGAGTGTCTTCCCTGATGCCGAAGACGACGACACCGGCCCAGACCCAAATCACGGCACATCGTACCTAACGAGGAAGGATTGGCTCGACCTCACAATCGACTGAAAATAGTTTAGTTAAGCTTAGTTTAGTTTAAATTTGTGTTTTATGTTCGGTTGTGTAAAACTATCTATGTTTAATTATGTTCAAATGCATGTTACCTTTGGTTTAAATTGCTTTGAATTTGATTAAATTGAAGTTTACTTCGTTAAGTTTAGGGGATCGGCTAGAAACGGTAAAAAGTTAGTCGAGTATATATATACTCCACTAAAGGTTTTACTCCGTTAACTTATAGGGGATCGGGTAGAGATGCCCTTAGGATGAAGCTAGAACTATACTCTACATGATTTTCATGGGAGGCAGTAGCTAGCTAGTCTAATATTGGTATGGAAGCTTGAAAACCTTAGACGCTTATTGCGGAGAGTTAGGTACAGCATGTAGACTCACGTGAGCGTTACTAAAATAGTACTCCCTCTGTAAACCAATATAAGAGCATTTAGATTACTAAAATAGTGATCTAAACACTTTTATATTAGTTTACGGAGGGAGTACCACTAGTACTACGTTCATGGTCTGTTGGGTTAGCTTGCATGCTTTCTTCTTGACCCCAAATTAGCATGCTTTGGTCGATCGATCAACACTAGCATTGCGAGTCGCTTATTCAAACTCTGGAAATGTATGGCCCGAGCTGAAAACCGCGTATTTATGCCCGAGAAAAGTTGCATGGGAGGCAGTAGCAAAGTGTTTTATGTTCGCAAAAGGTGTGAAAGCCACCTCTCGGTACGTGAATATTTTCTCAGTGAAAATGCATCGGTTTCTCCCCTTTAAAACATTTCAAACTTCCCGTCAAAATAAAACATTTCAAACTCCATGCAACAATCTTCCACCCATGATTGTGAATAGAATTATGAAGATCTTTATACAGTTTGGTCAGTTGTTACAGATCTACACCAAAGACTACTTTATTACAAATTCATGTACTAAAACTAACCAAATTTGAAAAAACTAGCGGTAGGGCTCCATACTTTCACGGAAGCCCTATAATTACATTTAGAGAATGAAATAACAAATGAACAAAAAACGGTCAAACCGGACGAACTTTATCTACGCATGTACGCATGCAATTGACTAATGGAACTCTGCCGGCGGCTAGCCGTGGCATACCGCGCCAGGCGGGTTGTTGTTGATGGGGTCGTGGGTGCAGGGGTTGGGTGTTCCTGCTCCGGGGGAGTGGCCGGCCAGGATCTGCGTGATAAGCGCCCCTGCGGCGCCAACGTCGCCGTGCAGCCAACCGCCGTCTCCCTCGAGCAGCCTCGCCGCGAGGACCACGTTGCAGCACTGGACCAGCAGCACTGCCACCACCATCGCCTTCACCATCGTCGCCATAGACGTATTCCTAGTTTAACTCTCTGTTTCTGAGTACACAGGGACGGTGCGTACGGTTGAGCAGCTGTTGCTGATACGGGGCTGGAATGATGAATGCCTGGCTTGAAGTGGCTGTTGGAGGAGAGACAGCATGGTGGATTCCTTTTATAGGTTGCTGCATGCGCATGCCTGGTTGAAAGATTAGGGTTCTACGGGTCTGGTACTAGTAGGACAAATGGGAAATGGTGGACCTGGTCTGTTCCACGGGTTGTACTTTTACGCTCGTCTGGTCGAGCCAGCAGCGTGTAGGCCGGATTCACGCGCTGCTCAACCCGGTCCATCTCCTAAATAAGGTTGACCAGCAGAAAAAGAAAAAGAATTGAAGATTGATCAAAGAACACTACCACTACGGAGAAGCAGGCCGTGCTGAAACACCCCATGGCTGTCGGGTAACTCACAATTTGTAAACATATGCACCTTCATATTCCAATGTCGCCTCATATGATTTGAAAGCTAGGGGAAAGAGCTCAGACACAGTATGGTGTCAACTAGGTTTTGTAATGTGTATTTCGATGTAAATTAATACACTTTGGATATTATAGTTTGCAGGCAAAGACGAGGTGGATCATTTACGGACATTCAAGAGAAATTGCTAGTTAGTCTCCGAAGATAATAGCGGCTGTACTTAGGAAGCGGATTAGGAACACTCGGGTGCTCCACACCCCTATATTAAAAAATAATTTAATAATTCAAAAAGAAATTCAAAAAAATCTTTGGATATATTTTTGAACCAAATATGATTAGGTATTGTACTCATATAAAAAGTTTGGCCAAGGAATAATTCGCGTTGACTTCAGGAAAAAAACAAATTTATGACGATAATATAGCATGAATAGTACTTGTATCTAGCATTTTGGGGGAAATCTTTGATCCCAGATACAATAAAAGTCATTTTCTATTTAATCTTTTTATACGAGTGCAATACTTGGTCATGTTTGATTCCATAAAAAGTGCCAGAATTTTTTGAATTTTTTTGAATTACTAAATTATTTTTGAATATAGGGGGGTCGTAGCACCCGAGAGCTCCTATGCATTTTTGCTGTACTATCGATTATGCATGGATGCAATGTAGCCAGAGAAAGGACTTTCGGATTGCTGAACTGTAGCGCTACAGAAAGCCATGCGTGACAAAATTATATATAGACTATAACCTAAGGGCGTCTTGGAGACCGAGCTCCATGAAGGCCTTAATTTTGAAAAAAATCAAAATTCAAATTTTCAGTTTCAAAAAATTCTGTAAAACAATTACACATATATACAAAGATAAAATGTGTATATGTGTAAAATTTCAGGTTGAAATACCTTGAATTATGAGCTGCACAAAAAAATTATGGACTTGAAGGATACATATGCTAAAAAGCCACATATATGTCTTTTTTGTGCAGCTCTCATTTCAACGTATTCCGACCTGAAACTTTACACACATACACGATGTCTCTAGGTATATGTGTATTTTTCAGAAATTTTTTAAACTGAGAAGTTTGAATTTTATAGTTTTCGAATTAAGGCCTCCATGCAGCTCGGCCTTCATTTGGCATTTTCGAACTATATATATAAGCTCAAACCAGAAACTATATATCTCCCATTTAGACAAACCAAAACGGAAGCCTGAGTTCGTTGGATCTGCAGCAGTCGCCGGTCGCGCGCCACCCCCACTTTCTCGGAAGCCCTCTCTATTGATTGCTAGCATTTTGGTAGGGACGACTGCAGATTTTGGTCCGGAGGCAGCAGCGGCTCACGAGCTCTGTCATTCGACACTGCACGACCAGACTGCTCATAACGGTATACACATGTACCGATGAGCGCGCCGGCCGAGAATTCGTAGACCCAACATCAACAAGTTCTCGGAACATGCATACATTACGAATGAACAACGTGTCTACTACGTAACGTACTCACATAACTATATGTCACTGTGCCTTTGTACGTACGGAGGTCACTGTTGTACTCGTACTAGTACTACATAACCAGCTAGGACCCGGCCGTCAATAGCGAGGAACAAATTAGGTTTGTCAAAAGGACCGACCGGACTCAAAGTCAACACTACTACTCCAGAAATGCGTCAAATAACTTGTAGTACAGAGTAAAAAAAGAAGAACGTAAAATTGAAAAGTCAATTCTAGGGAGACTACAGATTACATTAATACTACACCTCAAATTATTCGAAATCCTAGTTTTATCCCACGTCAAACTTCTCTCTCTTTAAGTATTAAAAAATCTACTGAAAATATGTTAATACCTAGCTACATGTAGAATACAAAAGTCTATTTTATAACAAATCAAATAAAACTAATTTGATGTTGTCAATTTGAATATACTCTATCTGTTTCATAATATATATTGTTTTCCAAAAGACTAACTTTGTAAACTTTGAACAAGTTTATATATATATATATATATATATATATATATATATATATATATATATATATATATATATATATATATATATATATATATATATATATATATATATATATATATATATATATATATGGAGAAATACTCACATCTACAGTACCAAATACATATCATTAGATACATTACGAGGCATATTTTCATATTGTATCTGTTAGATATTGTAGGTATAAATATTTTTTCCTATAAAGTTGGTCAAAATATATAAAGTGCAACTTCACAGAAATCTATATGCATTATATTATTGAACAGATGGATTATTTTTTAAATATAGATTTGGTCAAATGTAAATTCGTTTAACTAGCTTAGGATGAAGCTAGAACCATACATGATTTGCATGTGAGGCAGTAGCTAGCTAGTCTAAGATTGCTAAGCAAGCTTGAAAACCTTAGACGCTTATTGTGGAGAGTTTGGTATAGCATGTAGACTAACGTGAGCGTTACTAAAATATTACTAGTACTACATTCATGGTCGCTTGGTTAGAGCTCTCCAGCCGCGTCCCCAGAAAGGCCTCCTCAGGCGATTTTTTCATGCTGGCGTCGAAAAAACGGCCCAGTCGCGCCCCAGGAGCCCGAATTTCACCGGCCTGGACCGAAATCAGCGCCGGCGGACCCAGGCCGAACCCGGCACGCTGAAGGGCGCCCGGGGGCGCCGGGGCGAGCGGTTTTGGCGCAAAAGAGCCGCGGGCAAGCCGCGTCAACGACACAGCGCCTCGTCTCCCCCCAACGCCTCGGTTTCCCGCGGGGAATCAATGGCAAGGCTGCCGCCGGTCAGCCTTGCCATTGATTCCTCACGGGCGGTGCGTCACGGGACGACGCGCCGACGCCTCCCCTCCCCCTCCCTCGCACGCGTACACACGGGCGCGGCGCGGCTATATAAGCCGGTGGCCTTGCTCGCCTCTGGCCACACCAGCCCCGCCCTAGCCGCCGAGCTCTACCTCTCCCGAGCGCCGCCGCCGAGCCCTCCCTCTCCCTCTCCCGTGATCCGCCGCCGAGCCCTCCCTCTCCCTCCCACTCTCCTCCCAATGGCCGAGCGTTTCCCCGGAGATGAGGCGGGGGCCAACGGCTTCGGCCGCCGCACGCTCCGCGAACAGGAGTCGTGGCTCCTGTTCCAGGCGAACATCCCGACGCCGCCGGACATGCGCGTCGGGCCGACGGGTGGAGGCTCAAGAACGGGAGTGCCCATTCCCCGTTGCTCGACGCCGTGGCGCGCTCTCCGCCGCGCCGACGAGGTCGAGGTCGTCGCGCGCCTCCCTCACCGACGCCCTTCGCCAAAGACGCTGCCGACAACCACGCTGCTTGGGCGGCGATGCCAGCGCCGTCGCAAGAAGGTGGCGTCCACCACCGGCTCGGCGGCCTGAAGAACAGCGAGGGGCGCCACTTGTGGTGGGGCGTCCCCGGCCGCACACTCGAGGGCGTGCTGACGCACCTCGAGGGCGGCAACAACCTGCCGTTGGCGTACCCCCCCGGCGAGGGCGGCCGCCCCGGCGCACCGACGACGCGACGGGCAGTGGATGCCAAGGAGGTTCGGCTCCTCCTCTTCTTCCTCCTCGCGCTCTTCCTCCCACTCCTCCGGCTCTCCGGCGCTGTTCGGTGTCAAGGCCGAGCCCACGGCGGAGACGCCGCTCGGCCGACGCACTCGCAGTGCCGGCATCGTCATCAACGAGGGCGGCCGGCGTGCCTCCTCGTCGGCTCCTCCTCCACGCTTCGTCAAGCCAAAGACGGAGCCGGGGCTCGCGCTGGTGAAGACGGAGCCGGGTCTCCCCGCCGTGAAGACGGAGCACGGCGACGTGGAGTTCGACGACGACGCGGCCCTGGAATGGGCACGCCAGGATCCTCTGAAGATGGCGAGGGAGCGCCAGTGCGCCGCCCTGCGGCGCTTCGCGCAGCGCCGTCGGGGCCGCGACGAAGGAGGAGTCGTCGTCATCGACGACAGCGACGACGATGACGACGCGCCGCCGCCGCCACCAGTCCGCCATGGCGACGCCGGGTCCAGCTGGGGCGCCCACGTCAAGGATGAGAAGGCCGACGATGACGACGGCGACTACTCGGCGTTCAGCCAGTTTCTTTTTTAGATTAGTTATATATTTGCTATGTAATGAAAATCCGCGAACATGTCTAATATATGCTCAAGTTTGCCGAAATTTAGTCGTGTTTAGCCGAACTTCGCCGAACTTTGCCGAAATTTGCTACATATTTTTCTTTTTTAAATGCGCCTGGGGCCGGCGGCTGGGGACCAACTCACCCCCAGACCGAATTTTTTGCGCTGGCTCACCCCAGGCGGCGATTTTAGGCGCCCCTGAAGGGCCAACGGCTGGAGGTGCTCATAGCTTGCATGCTTTCTTGACCCCGAATTAGCAGTGCGTGCGTGGCTTTGGTCGATCGATCAACACTTGTATTTCTAGTCATTTATTCCCTTTATTCAAACTCTTGAAAACCGCGTATGTATGCCTGAGAAAAGTTTCGTAGCGCCTAAAATGAACCGAAGAATAGAGACCCGGTCCGGTCTTATTTTTTCAAACGGGCGCAATTACGCTTTCGTTTGACGGTTAAACAGGCATGCATGCACACATTCTCATTTCCCAGCATACTATTAAAGGAAGCCGCCCTAGCTGCCTCTCTTGCAACAACAAGTAGCTAGCCCAGCTCAAGTCGTACAAAAATACATACAACTTGTTGAACATCTGTACATGTATATAGGTCTGAGTTTTGTATGCCACATCTGTAATGTCTGTCTTCCTCTGTATGTACGTGTATTTTAGTAGACAAGATCGGTCGCACCCCTTGTACCTATATATATGTGCCTAGTGCACAATCAATGAGATATCGATGCACCAAATCATTCTCTGCATGGTATCAGATAGCATCACGATCCTCTCCCGCTTCCGCCCATCCTAGCCGCCGCCGCCGCCATCTGCAGCCGCTACCCCCTCCCCACGCGCGCCTCCCCTCCCTGCCGCGCCTCCCTCCCCCGCCGCGCCGCCCTCCCGCCGCGCCGTGCCGCCTCCCCACCGCTGCGCCGCACCCTTCCCTAACCCTAGCCGCCATGTCGTCCAACGCCTCCTCTCTCTCCAACCCTTTCGCCGGGCTGGATCTTGCTGAATTCGGCGTCATCAACATCCACGACCGCGTCCCCGTCGTCCTCGATGCCACCAACTCCACGTACTTCGCGTGGAAGACGTACTTTTCGTTGCTCTTCCGCGAGAACAACTTCGTGGATCATGTTGACGCTACCGTCGACTCCCGCGTCATGGTGGACGACTCCGAGTGGACCGCGATCGACACCACGCTCATCCGGTGGTTCTTCACCACCATCTCCAAGGACCTGTTTCACACGGTCGTGAGTGATGGTGACGATGCCCGCGCTATGTGGGTTAAGCTAAACGACCTCTTCACCGACAACAAGTTTCAGCGCCGCGTATTTTGCAGTAGGAATTTTTTGACTGTCACCACGATGAATAGTCCATTGATGACTACTGCCGCCGCTTGAAGATGTTGGCGGATGAGCTCCGCAACATCGGCGCCAAGGTTGATGACGACCTCCTCCTCAGCCGCTCACCGCCGGCCTCAATGAGGACTTCGGCAACGCTGCCTCCAACCTCACCTTGATGCCGGAGCCCTCCTTCCCAAGTTTGTGGCGTACTTGCGGTTGGAGGAGCGCCGGATGAAGGGAGTCAAGAAGCGCGTGCATCATCATGCCCTCGCCGCCGGCACCTCCTGTGGCGCCCACCACTGGCCGCCCCACCCGCGCCGCACCACCAGCCACCGCCCCCGCGCCCCGTGATTTTCCCCCTACCGCCCGCGCCTCCCGCCCCTCCCACTGCCCCCCAACAGCAGCAGCCGGGTGGAGGGCACCGCGGCAACCGCCGTGGGGGCGGTCACAAGCAGTAGCAATAGGCGACCGGGGGGCCCTCCTCAGCAGCAGCAGCAGGCCACCCCGTCATGGACCTACGGCACCAACCCATGGACGGGCGTCGTCCACGCGTACTCGATGCCGGTCCCTCAGGCTCCCACTCCGGGCATCCTTGGGCCTCTTCCGGCGAGCCACCAGGCGCTCTTTGCCGCATAGAACGCCGCCCCCTACAACGGCTAAGGTGCTGCGCCCGTGCCCACGCCCGCGCCCGCCTACGGCGCCGCCCCCGCGCCCGCCGACAGAGGGTTTTACCCTCCCCAAATGTCGCCGCCGTGGGACCCGGCCCTTCTCGCCGCTCTGCATCGGCTCCATCACCGAGTAACTGAAGGAAATATGCCCTAGAGGCAATAATAAAGTTGTTATTTATATTTCCTTATATCATGATAAGTGTTTATTATTCATGCTAGAATTGTATTAACCGGAAACTTAGTACATGTGTGAATACATAGACAAACAGAGTGTCACTAGTATGCCTCTACTTGACTAGCTCGTTGAATCAAAGGTGGTTAAGTTTCCTAGCCATGGACAAAGAGTTACCATTTGATGAACGGGATCACATCATTAGAGAATGATGTGATTGACTTGACCCATCCGTTAGCTTAGCACGATGATTGTTTAGTTTGTTGCTATTGCTTTCTTCATGACTTATACATGTTCCTATGACTATGCGATTATGCAACTCCCGGATATCGGAGGAACACTTAGTGTGCTATCAAACGTCACAACGTAACTGGGTGACTATAAAGATGCTCTACAGGTGTCTTCGATGGTGTTTGTTGAGTTGGCATAGATCGAGATTAGGATTTGTCACTCCATGTATCGGAGAGGTATCTCTGGGCCCTCTCGGTAATGCACATCACTATAAGCCTTGCAAGCAATGTGACTAATGAGTTAGTTACGGGATGTTGCATTACGGAACGAGTAAAGAGACTTGCCAGTAATGAGATTGAACTAGGTATTGGGATACCGACGATCGAATCTCGGGCAAGTAACATACCGATGACAAAGGGAACAACGTATGTTGTTATGCGGTTTGACCGATAAAGATCTTCGTAGAATATGTAGGAACCAATATGAGCATCCAGATTCCGCTATTGGTTATTGACTGGAGACGAGTCTCGGTCATGTCTACATAGTTCTCGAACCCGTAGGGTCCGCACACTTTACGTTCGGTGACGATCAGTATTATGAGTTTATGTGTTTTGATGTACCGAATGTAGTTCGGAGTCCCGGATGTGATCACGGACATGACGAGGAGTCTCGAAATGGTCGAGACATAAAGATTGATATATTGGACTGCTATGTTCGGACACCGGAAGGGTTCCGGGAGGTTTCGGATAAAACGGGAGTGCCGGAGGGTTATCGGAACCCCCCGGGAAGTTATTGGGCCCTTAGTGGGCTTTAGGGGAGAGAGAGGGCAGCAGCCAGGTGTTGGGGAACACAGTAATTTCAAAAAAAAAAATCCTATGCACATGCAAGATCCATCTAGGTGATGCATAGCAACGAGAGGGGAGAGTGTTGTCCACGTACCCTCGTAGACCGAAAGCGGAAGCGTTATGACAACGCGGTTGATGTAGTCGTACATCTTCACGATCCGACTGATCCTAGTACCGAAAGTACGGCACCTCCGCGATCTGCACACATTCAGCTCGGTGACGTCCCACGAACTCTAGATCCAGATGAGTGTCGAGGGAGAGCTTCGTCAGCACGAAGGCGTGATGACGGTGATGATGAAGTTACCGACGCAGGGCTTCGCCTAAGCACTACAACGATATGACTGAGGTGGAAATCTGTGGAGGGGGGCACCGCACACGACTAAACAATCAACTTGTGTCCTAGGGTGCCCCCCTCCCCACATATATAAAGGAGGGAGGGGGAGGCCGGCCAGCCCTCCTTGGCGCGCCCCCAAGAGAGGAATCCTACTAGGACTCCAAGTCCTAGTAGGTTTCCACCAAAAGGGAGAGAGGGGGAAGGAAGGAGAGGGAGAGGGGAAAGGAAAAAGGGGGCGCCCCCCCTCCTTCTCCTATTCGGACTCAAGGGGGAGGGGCGCGCGGCCTGCCCTGGCCGCCCCTCTCTCTCTCCACTAAGGCCCATCGAGGCCCATTAGTTCCCCCGGGGTTTCCGATAACCCTCCGGTACTCTGATTTTATCCGAAACCTCCCGGAACCCTTCCGGTGTCCGAACATAGCCATCCAATATATAAATATTTATGTCTCGACCATTTCGAGACTCCTCGTCATGTCCGTGATCACATCCGGGACTCCGAACTACCTACGGTACATTAGAACACATAAACTCATAATACCGAGCGTTAAGCGTGCGGACCCTAAGGGTTCGAGAACTATGTAGACATGATCGAGACTCGACTCCGGTCAATAACCAATAGTGGAACCTGGATGCTCATATTGGTTCCTAAATATTCTATGAAGATCTTTATCGGTCAAACCGCATAACAACATACGTTGTTCCCTTTGTCATCGGTATGTTACTTGCCCGAGATTCGCTCATCGGTATCTCAATACCTAGTTCAATCTCGTTACCGGAAAGTCTCTTTACTCGTTCTGTAATGCAACATCCCGTAACTAACTCATTAGTCACAATTCTTGCAAGGCTTATAGTGATGTGCATTACCGAGAGGGCCCAGAGATACCTCTCCGATACACGGAGTGACAAATCCTAATCTCGATCTATGCCAATCCAACAAACACCATCGGAGACACCTGTAGAGCATGTTTATATTCACTCAGTTACTTGTGACGTTTGATAGCACACTAAGTGTTCATTCTGTATTCGGGAGTTGCATAATATCATTGTCATAGGAACATCTATAAGTCATGAAGAAAGAAATAGCAACAAACTAAATGATCATCGTGCTAAGCTAACGAATGGGTCAAGTCAATCACATCATTCTCTAATGATGTGATCCCGTTCATCAAATGACAACTCTTTGTCCATGGCTAGGAAACTTAACCATCTTTGATTCAACGAGCTAGTCAAGTAGAGGCATACTAGTGACACTCTGTTTGTCTATGTATTCACACATGTACTAAGTTTTCGGTTAATACAATTCTAGCATGAATAATAAACATTTATCATGATATGAGGAAATATAAATAACAACTTTATTATTGCCTCTAGGGCATATTTCCTTCACTAGGAGGTGGCGCCGGAAACTTAGTACATGTGTGAATACATAGACAACCAGAGTGTCACTAGTATGCGTCTACTTGACTAGCTCGTTGAATCAAAGATGGTTAAGTTTCCTAGCCATGGACAAAGAGTTGTCATTTTATGAATGGGATCACATCATTAGAGAATGATGTGATTGACTTGACCCATTCGTTAGCTTAGCACGATGACCGTTTAGTTTGTTGCTATTGCTTTCCTCATGACTTATACATGTTCCCATGACTATGAGATTATGCAACTCCCGAATATCGGAGGAACACTTAGTGTGCTATCAAACGTCGCAACGTAACTGGGTGACTATAACGATGCTCTATAGGTGTCTCCGATGGTGTTTGTTGGGTTGGCATAGATCGAGATTAATATTTGTCACTCCGTGTATCGGAGAGGTATCTCTGGGCCCTCTCAGTAATGCACATCACTATAAGCCTTGCAAGCAATGTGACTAATGAGTTAGTTATGGGATGTTGCGTTATGGAACGAGTAAAGAGATTTGCCAGTAACGAGATTGAACTAGGTATTGATACGTCTCCGACGTATCTATAATTTTTGATTGCTCTGTGCTACTTTATCTACTGTTTTGGACTATATTGGGCTTTATTTTCCACTTTTATATTATTTTTGGGACTAACCTATTAACCGGAGGCCCAGCCTGTAATTGCTGTTTTTGCCTATTTGGTGTTTCAAGAAACGGAATATCAAACGGAGTCGAAACGGAATGAAACCTTCGGGAACGCGATTTTCTAAACGAACGTGATCCAGGAGACTTGGACCCAACTCCAAGGAACAAAAGAGGCGGTCACGAGGGTGGGGGCGCGCCCCCCTGCCTCGTGGGCCCCCTGTTGCTCCACCGACGTACTCCTTCCTCCTATATATACCTACGTACCCCTAAACGATCAGAACAGGAGCCAAAAACCTAATTCCACCGCCGCAACTTCCTGTATCCACGAGATCCCATCTTGGGGCCTATTCCGGAGCTCCGTTGGAGGGAGCATCCACCACAGAGGGCTTCTACATCATCACCATAGCCCCTCCGATGAAGTGTGAGTAGTTTACTTCAGACCTTCGGGTCCATAGCTAGTAGCTAGATGGCTTCTTCTCTCTTTTTGGATCTCAATACAATGTTCTCCCCCTCTCTCGTGGAGATCTATTCGATGTAATCTTCTTTTTGCGGTGTGTTTGTTGAGAGCGATGAATTGTGGGTTTATGATCCAGTTTATCTATGAACAATATTTGAATCTTCTCTGAATTCTTTTATGTATGATTGGTTATCTTTGCAAGTCTCTTCGAATTATCCGTTTGGTTTGGCCAACTAGATTGGTAGTTCTTGCAATGGGAGAAGTGCTTAGCTTTGGGTTCAATCTTGCGGTGTCCTTTCCCAGTGACAGAAGGGGCAGCAAGGCACGTATTGTATTGTCGCCATCGAGGATAACAAGATGGGGTTTTTATCATATCGCATGAATTTATCCCTCTACATCATGTCATCTTGCTTAAGGTGTTACTCTGTTTCTAACTTAATACTCTAGATGCATGCTGGATAGCAGTCGATGAGTGGAGTAATAGTAGTAGATGCAGGCAGGAGTCGGTCTACTTGTCTCGGACGTGATGCCTATATACATGATCATACCTAGATATTCTCATAACTATGCACAATTCTGTCAATTGCTCAACAGTAATTTGTTCACCCACCGTAGAATACTTATGCTCTTGAGAGAAGCCACTAGTGAAACCTATGACCCCCCGGGTCTATTCTCATCATATCAATCTCCATCACTTTAATACTTGCTTTGTTTTTAGTTTGCTTTTTTACTTTGCATCTCTATATAAAAAATACCAAAAATATTATTTATCATCTCTATCAGATCTCACTCTCGTAAGTGACCGTGAAGGGATTGACAACCCCTAATCGCGTTGGTTGCGAGGAGCTATTGTTTTGTGCAGGTACGAGGGACTTGTGCATAGCCTCCTACTGGATTGATACCCTGGTTCTCAAAAACTGAGGGAAATACTTACGCTACTTTGCTGCATCATCCTCTCCTCTTCGGGGAAATCCAATGCAGTGCTCAAGAGGTAGCAAGAAGAATTTCTGGCGCCGTTGCCGGGGAGGCTCACGTAAGAGCAAGTCAAGCACCATACCAAGTACCCATCACAATCCCTATCTCCCGCATTACATTATTTGCCATTTGCCTCTCGTTTTCCTCTCCCCCACTTCACCCTTGCCGTTTTATTCGCCCTCTCTTTCCTAATCTCCTCCTCTTTTTCCCGTTTGCCCTTTTCTCGCTTGCTTTTTGTTTGCTCGTGCGTTAGTTTGCTTGCTTGTCGTCATGACTAGTCTCATATCTTCTCCATTATCTCCCGAGAATGAAGTTCTAAATTTTAAGCAAAGGGAGGGAGAAAATCTAAAAGACGCTTGGTATAGAATTTGCAATGCTCAAAATAGATCTACCAGGAAGCAACCTACTTCAGTTCTTCTTCGTAATTTTTACGTAGGTGCTAATCCTTGGTATAGATATATCCTTGATACCATTACCGGAGGGAATTTCTTGGGTAGCAATACTTTTGATTCTTATAATGCTTTAATAGATTTATTTGGCTCACCACCTCTTTTGGTTAATGGAACTATGTTAACTTTGGAGCATGTTATGCAAAGACTTGAAATTATTGAGAATAAAGTTGCTACCATTGAATCAATTGAAAATCTTGATAAAAAGATCCACAATCAAATTACCCAATATGGATCTAATGTAGGAATGACCTTGAAAAATATTAAAGAAAAGGAACCCATAGTTAATGAGAAAATAAATCTAGATTCCACTAGAATCGATAAACTTGAGGGTATCATTACCAACTTGGGAACCCCTTTTTCTTCCGTAAAAAACACTCCAAGTTCGTCTACTAAAAATACTAAGTTTATTTATGTTCCTAAGAATAAGGGTGAATCATCTAGTAAGGAAACTGCAGATCTTAAATCTATAAGTGTTCATCCCAATCTTTTTGCCATTATTAAGGAACCATTTGCTATGAATGAATTTTTCGATCTTTTGCCTAAAAGTTTTATAATTACTAGAAAGAAAGAAAATTCTAAAGAAGGTAGATGCCTCATGGAAGAATTGCCTACCAAAGATGGCACTACCTAGATCTATCCTTGCTTTTATGCCTAGCTAGGGGCGTTAAACGATAGCGCTTGTTGGGAGGAAACCCAATTTTATTTTTAGTTTTTTGTTTTTGCTTCTGTTTAGGAATAAATAATCCATCTAGCCTCTGTTTAGATGTGGTTTTATGTTTTAATTAGTGTTTGTGCCAAGCTAGACCTATTGGATCTTCTTGGATGATAGTTATTTGATCTTTCTGTAATTTCCAGAAACTTTGCGCTCAGTGCCCGAATTATTAAAAAACACCAGAACGTGATAAAATACTGATTCCAATTGCTGATTATCAATAAGCAAATTGTCTAGGCCGTCTAATTTTGGTAGATTTTTTGGAGTTCCAGAAGTTTGCTTTAGTTACATATTACTACAGACTGTTCTGTTTTTGACAGATTCTGTTTATCGTGTGTTGTTTGCTTATTTTGATGAATCTATGGCTAGTAAAATAGTTTATAATCCATAGAGAAGTTGGAATACAGTAGGTTTAACACCAATATAAATAAAGAATGATTTCATTACAGTACCTTAAAGTAGTCTTTTGTTTTCTTTCTCTAACGGAGCTCACGAGATTTCTATTGAGTTTTGTGTTGTGAAGATTTCAAGTTTTGGGTAAATTCTTTTGATGGATTATGGAACAAAGAGTGGCAAGAGCCTAAGCTTGGGGATGCCCATGGCACCCCCAAGATAATCCAAGGACACCAAAAATTCAAAGCTTGGGGATGCCCCGGAAGGCATCCCTCTTTAAATCTACTTCCATCGGTAATTTACTTGGAGCTATATTTTATTCACCACATGATATGTGTTTTGCTTGGAGCGTCTTGTATTATTTGCGTCTTTGCTTGTTAGTTTACCACAATCATCCTTGCTGTACACACCTTTTGAGAGAGCCATACATGAATTGGAATTTGATAGAATACCCTATGTGCTTCACTTATATCTTTTGAGCTTGATAGTTTTGCTCATAGTGCTTCACTTATATCTTTTGAGCGTGATAATTTTTGCTCTAGTGCTTCACTTATATCTTTTGAGCGTGATAATTTTTCCTCTAGTGCTTCACTTAGATCTTTTAGAGCACGGTGGTGGATTTGTTTTAAAGAAACTATTGATCTCTCATGCTTCACTTAGATTATTTTGAGAGTCGTTAATAGCATGGTAATTTGTTTAATATTAATATACTTGGTATTAAAGATATTTGAAACTTTCTTTTGAGTGCGTTGAATACTAAGAAAAGTTTGATGCTTGATAATTGTTTTGAGATATGAAGATGGTGATATTAGAGTCATGCTAGTTGAGTAGTTGTGAATTTAAAGAATACTTGTGTTGAAGTTTGTGATTCCCGTAGCATGCACGTATGGTGAACCGTTATGTGATGAACTCGGAGCATGATTTATTTATTGATTGTCTTCCTTATGAGTGGCGGTCGGGGACGAGCGATGGTCTTTTCCTACCAATCTATCCCCCCTAGGAGCATGCGCGTAATAATTTGCTTTGATAACTTCTAGATTTTTGCAATAAGTATATGAGTTCTTTATGACTAATGTTGAGTCCATGGATTATACACACTTTTTCCCATCCTTCCACCAATGCTAGCCTCTCTAATACCACGCACTTTTCGCCGGTATCATACATCCACCATATATCTTCCTCAAAACAGCCACCATACCTACCTATCATGGCATTTCCATAGCCATTCCGAGATATATTGCCATGCAACTTTCCACCATTCCGTTTATTATGAAATGCTCCATCATTGTCATATTGCTAGCATGATCATGTAGTTGACATCGTATTTGTGTCAAAGCCACCATTCATAATTCTTTCATACATGTCACTCTTGTTTCATTGCATATCTCGGTACACCGCCAGAGGCATTCATATAGAGTCATACTTTGTTCTAAGAATCGAGTTGTAATTGTTGAGTTGTAAGAAAAATAAAAGTGTGATGATCATCATTCTTTAGAGCATTGTCCCAAGTGAGGAAAGGATGATGGAGACCATGATTCCCCCACAAGTCGGGATGAGACTCCGGACGAAAAATAAAAAAAAAGAGAAAAATGAAAAAAAAGAGGCCATAAAAAAGAGAGAGAAAAGGCCCAAATAAAAAAATGAGAGAAAAAGAGAGAAGGGACAATGCTACTATTCTTTTACCACACTTGTGCTTCAAAGTAGCACCAAGATCTTCATGATAGAGAGTCTCTCATTTTGTCACTTTTATATACTAGTGGGAATTTTTCATTATAGAACTTGGCTTGTATATTCCAATGATGGGCTTCCTCAAATGCCCTAGGTCTTCGTGAGCAAGCGAGTTGGATGCACACCCACTTAGTTTCTTTTGTTGAGCTTTCATATACTTATAGCTCTAGTGCATCCGTTGCATGGCAATCCCTACTCACTCACATTGATATCTATTGATGGGCATCTCCATAGCCCGTTGATACGCCTAGTTGATGTGGGATTATCTTCTCCCTTTTTGTATTCTCCACAACCACCATTCTATTCCACATATAGTGCTATATCCATGGTTCACGCTCATGTATTGCGTGAAGATTGAAAAAGTTTTGAAAATGTTAAGTATGAAACAATTGCTTGGCTTGTCATCGGGGTTGTGCATGATTTAGATATTTTGTGTGGGGAAGATGGAGCATAGCCAGACTATATGATTTTGTAGGGATAACTTTCTTTGGCCATGTCATTTTGAGAAGACATAATTTCTTAGTTAGTATGCTTGAAGTATTATTATTTTTTATGTCAATATGAACTTTTGTCTTGAATCTTTCGGATCTGAATATTCATACCACAATTAAGAAGATTTACATTGAAATTATGCCAAAGTGTCACTCCGCATCAAAAATTCTCTTTTTATCATTTACCTACTTGAGGACGAGCAAGAATTAAGCTTGGGGATGCCTGATACGTCTCCAACGTATCTATAATTTTTTATTGCTCCATGCTACTTTATCTACTGTTTTGGACTATATTGGGCTTTATTTTCCACTTTTATATTATTTTGGGACTAACCTATTAACCGGAGGCCCAGCCTGTAATTGCTGTTTTTTGCCTATTTCGGTGTTTCAAAGAAAGCAGAATATCAAACGGACTCAAACGGAATGAAACCTTTGGGAACGTGATTTTCTCACCGAACGTGATCCAGAGACTTGGACCCTACTCCAAGGAACAAAGAGGCGGTCGCGAGGGTGGGCGCGCCCCCTAGGGCGCCCTGCCTCGTGGCCCCCTGTTGCTCCACCGACGTACTCCTTCCTCCTATATATACCTACGCACCCTAAGCGTTCGAACAGGAGCCAAAACCTAATTCCACCGCCGCAACTTCCTGTATCCACGAGATCCCATCTTGGGGCCTGTTCCGGAGCTCCGCCGGAGGGGGCATTGATAATCCCCAAGTGCAAGGAATCATCGTAGCACTTTCCAAAGATGGAAGTGATAAGTATGGTGTGTCGAACCCACAAGGAGCTAAAGGTAAGATCAATATTCTCTCAAGCCCTATCTGCCATCGTCGACTCTCGTGCAATCGAACGTTTGCTTCCAACTAGCAACGAGAAATAAAACTACTTTGTGGGTATGGAGAGGATAACTTTGCGTGGTATCGGAGAGCTAAAACATAAAAGTAGGTGATGTTATCATAAAGTTAGAATATATTACTTAGTGTTATAAATAGCGAGTGTGGAATAATGGTGGATCGGTGTGCGAAAATTGTCCTAGGCAATTGTTAACAAGACTGGCAATCACTATTGCAGTTTCATATGATGGAGAGGCATAAGCTAACATACTTTCTCTACTTGGATCATATGAACTTATGATTGGAACTCTAGCAAGCATCCGCAACTACTAAAGATCATTAAGGTAAAACCCAACCATAGCATTAAAGCATCAAGTCCTCTTTATTCCCATACGCAACAATCCCTCTTACTCGGGTTTGTGTTTCAGTCACTCACCAACCCACTATAAGCGAATCATGAACGTATTGCAACACCCTACAGCGGGAATCCCTCACGCTTGTGCGACAAGGAGGGCACCATATGACAGCACCAAAATTTAACATACAACTCATACCAATCTAGATCATCAATCAACCCAAAGACAAAAGATATCTACTCAAAACGTCATAGGATGGCAACACATCATTGGATCATAATATGTGGCATAAAGCACCATGCTCAAGTAGGGGATTACAGCGGTGTGCGGGTGAGTGGACCGCATAAAAGAGATGATGATAGTGATGATGATGGTGATGTTGATGAAGACGATCACCGTGGCGATGATTCCCCTCCCGATGGCACTCCGGCACCACCGGAAGAGAGGAGGAGAGGTTCTCCCCCTTGTGCTTCTTCCTCCATGGCCTCCACCTTCTGGTCCTTGGCCTTCATGGTGATGAAGACCCTCCGGATACTCCTCCATGGCCACGGTGATGATGGCCCCCTCCGTGGTGCCGAGAGGGCCCCGATTGGTTTTTCATGGCTACAGAGGCTTGCGGCGGCGGAACTTCTGATCCAATCTCCGTTCTGGAAGTTTTAGGGTACGAGAGTATATATGGGTGCAGGAGGTACGTGGGTGGACTTTGGCTGGCCACGAGGTAGGGGGCGTGCCCCCACCTCGTGGGCAGCCCGGACTCCCCGTGAGCTTCCGGTACTCCATGGGCTTCTTACCGTCCAAAAATAGGTTCCGTGGAGTTTGGTCTTTTGGACTCCGTTTGATATTCCTTTTCTTCGAAACACTGAAATAGGCTAAAAACAACAATTCTGGGCTGGGCCTCCAGTTAATAGGTTAGTCCCAAAAATAATATAAAAGTGGAAAATAAATCCCAATATTGCTCGAAATAGTTGATAATATAGCATGGAGCAATCAAAAATTAAAGATACGTTGGAGACGTATCAGGAATCCACCACGGAGGGCTTCTACATCATCACCATAGCCCCTCCGATGAAGTGTGAGTAGTTTACTTCAGACCTTCGGGTCCATAGCTAGTAGCTAGATGGCTTCTTCTCTCTTTTTGGATCTCAATACAATGTTCTCCCCTCTCTCGTGGAGATCTATTCGATGTAATCTTCTTTTTATGTGTGTTTGTTGAGAGCGATGAATTGTGGGTTTATGATCCAGTTTATCTATGAACAATATTTGAATCTTCTCTGAATTCTTTTATGTATGATTGGTTATCTTTGCAAGTCTCTTCGAATTATCCGTTTGGTTTTTCCAACTAGATTGGTAGTTCTTGCAATGGGAGAAGTGCTTAGCTTTGGGTTCAATCTTGCGGTGTCCTTTCCCAAAGGATGAAGGGCAGCAAGGCACGTATTGTATTGTTGCCATCGAGGATAACAAGATGGTTTTTTATCATATTGCATGAATTTATCCTCTACATCATGTCATCTTGCTTAATGCGTTACTCTGTTTCTAACTTAATACTCTAGATGCATTTGGATAGCGGTCGATGAGTGGAGTGATAGTAGTAGATGCAGGCAGAGTCGGTCTACTTGTCTCGGACGTGATGCCTATATACATGATCATACCTAGATATTCTCATAACTATGCTCAATTCATCAATTGCTCAACAGTAATTTGTTCACCCACCGTAGAATACTTATGCTCTTGAGAGAAGCCACTAGTGAAACCTATGGCCCCTGTGTCTATTCTCATCATATCAATCTCCATCACTTTAATACTTGCTTTGTTTTTACTTTGCTTTTTACTTTTTACTTTGCATATCTATATAAAAATACCAAAATATTATTTATCATCTCTATCGATCTCACTCGTAAGTGACCGTGAAGGGATTGACAACCCCTAATCGCGTTGGTCGCGAGGAGCTATTGTTTTGTGCAGGTACGAGGGACTTGTGCGTAGCCTCCTACTGGATTGATACCTTGGTTCTCAAAAACTGAGGGAAATACTTACGCTACTTTGCTGCATCATCCTCTCCTCTTCGGGGAAATCCAACACAGTGCTCAAGAGGTAGCAGGTATTGAGATACCGATGATCGAATCTCGGGCAAGTAACATACCGATGACAAAGGGAACAATGTATGTTGTTATGGGGTTTGACCGATAAAAATCTTCGTAGCATATGTAGGAACCAATATGAGCATCCAGGTTCCACTATTGGTTGACCGGAGACGAGTCCCGGTCATGTCTTAGTTCTCGAACCCATAGGGTCCGCACGCTTAACGTTCGGTGATGATCGGTATTATGAGTTTATGTGTTTTGATGTACCGAAGGTAGTTCGGAGTCCCGGATGTGACCACGGACATGACGAGGAGTCTTGAAATGGTCGAGACATAAAGATTGATATATTGGACGGCTATGTTCGGACACCGGAAGGGTTTCGGGAGGTTTTGGATAAAACTGGAGTACCGGAGGGTTATCGGAAACCCCGGGGGAACTAATGGGCCTCGATGGGCCTTAGTGGAGAGAGAGAGAGAGTGAGAGAGAGAGAGAGAGAGAGGGGCGGCCAGGGCAGGCCGCGTGCCCCCTCCCCCTTGAGTCCGAATAGGACAAGGAAGGGGGGGGGCTGTCGGTGTCAAAACCGGTGGATCTCGGGTAGGGGGTCCCGAACTGTGCGTCTAGGTCGATGGTAACAGGAGACATGGGACACAATGTTTACCCAGGTTCGGGCCCTCTCTATGGAGGTAATACCCTACTTCCTGCTTGATTGATCTTGATGAATATGAGTGTTACAAGAGTTGATCTACCACGAGATCGTAATGGCTAAAACCCTAGAAGTCTAGCCTGTATGACTATGATTGTGATGATTGGCCTCTACGGACCTAACCCTCCGGTTTATATAGACACCGGAAGGATCTAGGGTTACATAAGGTCGGTTACAGAGAAAGGAATCTTCATATTTGGATGCCAAGCTTGCCTTCCACACCAAGGAGAATCCCATCCGGACACGGGAGAAAGTTTTCGGTCTTCGTATCTTCACAGCCCATCAGTCCGGCCCACGTCCAACAGGTCGGACGCCCGAGGATCCCTTAGTCCAGGACTCCCTCAGTAGCCCCTGAACCAGGCTTCAATGACGAGGTGTCCGGCGCGCAGATTGTCTTCGGCATTATAAGGCGGGTTCCCCTTCCTGAATACTCCAAGATGGTCTTCGGACGCCACGAACGTGTCCGGATCTGCAACACTAATACCACACACAATCGCAGAGAGTATAATATTTCACGAGTCCAATCTGCTGACAACTTTTTGTACTGTGACATCACATCTGCCCGGTCATTATTTCAAACCGTTTATTGTCCTGCCGTTCCATGTTTCGAGGCACGGTTTTTATTGGCACGTCTTGTCGAAGCAGAGATCATGTCCCCTTATTACGAGATTCTCATCAATACGAGCGTGGGTAACCCAACCGTTCCATTGGGATGATTCCTTAGGAATAGGAAGGTTTTCAGGCTTAGGAGGAGGCCTTCGATATCCGTTGCCTTTATAAAGGAGCCAAGGGTCGTCTTATTTTACGCCAACCCTTTCCTCAGCCCTTCCAACCCCGAGTTCTAGCTCCCAAGGTTCGACTTCATTTCTTCAAGCTCCCCAATAATGTCCGGACCCAGCCCACGAGGCCGATGGGTGGCTTCCTCTGTTACAGAGGAGGACATTGCGAAGCTTCGTGCGGCCAGATACCTAACCGCGGAGATCCCCCACAGGCTTCCTGCTCAAGGATAGGTTATTCCTACTCCCAGATCCAGTGAGAGGGTTGTATTCATCTCCCACTTCCTCCGAGGGCTAGGATTCGCTCTTCATCCCTTTGTCCGGGGGCTCATGTTTTACTATGGACTAGATTTTCACGATCTAGCCCCAGGTTCTTTCCTTCACATCTCGACGTTCATTATACGTGCGAGGCCTTTCTCCATATTCCCCCACACTTAGGCTTATGGCTCAAGACCTTTGGTGTGAAGCCGAAGGTAGTCGACGGGGAACAAGCGGAGTGTGGAGCTGCTATAGTGAGAAAGCTTACCAATGCCCTCTGGCCAAAAGGCTCCTTCACCGAAACTCCCAACCCATGGCAGCGGGAGTGGTTTTACGTCACTGAACCCCGCGGTACCAAGTGGGAAGCTCTACCTGCGTTTTGATCTGGCCCTCCGTTACAGCTTGCATCATGGATTAATAAGGGGCTAGAATGGGGATCAATTGATGAAGTGCAGACTCTACAGAGCCGCCTCCGGAGCCTCCTTGAGAAGGACATCGATCTATCAACGTGATTCAAGTAATGCTGGTCTGCCGGGCCCTACCGTGCCAGCGATGGCTGAGGGAGTCCTGGACTAAGGGGTCCTCGGGCGTCTGGCCTATTATCCATGGGCCAGACTGATGGGCCGTGAAGACATGAAGACCGAAGACTATGCCCGTGTCCGGATTGTACTCTACTTGGCGTGGAAGGAAAGCTAGCCGACCTATTATGAAGATTTCCTCCTATGTAACCGACCTCATGTAACCCTAGATCTCTCCAGTGTCTATATAAACCGGAGAGCATAGTCCGGATTGGACAGTTTCATGACCATCACTACAAAAAAAAAGACACATCCGTGACATTTTGGGCCGAACGAATTTTTTTCTGTCATACATATGACACTTCTATGACGATAATTGTTACAAAACCGGGTATCATCATAGATGTGGTGGGCTCCTACTTCTATGACAAAAAATCATGACAAAAAATGGGCTTTTCGTCCTGGGCGGGCCGGAGACGCAGCTGCATGACATTCTTTGGGCCGTCCATGACGGAAAAAACCGTGGTAGAAGCGAGGGCGAGGAAAATTTCGGGGAGTTGCTGGTTACGGTGGGAGGTCGAGGGCTGAGCGATGCACGTTTCTCTCGTACACGTACACGCGTGTGTGCGAGGCGTTGGCTCTAGCTGAACCCGAGTGAGGCGTTGGGCTCTAATCGAACCCGGCGACAGATCGCAGCTACGCGCATCGAACCCGAGCGATCGATCGATGGCTGTTAATCGAAACCGATCGAAGCGATTCTTCGCCATCGCTGCTAATCAAGCCGATCGATGCTGCCTCGGGATGAGCAAAGTGAACGTTGGGGGGGGTTGGATGAGCGATGGCGGTGGCGTTTGCCTTTGGATGAACAGGACCCCGTGGTGTGGATGTTGGGGAACGTAGTAATTCCAAAAAATTTCCTGCGCACACACAAGATCATGGTGATGGCATAGCAACGAGAGGGGAGAATATTGTCCACGTACCCTCGTAGACCGTAAGCGGAAGCGTTATGACAACACGGTTGATGTAGTCGTACGTCTTCACGATCCGACCGATCCAAGCACCGAACGCACGGCACCTCCGAGTTCAGCACACGTTCAGCTCGATGGCGATCCCGGACTCCGATCCGGCAAAGTGTCGGGATGAGTTCCGTCACAAGACGACGGCGTGGAGCGATGATGATGCTCTATCGCGCAGGGCTTCGCCTAAACTCCGCGACGATATGACCGAGGTGGAATATGGTGGAGGGCGCACCGACACGGCTAAGAGATCCAAGGGATCAATTGTTGTATCTTTGGTGCTAGCCCTACCCTCTATTTATATGTTGAGCCCTGGTCGAAACTTGGAGCAAAAGCCTCCTCAAAGTCGGTTTTGCCCGAAAGGCAAGAGTCCCACTCGGACTCAGGACCAAACGCCACAATCCTTGGCGTCGCCCAGACGCCATGGGCCTCGGCGTCTGGCCCAGGCCGACGCCGAGGTCTCGGCGTTTGGCCCCTCGGCCTCCATAAAACTCCTTTTGTAACCGACCTAAAGCCTCATGGGCTTGACCCTTGGCCTAAACATATCATCCAATATATGAATCTTTACATCTCGACCATTTCGAGACTCCTCGTCATGTCCCCGATCTCATCCGGGACTCGAACTCCTTGGTACATCAAAACATGTAAACTCATAATATAACTCATCATCGAAGCCTTAAGCGTGCGGACCCTACGGGTTCGAGAACTATGTAGACATGACCGAGAACTACTCTTGGTCAATAACCAATAGCGGAACCGGATGCCCATATTGGTTCCTACATATTCTATGAAGATCTTTATCGGTCAAACCGCATAACGACATACGTTGTTCCTTTGTCATCGGTATGTTACTTGCCCGAGATTCGATCGTCGGTATCCAATACCTAGTTCAATATCGCTATCGCAAGTCTCTTTACTCGTTCCGTAATACATCATCTCGCAACTAACTTATTAGTTGCAATGCTTGCAAGGCTTATATGATGTGTATTACCGAGAAGGCCCAGAGATACCTCTCCGACAATCGGAGTGACAAAACCTAATCTCGAAATACGCCAACCCAACATGTACCTTTGGAGACACCCGTAGTACTCCTTTATAATCACCCAGTTACGTTGTGACGTTTAGTAGTACCCAAAGTGTTCCTCCGGTAAACGGGAGTTGCATAATCTCATAGTTACCGGAACATGTATAAGTCATGAAGAAAGCAATAGCAATATACTAAACGATCAAGTGCTAGGCTAACGGAATGGGTCATGTCAATCACATCATTCTCCTAATGATGTGATCCCATTAATCAAATAACAACACATGTCTATGGTAAGGAAACATAACCATCTTTGATTAATGAGCTAGTCAAGTAGAGGCATGCTAGTGACTATATGTTTGTCTATATATTCACACATGTATCATGTTTCCGGTTAATACAATTCTAGCATGAATAATAAACATTTATCATGATATGAGGAAATAAATAATAACTTTATTATTGCCTCTAGGGCATATTTCCTTCAGTCTCCCACTTGCACTAGAGTCAATAATCTAGATTACACAGTAATGATTCTAACACCCATGGAGTCTTGGTGCTGATCATGTTTTGCTCGAGGAAGAGGCTTAGTCAACGGGTCGCAATATTCAGATCCGTATGTATCTTGAAAATCTCTATGTCTCCCACCGGACTTGGTCCCGGATGGAATTGAAGCGTCTCTTGATATGCTTGGTCCTCTTGTGAAATCTGGATTCCTTTGCCAAGGCAATTGCACCAAGATTGTCACGAGAAGATCTTCATTGGTCCCGATGCACTAGGTATGACACCCAGATCGGAAATGAACTCTTTCATCCAGACTCCTTCATTTGCTGCTTCCGAAGCAGCTATGTACTCCGCTTCACATGTAGATCCCGCCACGACGCTTTGTTTAGAACTGCACCAACTGACAGCTCCACCGTTTAATAAAAACACGTATCCGGTTTGCGATTTAGAATCGTCCGGATCAGTGTCAAAGCTTGCATCGACGTAACCATTTACGACTAGCTCTTTGTCACCTCCATATACGAGAAACATATCCTTAGTCCTTTTCAGGTATTTCGGGATGTTCTTGACCCTGTCCAAATGATCCACTCTGGATTACTTTGGTACCTTCCTGCCAAGCTTATTGCTAAGCATACGTCGGGCCTGGTACACAACATTGCATACATGATAGAGCCTATGGCTGAAGCATAGGAACATCTTTCATTTCTCTCTATCTTTCATTGTGGTCGGGCATTGAGTCGACTCAATTTCACACCTTGTAATACAGGTAAAAACCTTTCTTTGCTCGATCCATTTTGAACTTTTTCAAAACTTTATCAAGGTATGTGCTTTGTGAAAGTCCAATTAAGCGCCTTGATCTATCTCTATAGATCTTGATGCCCAATATGTAAGCAGCTTCACCGAGGTCTTTCATTGAAAAACTTTTATTCAAGTATCCTTTATGCTATCCAGAAATTCTATATCATTTCCAATTAATAATATGTCGTCCACATATAATATCGAAATGCTCTGAGCTCCCACTCACTTTCTTGTAAATACAAAGCTTCTCCAAAAGTCTGTATAAAACCATATGCTTTGATCACACTATCAAAGCGCTTATTCCAACTCCGAGAGGCTTGCACTGACCATAAATTGATCGCTGGAGCTTGCACACTTTGTTAGCACCTTTTGGATCAATAAAACCTTCTGGTTGCATCATATACAACTCTTCTTCTAGAAATCCATTCAAGAATGCAGTTTTACATCCATTTGCCAAATTTCATAATCATAAAATGCAGCAATTGCTAACATGATTCGGACAGACTTAAGCATTGCTACGGGTGAGAAAGTCTCATCGTAGTCAACCCCTTGAACTTGTCGAAAACCTTTCGCAACAAGTCGAGCTTTATAGACAGTTACATTACCATTAGCGCGGTCTTCTTCTTAAAGATCCATTTATTCTCAATGGCTTGCCGATCATCGGGCAAGTCAACCAAAGTCCATACTTTGTTCTCATACATGGATCCCATCTCAGATTTCATGGCTTCCAGCCATTTTATGGAATCTGGGCTCACCATCGCTTCTTCATAGTTTGTAGGTTCACCATGGTCAAGTAACATGACTTCCGAATAGGATTACCGTACCACTCGGTGCGGATCTTACTCTAGTTGACCACGTAGTTCAAGAGAAACTTGATCTGAAGTTTCATGATCATCATCATTAACTTCCTCACTAATTGGTGTAGGTGTCACAGAACCGATTTCTGTGATGAACCATTTTCCAATAAGGGAGCTGGTACTGTTACCTCATCAAGTTCTACTTTTCTCCCACTCACTTCTTTCGAGAGAAACTCCTTCTCCAGAAAGGATCCATTCTTAGCAACGAATGTCTTGCCTTCGGATCTGTGATAGAAGGTGTACCCAACTGTTTCCTTTGGGTATCCTATGAAGACACATTTTTCCGATTTGGTTCAAGCTTATCAGGTTGAAGTTTTTTCACATAAGCATCGCAGACCCAAACTTTCAGAAACGACAACTTTGGTTTCTTGCCAAACCATAGTTCATAAGGAGTCGTCTTAACGGATTTTGATGGTGCCCTATTTAACGTGAATGCGGCCGCCTCTAAAGCATAACCCCAAAACGATAGCGGTAATCGGTAAGAGACATCATAGATCGCACCATATCTAGTAAAGTACGACACGACGCTCGGACACACCATTACGCTGTGGTGTTCCGGTGGCGTTAGTTGCGTAAACTATTCCGCAATTTTTCAAATGTAGACCAAACTCATAACTCAAATATTCTCCTCCACGATCAGATCGTAGAAATTTTATTTTCTTGTTACGATGATTTTCAACTTCACTCTGAAATTCTTTGAACTTTTCAAATGTTTCAGATTTATGCTTCATTAAGAAGATATACCCATATCTGCTTAAATCATCTGTGAAGGTGAGAAAATAACGATATCCGCCACGAGCTTCAACATTCATCGGACCACATACATATGTATGTATGATTTCCAACAAATCTGTTGCTCTCTCCATAGAACCGAGAACGGTGTTTTAGTCATCTTGCCTATGAGACACGGTTCGCAAGTACCAAGTGATTCATAATCAAGTGATTCCAAAAGTCCATCAAGATGGAGTTTCTTCATGCGCTTTATAATCGATATGACCTAAACGGCAAGTGCCACAAATAAGTTGCACTATCATTATTAACTCTGCATCTTTTGGCTTCGACATTATGAATATGTGTATTACTACTATCGAGATTTAATAAAAATAGACCACTCTTCAAGGGTGCATGACCATAAAAGATATTACTCATATAAATAGAACAACCATTATTCTCGATTTAAATGAATAACCGTCTCGCATCAAACAAGATCCAGATATAATGTTCATGCTCAACGCGGCACCAAATAACAATTATTTAGGTCTAAAACTAATCCCAAGGTAGATGTAGAGGTAGCGTGCCGACCGCGATCACATCGACTTTGGAACCGCTTTCCCACGCCGCATCGTCACCTCGCCCTTTGCGCTGCTCGCTTATTCCGTAGTCCCTGTTTTGAGTTGCAAATATTAGCAAGTAACCAAGATCAAATACCCGTGTGCTACTACGAGCTCTAGTAAGGTACACATCAATAACATGTATATCACATATACCTTTGTTCACCTTGCCATCCTTCTTATCCGCCAAATACTTGGGGCAGTTCCGCTCAAAGGACCAGTTTGCTTGCAGAGAAACACTCAGGGCCAGGCTTAGGTCCAGAATTGGGTTTCTTCTCTTGAGCAGCAACTTTCTTGCTGTTCTTTTGAAGTTCCCTTCTTCTTCCCTTTGCCCTTTTCTTGAAACTAGTGGTGTTGTTGACCATCAACACTTGATGCTCCTTCTTGATTTCTACCTCCGCAGCTTTTAGCATTGCAAAGAGCTCGGGAATTGTTTTGTTCATCCCTTGCATATTATAGTTCATCACGAAGCTCTTGTAGCTTGGTGGCGATGATTGGAGAATTCTGTCAATGACACTATCATCCGGAAGATTAACTCCAGCTTGAATCAAGTGATTATTATACCCAGACATTTTGAGTATATGCTCACCGATGTAACTATTCTCCTCCATCTTGCAGCTATAGAACTTATTGAGACTTCATATCTCTCAATCCGGCATTTTCTTGAAATATTAACTTCAACTCTTGGAACATCTCATATGCTCCATGACGCTCAAAACGCCGTTGAAGACCCGGTTCTAAGCCGTAAAGCATGGCACATCGAACTATAGAGTAGTCATCGACTTTGCTCGCCAGACGCTCACAACTTCGGCGTTGCTCTCTGCAGCAGGTTCGGCACCCAGCGGTGCTTCCAGACGTAATTCTTCAGGCAGCAATGAGGATAATCTCAAGTTACGGACCCAGTCCGTAATAGCTACCATCATCTTTCAACATTACTTTCTCAAGGAACGATTAAAATTCAACGGAACAACAAAGACGAGCCATCTATCTACAATAAACATAGACAAGCAAAATACTATCGGTACTAAGTTCATGATAAATTTAAGTTCAATTAATCATATTACTTAAGAACTCCCACTTAGATAGACATCTCTAGTCATCTAAGTGATTACGTGATCCAAATCAACTAAACCATAACCGATCATCACGTGAGATGGAGTAGTTTTCAATGGTGAACATCACTATTTTGATCATATCTACTATATGATTCACGCCGACCTTTTGGTCTCCGTGTTCCGAGGCCATATCTGCATATGCTAGGCTCGCCAAGTTTAACTCGAGTATTCTGCGTGTGCAAAACTGGCTTGCACCCGCTGTAGATGGACATAGAGCTTATCACACCCGATCATCACGTGGTGTCCGGGCACGACGAACTTTGGCAACGGTGCATACTCGGGGAGAACACGCCTTGATAATTTTAGTGAGAGATCATCTTAAATGCTACCGTCAATCAAAGCAAGATAAGATGCATAAAGGATAAACATCACATGCAATCAATATAAGTGATATGATATGGCCATCATCATCTTGTGCTTGTGATTTCCATCTCCAAGCACCGTCGTGATCACCATCGCCACCGGCGCGACACCTTGATCTCCATCGTAGCATCGTTGTCGCCTCGCCAACTATTGCTTCTACGACTATCGCTACCTCTTAGTGATAAAGTAAAGCAATCACATGGCTTTTGCATTTCATACAATAAAGCGACAACCATATGGCTCTCGCCATTGCCGATAACTCGTTACAAAACATGATCATCTCATACAATAAAATATAGCATCACGCCTTGACCATATCACATCACAACATGCCCTGCAAAAACAAGTTAGACGCCCTCTACTTTGTTGTTGCAAGTTTTACGTGGCTGCTACGGGCTGAGCAAGAACCGTTTTACCTACGCATCAAAACCACAACGATAGTTTGTCAAGTTGGTGCTGTTTTAACCTTCGCAAGGACCGGGCGAGCCACACTCGGTTCAACTAATGTGAGAGAGACAGACACCCGCCGGTCACCTTTAAGCAACGAGTGCTCGCAGCGGTGAAACCAGTCTCGCGAAGCGACGCGTAATGTCGGTCCGGCCGCTTCATCTCACAATACCGCCAACCAAAGTATGGCATGCTGGTAAGCAGATGACTTGTATCGCCCACAACTCACTTGTGTTCTACTCGTGCATATAACATCAACGATAAAACCAGGCTCGGATGCCACTGCTGGGGAACGAGTAATTTCAAAAATTTCCTACGCACACGCAAGATCATGGTGATGGCATAGCAACGAGGGGAGAGTATTGTCCACGCACCCTGAGACCGTAAGGGAAGCGTTATGACAACGCGCTTGATGTAGTCGACGCCTTCACGATCCGACCGATCCAAGCACCGAACGCACGGCACCTCCGAAGTTCAGCACACGCTCAGCTCGATGACGATCCCGGACCGATCCAAAGAAAGTGTCGGGATGAGTTCCACAAGACGACGGCGTGGTGTCGATGATGATGCTCATCGACGCAGGGCTTCGCCTAAACTCCGCGACGATATGACCGAGGTGGAATATGGTGGAGGGGGGCACCGCACACGGCTAAGAGATCCAAGGGATCAATTGTTGTATCTTTGGTGCTAGCCCTGCCCCTCTATTTATATGTTGAGCCCCGGGGTCGAAACTTGGAGCAAAAGCCTCCTCAAAGTTGGTTTTGCCCAAAAGGCAAGAGTCCCACTCAGACTCCAGGACCAAACACCACAATCCTTGGCGTCTGGCCCAGACGCCATGGGCCTCGGCGTCTGGCCCAGGGCCAGACGCCAGGGTCTCCGGCGTTTGGCCCCCTGGCCTCCGCAAAACTCCTTTTGCACCGACCTAAAGCCTCATGGGCTTGACCCCTTGGCCTAAACATATCATCCAATATATGAATCTTTACGTCTCGACCATTTCGACTCCTCGTCATGTCCCCGATCTCATCCAGACTCAACTCCTTGGTACATCAAAACATGTAAACTCATAATATAACTGTCATCAAAACCTTAGCGCAACGGACCCTACGGGTTCGAGAACTATGTAGACATGACCGAGAACTATTCTTGGTCAATAACCAATAGCGGAACCTGGATGCCCATATTGGTTCCTACATATTCTCTACGAAGATCTTTATCGGTCAAACCGCATAACGACATACGTTGTTCCTTTGTCATCGGTATGTTACTTGCCCGAGATTCGATCGCGGTATCCAATACCTAGTTCAATCTCGTTATCGCAAGTCTCTTTACTCGCTCCGTAATACATCATCTCGCAACTAACTTATTAGTTGCAATGCTTGCAAGGCTTATATGATGTGTATTACCGAGAAGGCCCAGAGATACCTCTCCGACAATCGGAGTGACAAAACCTAATATCGAAATACGCCAACCCAACATGTACCTTTGGAGACACCTGTAGTACTCCTTTATAATCACCCATTACGTTGTGACGCTTGTTAGTACCAAAGTGTTCCTCCGTAAACGGAGTTGCATAATCTCATAGTTACCGAACATGTATAAGTCATGAAGAAAGCAATAGCAATATACTAAACGATCAAGTGCTAGGCTAACGGAATGGGTCATGTCAATCACATCATTCTCCTAATGATGTGATCCCATTAATCAAATAACAACACATGTCTATGGTTAGGAAACATAACCATCTTTGATTAATGAGCTAGTCAAGTAGAGGCATACTAGTGACTATATGTTTGTCTATATATTCACACATGTATCATGTTTTCGGTTAATACAATTCTAGCATGAATAATAAACATTTATCATGATATGAGAAAATAAATAATAACTTTATTATTGCCTCTAGGGCATATTTCCTTCAGTGGAGGGCTGGATGAACAGTAGATGGTGGAGGGGTGGCCGTGGAGGGGTGGTTGAACATGACCCCGTGGTGTGGAGGGCTGGATGAACAGTAGACGGTGGAGGGGTGCCCGTGGAGGGTGGTTGAACAAGTAGCGCAAGGTGGTGGAGAAAAGAGGCGGTGGAGGCCGGATGAACAGGAGCCCGTGGAGGCCGGAGGAGGTCGACAGTGGAGATGAATAGTATCCCGTGGAGTCCTGTTTTGCGGCACGCCACACCCTCCCGGCGAACATGACCCCTGCTTCGATCAGAAGCGCCCAACACAAGTCCGTTTGGTCTGCTTTTGCGGTACGCCACACCCTCCCGATCAACAGACCCTGCTTTGACCGTAGGAGGTCCGTTTAAATCCGCTTTTGGCGGTACGCCACACCCTCCCGATCAACAGACCTGCTTCGACCGTAGGAGGTCCGTTTCCTCCGTTTTGCGGTACGCCACACCCCTCCCGATCAACAGGCCCCTATTCCGAACGTAGGAGGTCCATTTCCTCTATTGTGCGGTACGCCAGGCTTCGTTTCCATCGCCTGTTCCATCCAAGCCGGTTGGCTCCCACGCGTTCCGTTGCCTCCCGATGAACACGACGCATTCCGTTGCCTCCCCATGAACACGACGCACTCCGTTGCCTCCCCATGAACACGACGACGACGCTGTTTCTCCATTCCGACCCAGCCATGTACACGAGCCCTGGCGGTACGTATGCGCGAGTAGGCGTTCAAGACCCCGCCCGTATGTACACATACGTGGCCGTATTTTCTTTCTTGCACCCTGGCCGCTGTACGTATGTGTACATGCTACGTGCGCGCCTCTACTACGACACGTGCGCGCCTCTACAACGACTAGTATGTATGTACACGTTCGCGACCAGAATGAAAACACTATGTACCCTTCGACCAGGTGGGTCCCGACTGTCAGGCACTTCCTTGCCTGCGAAGATGTAGCTGGTGTGTCCCAGCAGTCAGGGGGGCGAATCATTTTTTTTGCCTGGACGCACTTCCTTGCGTGCGAAGATGTAGCCGATGGGTCCCAGCAGTCAGGGGGGCGAATCATTTTTTTGCCCGGACGCACTTCCTTGCGTGCGAAGATGTAGCCGGTGGGTCCCAGAAGTCAGGGGGCGAATCGTTTTTTTTGCCTGGACGCACTTCCTTCCATGCGAAGATGTAGCTGGTGGGTCCCAACAGTCAGTGGGGCGAATCATTTTGTTTTTTTTTTCCGGACGCACTTCCTTGCGTGCGAAGGTGTAGCTGCTGGGTCCCAACAGTCAGGGGGCGAATCGTTTTTTTTGCCCGGACGCACTTCCTTGCGTGCGATGGTGTAGCAGGTGGGTCCCAGCAGTCGGGGGGCGAATCATTTTTTTCCGGACGCACTTCCTTGCGTGCGAAGATGTAGCTGGTGGGTACCAACAGTCAGGGGGGCGAATTGGTTTTTTTTCGGACGCACTTCCTTGCGTGCGAAGATGTAGCTCGTGGGTCCCAGAAGTCAGGGGCGAATCATTTTTTCACAAAATATGGTGGCCCGTCCGGTGGGTCCCCGCTGTCAGGTGGAGGAATAATTATTTTGCGCGTAATAAGGAGGCACTTACTTGTGGTTGCCGTGGACCCAGCTGTTAGCCTCTCCACATACAGTCCATGTCCGATGGAAGTCGTTCCTTGACCACGTTGACCACGCCGCGCTGAGAGCACCACGGCGGTGAACGACGGCGAGGCCTAGGAAGGGGACGACGCGGAGCCGGGTAAGACGCGGCAGTGGATGCACACGCAGAGAGGAGTACGAGGGTTCACTGGTTCGGCTGCGCTGCCGTCGCCACAGAATAACAAGGGGTGTGGGTGAGTGGAGGGATGGCCTGGCCAGCGGTGGGAGTAGTAGGGGCGGTGAGGCTCTCCGCGGCAAGACAGCCGCCACGGAAGCAGGAGCAAGCGGCACGACCGGCACCGCTTTGGGCGGCTGGAGCAAGAAGACCAGAGGTTGAAGAAGCACGACGGCCGTTGGATGGACATCATACGGTCACTGCAGCTAGAATCGTTTATATTGACTAAGTTGACAAATCCCTTGGTACGTCAACTTAGTAGGCCCACAAGTCATCTTCCGAAACGGTGCGCCCCAGATGTCAGAGGGAGGAATCATTTTTTGGGCGGGTGAAGCTAGAATATCCGAGATTGAAGAAGAAGCACAGCATCCGTTGGATGGACATCCAACGCCATCGCTGCTAGAACCGTGTGTTGACTATAAGTTGACAAAGCCTTGCATACGCGCCAACTCTGTTTTTTAGGGACGCACAACTTAGTAAGGCCGTAAGTGTGGCAGAGAACTTATAGCCCATTTGAGATTTGTAAGAATGTGTAGCCCATTTTTGAATTCTAATGGAATTTACTACAGCCCATTTACAGTTTGTTAAAAGTACATCCCATTTCAACCAACCGCTCAAAACAGAATTCAATAAAATTTCCCACATTTTGATGGGATCCAAATATTTTATCCCAAATTTCTAGTCAGATTAAATACAATTTCAATATAAATTTATATTACGTAAAAATCCAACAAAACATTGCGTCAAGAACAATTAATGAAATTAAAATTTTCAATATCCAAAATAATAATTTATAAAGTAATCACGTGTTTGGTGCATTTTTATAGTTACTGCCCAGTTTTTACAATTACATCCCATTTATTATTTATTAAAGCCCATTTTCTTGTTAAGCCTAATGCATCCCTCCTAGGAAAGATTTGCAGCCCAGCAGGGCGGAGAATAATAACTTGACCTTGCCTGGGTATTCCTAAAAAACGTATAGCTGGGCTAGCCATTTTCAGCTTGAAAAAAATTAATATCTAGGCTGGATATCTGGCTGGGCTAGACGGGCCACAGCCCGCCAAGTTAATACCTGCAGCGATGTTTTCGTTGTTGTTCAGAGGAGAAAAATTAATATCTGGGCTAAACATCAAAAAACTCTGCACAAATATTGCTCGAGCTGCTTGGTCCCAGCTATCGGCCGCTTCTTGTGCAATTCTCTCGTTTATTGACTACTCCAGGAGGTTGACAATGGTGTGGGACCGTGATGTCAGGAAACCAGGAGGAAGCAAAATAAATTATAGTTATATATATATATATATATATATATATATATATATATATATATATATATATATATATATATATATAAAATAAGGAGGCACTTGCGTGACGTGAGGCTATGGACCTGGTGGGTCCCCATTGTCATCCTCTCCAAGTAAAGTCATCTCTCGCCCACGCTTCCTCCCAAACAGTCAACACCGCCTACTTCGCTTCCCGGTGCAGGCGATTGTTCCATCTTCAAACGACACAAGTGCCGCCCGTCCGCCCATCTGCCGCCCACATTAATGATACGCTGTTGCCGAGGCGGCTACTCCGCGCCACACGTCCGCCCCTCCGCCCGCCCACCATTGTTATATAAACCGCTGCGCCGCCATAGCCGCAGATCATCCGCATTCGTTCCCTTTCTCCTGTCCACACCACTATTGCCCATCATGGCTTCCTCGCGCCCAGCGCTCTTCGGACGGGCGGACGACGGACCACAAGGAGATGGCAGCCATTGCTGCCGACCGCTGGCCGGCAGCAGCCGGAGGACGACGACGCCCCAATGGAGAACATGGTAGTCGACGATCCAGCGCCAACCCTCCTCCGCGCCATCTCGCCAGTGCATTGCACCATGACCATCGGCGAGGCCCGTGCAAAATATATGGATAGGGTGAGGCAGATGCGTGAGGAGCAGTTCCGGGAGGCGCAGGACGACGCCGCCTACAACCACCATCTCCTCCAGGAGAACCTGCATGTGGAGGAGCAGATTGCCGCGGAGCGGGCGGAGCAGGAGGCGCTGCTCGACTCGTACCGCTCCGCCCGCAAGGGCCGCCTCGAGCGTTGGCGGTACCGCATGCGGGTGGCGGAGGCTGGGGCCGCCTACAAAGAGGCTAGCAAAGAGGGCGATGAAGCGGGCGAGGCGCTGTTTGGCGAGACCGAGGACGAGGCAGAGGACGATGCCGGCTCCGACGAGTCCCCGCTCCACTGGCGTCGACGAGGCAGAGGACATCACCGGCTCAACCGAGGCCCCACCCTGCCGGCAATGTGGGGAGGATTTACCGCCCGCCGAGGCACCGCGCCGCCGCAACGAGACAGAGGACATCGCGGCCCGCCGAGGCTCCTCCCCCCGCCAACGAGGCGCGCCACATAGAAAACGAGGAAGAGTAGAACACGGTAGGTCGCCGCCGCCGGGTCCAAGTAAGGCCACCGCTGCTACCTCCGTTGAAGCCAAGCTAGGCGGGTTGACCATTGACGGCCAGTTAGCTTCTTGGCGGCGACGTGGAGTCGGAGAGCTGCGCTGGAGAAGAACGCTGCTTCTACTTAAATGCTGGTGCAGTTGGCTGACTGGCATGTGGGCCCAACAGGCCACATGTCAGTTACGCAACTGCACCAGCAGTTAAGTCATCAAGCTTCTGCTCGCTCATGGGACACAGTGGGTAGCTTCGTTAATTAATTATACCTCCAGCGCACCCTTTTAGTTGAAGAATGTATGAAATGTAATGAAATCCGCATGTTTATATGAAATCCGACGGTGTATTAATGAATTTATTTCGATTAGTTCAATTCTGTATCACCGGCATTGGATGAACATGCAAAACAATACGCACTAGCATTATTCCTGTGGTGATCACCTCGCTTGCAGTAGTTTCACATGTACTCCTCCGTCCTTTCTAGTCTGGATACAAGTTTGTCTGCAGTCAAAGTATCTCTACTTTGACCAATCTTATACAAAAAGTATGCACTTTCACAATGTGCTAAGTAAAAGGAATGAAGGAGTACAAAGAGTTTGAGCAGCTTTTAGCGTTTTCAGACATTGCAATCAAACACACAGGCCTAGCAATTCATAGAAAACATTCAAAACAATCGATGATTATGCATCTCAGCGACTCACATGTCGAGGCAATATTTACTTCACAACTAAAGAATAAAGAAAAATTGATCGACGCTGACGACAGCAAAGGGCGCCCCATTCAAAATATCAAACGCATGTCTTGCTAAAATCAATGAGCAAAATTTGACAAGGTTGTCCCATTCCAAAATATCAAATGCCTACGATTGTGGAATGGGCAGGGTTTGCCATCGTTCGACATTGACATGGCACCTCGTGCTAAATAAACCAGCTGTTCTTTTTGTGCGTTCCACCAAAATCAACCAAATTCAGTAGCTTGTTGATATCGCCTTATATGTTGCAACGCCTTGAACTTATCGGCACCTCCTTTCTTGTGGTGGAAATGAATGATTCGATGTATTCATGAACATTTTGTGCAGTTCCCATTGAAATCAAGTTGAGCACCCTGTTTGCACAAATACAAAAAGTGATTAGTATAAAGCAAACTGTACTATGATTTGACAGTTTCAACAGGCACATACATGGTCCATGTAGAGCACACTTTTAGAAAAATGGAACTCACCGAAAGAATCCTAGAACAACATTGTACTCAAGCATCACAAAAAAAAAATGGAGATTTGTCGGTCCTTCCGAGCTGAAGTTAGTTTGGTCTTGTGGGGAGTAATGTAACCATCCTTCAACTGCTCCTTCTGATGAGAAGATAGACAGGGCTTCTTCATCCTGGCATAATCGGAACTAGTCACTTCACATACTCCATATTCTTCTTCAGAGGAAGATGATCCTGTTGTGCAAAGACAAGAGGACTACTAAATGCTAGCATCCATGTTTGCTCGAAAAAAAAGGAAAGGAAATATTTAAAACAACACAGATGAAGCACCTCTCAAGGACAATACCACTTTTTCATGAGAGTATCTAAACAGTAGCACAACACCAATAGAGATGACAAAGCTCAATCATATGGATGAAATCAGTGGGCGAGTACCAACCTTTGTCAGGAGGCTGATTGTGTAGAGCATACAAATGAAGCACTTCTCCGAACCATCTCTGCTATCTACGGGGTGGCCATGCTTACTATATACTCCTCGATTAGTTAAATGTTTCCAACATCTTCTTGTGCAGTTCCACTAAAATATATGGTATCTTCAAAGAAGATCCTGTTTGCACAAGTAGAGATAATTACGTATGGCATCAAATCGTGGCAAAACAATTGCTCATTCCAGCCATAGCAATAAATTAAGATGCAAAACTATATCATTACTTGTGTCATCACAGTTCCAAAGGCTTCATTACGACACCGGAGTTGATTTTGTTTTCTTCCGCTTGTTCTTCCCTTCATCACTTGGTTCAATAATGACAAGCTTCGCCTTCAATGTAAGATTTGGCATGTCAATTAGGGAGCACAAGTATAGTACTAAACTTAATTTTCGATGAAAGTGGCAAAATACAGGCCAACAGTTGTGAAATATCCTTATCTTACCTCAATGGGATATTACGGTGCACATACAGATTGGAAGTCTTGTTCCATTTGTGCAGTTCACTAAAATCAAGCAACATTATCGCATAAGTAGCACAACATATGAAAGCACACTGCAGAATCATGTGAAAGAAGGCTAGTATCGACCTCTCATGATGCGGAATTAAACAACTCACAAGAAGAAGATCTGAACCAAATTCGCCTTAACGGATAGGAAGTAAGATCTCCTCTTGTGCAGTTCCACTAAGATCAAGTAATCAAGCAACGTTGTCGGTGTGATATTTTGTTGAACTGCACAAAACACTCTTAAAACAAAAGTGTTTTGTGCAAAGGCAACAAAAGGTCACAATGGCAACGAGGTGAAGTAGATAACCCTGTTTACACAGAGGTGCAAAGGAAACAATTAGTGGTCAATAACGGTGGATGACATGTGAAGCCAACAAAAAGAAGCATCTACCTTATCTAAATGGGAAAGAAAGCAAGACAAGAGCATTTCTCAAACGGGGCATTGATTAATATTAACATAGAGATTATATTAACAATAAAATTTGTTAAACATGTAATTTGCTTTTAACTGTGGCATTGCATCAATTTTCCAAATGCATTATTAGAGGGTGTTTGTTTACAGGACATTTTGGTGTAGGGACTAAAAAACTCGTGTCGGTCCCATCTAAAACAAACAGGAGGAACTTTTAGGGACTAAAAGTGGGCATTTGGGACTAAAGAAAGAAGACCCCGAGGGAGTCTTTTTGGGACTTTTTCCAACAGTTGCCTCGCCACGCATCGCACCTTGTTTCTATTAGTTCATTACTAGGGGTAACATGGTCTTTAGCATGTCATTTAATAACCTCTAGTCCATGTTTAGTCCCTCGAACCAAGCAGGTAGGGACTAGGAGTTTTAACCAAACAGGGCCTTAGATTAACAACAGCTAATGAGTTGCACGGACAAAGTGGACGACCAGCACCATGTGCATCTACCGATGTACTGTGGTCATGCACATTCTGTTGCAACAAAGAACAAACAACCAAGGAGCATATTTGTGTTGGTCCCAGTTTTGTTATCTTTAGACACCTTTACCTATGTGAGCGCAGCAAATCTAGTCCTGCTCAAACTCTACAGCCTTGTCCCTTCCTTTCCTTTTTGAACTAGTACTTTCGCCCCTTCCTTTCCTCTTTGAACCACGTCCTAGATTTATGCGATACAACTTTCCCCACTACTTTCCCACATTCCTTTCCTATTTGAACCACGTCCTAGATTCATGCTATACAACTTTCCCCCTTCATTTCCTCTTTGAACCACATCCTAGATTCATGCTATATATACAACTTTTCCCACTACTTTCCCCCACTCCTTTCCTCTTTGAACCACGCCCTAGATTCATGGTATACATGCAGCTAGAGCAATGCATGTGGAGTAAGTAAATTATACCTTAAGGTTCTTGGGGCGTGGTTCGGTGGGCGACGGGACGACGGTGAAGAAGAAGGGGTCGGAGGCCCTCCCGCGCCGCTGCTGGGTGGAAAGTGAACAGCTGCGCCGGTAGTGGATTCCCTCCCTCGCCGACGGCGACAGCGTTAAGCCTCCTTCCCTTCCCGGCGGACGGATCCTGCCGGCTCTTTGAGCAGCAGTGAGGGGAGAGAGAGAGGCCAATGAAGTCTTGTTTAGATCTGGAGAGGGCGAGAGAGTGTGAAGAGAGCAACTACAAGCGCTGAGGCTCCAAAGGAGAGGCGAGAGAGTGTGAAGAGAGCAACAACAAGCGTTGAGGCTCCAAAGTGTATATATATACCGAGAGAGAGAGTGAAGCGTGCAAACCCTAGAAAACATTTTGACCACCAAAGAATCCTCCCGCAAGGATTATGCTCAAGTGTAGTTATCGAACCCGAGACCTCAAGTTTGATGAGCTAACAGGCTAACTAGCTACACAACCCTCCCGTTATGTTCAACGAGAGGAAAATAACCTTTATACATTCCTGCATTCGTGTGACAAGCATGCCGTGTTTTTTTGTGTGTGTGGGAGTCATTGGGATTTCAATCATAATCGTGTCATGTGGCTTTGGTGGTAAGACTATCCACAAGTGGTGCAGAAATAATGCAGCCTTAGTCACCTTACCTCTCTCCACGTAGTACGCTGGGTCCCACCAATGAGGGTGAAACAAACAAATTAATAAGAAAATTAAAAGCGCCAATGTGTATCTTACTCACACATCTCGCCATCGCTGGGAACACTGTCCAATTGATCCTCTGTTCGCTCACATGCACTATTTTAAGTGAATCCTTATTATAACATGCACACAAATTTTGGGCACTTGTATTCGACTTAAGTCGGTGTGCCATCAGATCTCAGATACTTACTACTCCCTCCGCCTAGGTGTAATAAGTCACGTTAGAAGGTGCAACGGGACCAAGGTGCGTGGTGTGCGTGTGTGTGTTTAACAACATGTGTGTGTTAGAGAGTGCGACAGATCGACCTACTCCTACAGAGAGATGGTGTGTAGTGTACGATTTTAGCCATGAGAGTCGGTGCATCCTCTCGCTTTCGGGCGTGTCCGTAGGGACATGCGGACAGCTGCCACGCCCGCCTCCTCACCAGCCTGGCCCACCCAAAGCCCTCCATCGCCTGCAAGGCTTCCCGCCAAACGGTCAGCGCCGCCCAAAGAATCGGTGCCACATTCATGCCCGGCAGAGCGGACGCGACCTCTCAATGGCGCAAGAGTGATGGTTGCTTCGTCCGTCCAACTTATCGCTGGGTCTATGTGATTTGACGGCTCATTGGTCTTTATTATCGAGGTGGTAGGACTGCTGGATGTCCCACGCCGGCGTACTAGATTACAATTTTCTCCATTCTTACAACGGAGGAGTGCAAGAGCAGTGAAAACACGCAGGCTCAGTGATTACATGGCCCACCTCACACTATCACCGCGCGACACCTAACTCTTTACATAGTACTCCCTCCGCTCCTAAATATTACTAGATGAGTCCCCACCGCTGTCATGAACAGCGGTATATCTCTTCGCAAAATTATCGATTTCATAGAACTAAAAAACTCTATAACCGCATGACAAATGTGGTAGCCAAACTAAATAAACTCCCATCATCATTTAGATCATCCCACGTAAGGAAAAAAGATCAGCCAACTCCTACTGCATAATGGGATTATATTTTTCTTTTGACATGTTAATGGGACTTAAAAGCTCACTTACATGCATGCTACGGTGCATGCTTGCATGCGACATGTTGATGTGATTTAAAACCCACTCACATGCATGTGCCACGGTATTTCTGCATGCTTGCATGTGGCTTAGTGTGGAGCCTCTCAACGCCTAGATCGACGGCTATTATGGACTGATTTACTTCATCTAATGGCTACATCAATTTTGATGATGTGGCTCAAGGAGAGGATAGAGAATTCCTAGTAGTGGGGCTAGCTATTATTAGTAGATAAGTCTTTGTAGAGATTCCACTAGGTGAACTACATACGGAACAAAATGAATGAATCTACACTTAAAATGCATCTATATACATCCGCATGTGGTTCATGGTGAAATCTCTACAAAGACTTATATTTAGGAACGGAGGAAGTACTAGTATAGTACGCTCTGTAATTTATCAGCGAGATAAATTTGTATAATGCTATGAAGCTTCCAGCTTCTGTTACATGTATCTTATGCCCAAGGTTGCCCGCTGCAACATTTCATCAAATACAAAGGAGACTAACATGCATGCTATTGCATCTCAATGATTGATGATCATAGCAATATGTACTCCTCCGCTCCAAAATAAGTGTCTCAACTTTGTGCAAACTTTAGTACAAAGTTGTACTACTACTAAAGTTGACACTTATTTTGGAACAGAGGCAACTAAAGAAAAAACGATCCATGCAGTCCCTAGCCCTTGAACCGTGAACCCTGACCAGCCTTCAATTTGTCGGCAACGTTCGAGCTTCCTAATAAATGAAGTTTGCAACCTTTTGACCATCGGATCATTTTGTGCAGTTTCACCAAAATCGAGATGAGCATCCTTGTGGCAAAGAAATTGAAGAAGCGTGATTAGAATAAGATTATCGGGACTAGTTGATGAGACATAAACTCATCACAAATACAAGACGAGAAGCCAGAGAGGTATAAAAGGGCAAAGAAGTAGAGAAATATCCACAGGAGTGATGTGGGCAGCTGGAGCAATGGTGCAAGCCGGCTGTAAAGGAGTTGTACCGAGGGACGTAGCTCAACCTTGAGGAGGGCGGCGGAGGCGGCAACCGCCCACGCCGCGGCAAAGGAGCAAGGGACGAAGGCAACCTCACCGGCTTTGTGAGAGAGAAGAACGGGACCCCGATCGGGACGTGCCGACGGTGGGTTTTCGCCGGCATGGGTTTCGCCGTCGGCGACGGCCACCGTGATCTACACTAAGCATCCACCCTTTCCCAAGCGGACGTGATCCGCCGGGATGTTAGAGATGTGGCCACAATCATTTTGTGCGAGAGAGTGTGAAGAGAGCAACCCCAGCAAGCAACCGTAGGCTGGCCCGTCCCGACTATGTATATAGTGGAGCGTTTTTTTCTCCATATGAACCTATCATATTGCGTGACGTGCCACTAAAGAAAAAAAACTTTATTTATAAATGACGCGCACCTACTACTCGTTCTCCTATAACCTTGCGCTTGGCATCTCCAAAATATTAACCTTGCGATTGGCTCTTCGCCTCTTCGGGAAGTCGAGCAATAATGGTAGTGCAGTATATATCATTCTGGCTATATGAGACCGAATGAATTGCTGCACGTCCACCACGTGGGCGAGGGTCGAGGGGCGAGGGAGAGTGCTACATACGGAGCAAAATGAGTGAATCTACACTCTAAAATACGTCTATATACATCAGTGTTTGGAGTATGTACTAGTAGTTCATATTGAAATCTACTAAAGGACATATATATTCCAAACAATATGATATAATCTCTATAACCAAGGTAGTAGGGACGAGGAGTAAACGGAGGGAGTAGTAATTTTTTCTCCTCGTCCTGCGAGCCACCGCGCATGGGCGAGGGAGCGGGCATAAGGCGGAGCAAGCTTCACCTCATCCTGCGAGCCACCGCGCCTGGGCGGGGAGACGGCGACTAAGCAAGCTTCTCCTTGTTCTCATGAGTTGACGGGACACATCAAAAGTCTTGCCTCTAAGGTAGGCCCCACATGGTTTGCCTCTTTTTTCAACATAACACGTCAAGTCGCAATTTGTTTGTTCACCCGTGGTAGACGATCCTCCCTCCACCAAGTGGACAACCAGTACACGTGCCAAATTACCACGTGGGCTGCCTTTTTCGTACATAATTGAGCTCCACCATGTACGCGCGCGGGTGTGGTTGGGAAAGAGACGGGAGTACGTGCGCCGTGCATGCACCTCTTCTCTTCCTGCACGTCCCCCACCTACGTGGGTGTGTGTGAGAGATACAAACCGCGTTCGTGAGTGTTTTTTGTTTTGGGGGGGGTGGGGGTGGGGTGGGGGTTGATTTCGTGAATTATTTGTGGGAATATGTGTCGATGACATCTCAAACAAAATTTTGCATGCAATGTGTGTGAAATGGAGGCCTATCCATATCATACATAGAGGGTCGGGCAATCCACGAGAAGAGAGGGAGGGGTCATAGCTATCGATAGAGTCGAAGAGAGGATCAAGTGGGTGGGTGCGAGATCGATGAAGAGAGCCATCGAAATTGTGTGTGTGTGCAAGTCAAAGATATAGGGCGACTGGCCTACCGGAACGTTAGAGGGCACATGTCAAGTTTGTGTGTGGCAGGGAGACATGACTAGAGCGCTCAATGTATCGGTGTGTGTGTGGGGGGGGGGGGAGGGGGTGTGGGAGGGGTAGGGAGAGGCCTAACTATAGAGGTAGAACGACTCATATATGTGTTGAGAAGGAGAGACCCAGCTATGTCTTGAGGGAGATCGGTCGACATCCATACATAACTGAAGGACGGGAAATATGATGGGACAGATAGAGAGAGGAGAGAGAGAGAGAGAGAGGGAGAGGGAGGGAGAGGGGTAGAGTGCTGGATGGGTGATGGAGTTGCTTCTCGGAGATGGTGGGAGAGGCCTACTAGACAAACTGAGGGTGGAACTGCAATGTTATCAATAAGAGTGGGGATGTGTTTCTGTGTGTGCCTGTGCGTGATAGATCTGTCGGGACGCATCCATGGATGATGAAGGGGAACCATGTGTTTGGTAAGCAAACCTAACTAGATCGGTAGATCAATTGTTGTTTGTCGGAGGAAGGGAGAGACACAACTAATGAGGTAGATCGATCGACGTGTGGGTAAAAACGAGTTATAAGGACCTAGCTAGCTATATGTATAGCGAGAGACCGGTCGGTGTACGTCCATTTGTTAGAGGCAAATAAGGCCCAGCGAGACGGATAGACAGAGAGAATGGAGCTAGGAGGTGGTGCGAGAGGCCCAACTACTAGCTAGATAGGGGGAGGAGTGTGCTGTTGTGAGATCGATGAAAAGAGGGGTGAGAGTTTACACGTGTGTCTGACCATATGAGAGACACGAGGCAAGGACACATAAAGGAGGAGATTGAAGGTGTGTGTGTATGTTGTAGGCAGGCATCGCTGGAGAGGTTTATCGATCGGTGTGTGTCGGAAAGGAGTTGTGGAGACTCTGGGAGAACGACCTAAAGAAAAAATGAATGTTCCCGGTGGATAGAATGCCGAGGGAGGGGGAGGGCGAGGAGGGCATGTGCATGCACGAGAGAAAGTTAATGGTAGCTACAAAGGTTAGAGGATTGTGTGGGTGTAAGAGACTAACAAAGATCATAATTTGATATGAAAGCGGATTCATATATTTGAACAGGAGATCATAGTGTTTTAAACATTGCATGCATGAATATAACGGTGATACACGTGCTGTGCACGTGTTATACCATAATGTGATAATGCATGGCATTTGCAACTCACAACTAAATGCCGAACAATCTAAACCATACTATACATCAAACAATCTCACATTTTATTTGAATTTGTGATAATGTGTATGCTTGCAGCTTACAACTAAATATCGAACAATCTAAACAATACTATATATCTAACATTCTCACATTTTATTTGAATTTGTGGTAATGTGTGGTGTTTGCAACTCACATCTAAATACTTGTAGGCGAGGGGCGGGCACCATACATAATGTGATAAACACATTATACATATGAGACATGGTTTAGATTATGAAGATCTAGCTAGAGCTAGAAATGTAATGTGATTTGAAATCAAAATAAAGTGGATTCAAAAAATCTAGTTCGAGTTCATATAGTACACATAGTTCATATGTAACTCGAGACTAATCATGTGGTGTGCTGTGAAGATAATACACAAACGATGGTTTAACTTGACAATAATGATGATTGTAGATCTTATTAAAACAGAGAAACAAATTCAAATGCTTTGACTTCACAACAATCATTACTGTAGATCTTATTCAAATAGAGAAATGAATTCAAATTTAGTTCATATTGAAGCGGTAGTATATACGTTTGGAATGCACTAAAACGTTCATTTGAGTAGTAGGTTGCATGCATTATACACGTAGCGGAATATTTTAATTGAACATAACATGACTTCAAAGTTTTGAATGACATTTGTAGTGCGCATTGATTTGGTACAATACACGTTAGGCTTGTCCGGAAATTTCAACCCGCGCCTTGTTAGCCCGAAATATTTAAGATATATCTTTGTCTCGTTCGACAACTCCCTCCATCTCAACCCGCGCCTTGCTATTCCGAAATTACAACGCACGCGAAAACTCCCACCTCCTGTGAAATCCCGACACGCGAAATGCCCGTGGTACCCCTGAACCGAAAGAACCGCCTCAAATCGGTGGGGGTACTTTTGTAACTTACCCCACATTTCGGACAAGCGCGCCTCTCAAGCCATGGTTCCCCACCGCCATCCCATCCGCCCACCCATTCATACACCGAGGCCGCGAAAACCATGACAAAACCCCACACCCTGCTCCGTCCGCCACCCAGCCGGAGCCTCTTCCCCGACGACGCCGTCCACAAGAACACTCGACGCCCTCATCCACCGCATCGATGAGGATCCGTCGTCGATCTCATCGTCCCGCTGGTTCAGCCACCCCGCCCTCCACCTCCAAGGAGCTGCCCCGACGTTCCCTCGCCTTTCATGCCACCTCCATTCCCACACCGCCGTCTTCACCGCACCACCGAAGAGCATCATCATCACCGCTTCTCGATGAAGCTGCGCCTAATCGGCGCCACCAAAGAGGTTGTACACTAATCGCCACATTTTCTTCTTGATTCGATCTCACGGTGCTGCCGGTGCCGGTCCCGAGCCGACATGGCGCTGCTCCATCCACGCGGCATCGCCGCCACTTCCTCCACGGCGCCGCTTCCTCGGCGGCGACGCCCACATCAGAGGAGCTGCTGCTGCTTTAGCTTCGCCACGCTGCTGCTCGCTCTTGCTCTCGGTCCCCGCCTGGTCTCGCTTGCTATTGCTCTTGCTCGCGCTGCTCTCGCTCTTGCTCTTGCTCTTGCTTATGATGCTACTCCGATTTAGCTACACTTCATCGACTGAATCGATTTTTGGGTCACCAATTTTCAGGGGGGGGGGGCTCGGGTGAAGGAAGAACCAGCCGCAGGGGGAGGGGGGCTCACGAGAGGTATCCCACTATCTATCTTAGGGTTCAGGATGGGGGCGATGGTCGCCGGCAGTGGCGGGGCGTTGGCGGGGCGGTGGCGTGGGGATCGCCGGAGAAAAAGCTCGACACGTGGGGGCCTAGAGGGATGGCCGGGGCGGCGGTGGAGCAGCGGTGGGGAGTGTTTTGGCGGGCGGGCGGGCACCGCCGTCGCTGGCGGCGGGGGCTGCTGTTTGGCCGGTGGTGGCTGGCGGCTCTGGGGTGGAGGTTGAAGATGAACCGCATGCCCTTGATTTCATATCCAACGGCTGCAAAATCGACTGACCAGAGATGAAAAGTCGGTCGACCGACGTAGCCTCACCTTGCTAGTGCGCTCAGTTTCGACAAGAAAATTCAGTTTCGACAACAAAATTCAGTCTCGACAGTTAAGTTCAGTTTCGACAGTTAAGTTCATTTTCGACAGTTAAGTTCAGAGATGAGCGGCTGATGTATTTTACATCTAGCACTTTGTGGTTATGTATTTTACGCCATGTATTGAGATGCTATTAGAATTCCACTCAGGTTAACGTTGTTCGTTGTCTCTCTTGTCCTCGCTTCAGCCTCAAGGCCGCATAACTCACCGGAGCTGCTCCAACGATTTAAACCTCCATCACAGTGGAGCAGTACTGGCTCCATCTCCAGACGCCAAAGATCTTCTTCCTCCTCCGACAACAAAGTCAACCGAGCATCCTCACCGCCAACCCAATCACGCTGAGATCGACATGGCTTCGCCAAAGAGGTTGTACACTTGTTGCATCTCTTTTTACTCTACATGTTATATATATTGTCCATCGAGCACACGGATTTGTTCCTTTAGTGTCTCCTTGAAAGAAAAACGAGGAATTAATTTTCACATGTCCTCCTTTTCAAATTCCTATTCATGAAGCGTAAGACTAAGAGATAGTAGCATAATAGCATTATAACCGTACATTTTCTTGTGGTTTGACTTAATCTCACCATGCTTCTTTGCATCCCTGTGATCTTCCAATTGTTGTGAATCAAACACCCAGATTGGCGTAAATCCTGTGTTTTTAAATTCTCTGTTTTGCACGTGCATTCCAATCCTATTCCTGTCTATTTCCTATCCTGCATTGTTGGAATCCTCCAATTCAAACGAGCACTTACATAATTACTTCTCTTACAGATAGTTGTCAAAGAAAACCTTGCGTGGTTTGTCCCGCCTCGCTGCGCCGTCGTCGTCCACCCCAGCTCAGCTGCTCCAATGATGTAAGGGTCCAAAGACAGCAGGATCCGCCTCCAGACTATCTTTCGCCGCCTCGATATCTTCTTCCCCGCCACGGCAGCCATGAAAACTACATTACCATCATCAACCGAGCAGATGACCTCGAGGACTACACGGGTCCGCAAGAGAGGTCGCACTCTTCGTGTCCGCTTACGTTATGCATCGCTAATATTACATGCTACTTTATCGCCCTATTCACCAATTAGACTCGAGTCAGCTCCAAACTAATGGTCAAACTTGAGTTTTTAAATGGTTGTGCGGTACATATCGGGGCCGCTATCAATAGTATCTATCTACTATCTGGTTAATCTCCAGTGTCTACTATGAGTTTCATGTTGGGTGGGAAACAAACAATAAAGAAGCCATTATCTGTATTTTTAACTCAAGCCATTATCTGCTCGCTATTATTGGTTTTGGGTCTATCCACAAGTTGCTACCATCACTCTGGATTTCTGCATGCACTCCTTACATAATCTCATATGTTTTATTCCTATGCATGATAGTTATTTTAAACAATGGAACTGAACATGTAGAGCAAAAGAGACGAGCCTTGCGTGGCAATAAAATTTCATGCAGACGTCGCTCCATGGTAGGCGTGAAGGCAGCCCCCCTCCACGCATTTCGGATTGTAATCGAGAGGAAGATATCTGTTCTGAGGGGGATTCAGAAGGAGAAGACAACTCCTATTTACCCCCTGAGGTCTTCGCTCTAACTTGGCATGCTGATGTTGGTTATATCATGCATATGGTGTCTTGCATTGCTTACTTTATACATCAAATATGTCATCTTCTTAGTTTAGACATCCTTTGTGTGAATGCCATCTATTTAGTTTATTCATCGTTTATGTGAATTATGCAACACCATCTTGTTTAGCCAGGCATCATATATGTGAATTTTCAATTCCATCCTGCTTAGCCAGTCATCTTATATGTAAATCATATCAGGCCATCCTTTTTTTGCGTTACATATTACATTTGTCAACAATGTTAGTACATTCAACTGCTCTTCGTGTGCATCAGCCATTTGACACGGTGATGGAAAATTCTGGAGTGAAAACAAGGTCTTCAGAGCAGACTATGCTATCTGACGAAGCGCATATCTCGCTGGTTACGGATAGCTCCTCAGAGGAGGATTCAGAGACAGATGACCAGTCCTATTCCCCCCGAGGTGTATGCTCTAACTTCGCAGGGTTATGTTGCTCATATCGTGCGTATGGTGTCTCGCATTGCTATGTCATTTGATTAGTTTAGACATGCTTTGTGTGAATGCTACCTGTTCAGTGTCTAATTACCATATATGTGAATTATGCATTGCCATCTTGTTGCAAGACATTATATATGTGAATTATACAATGCTATCTTGTTGCAAAGGCATTATATATGTGAATTATGCAATGCCATGCTGTTTAGCCAATCATCATGTATGTAAATTATATCATGCTATCATTTTTTTGTATTACGTGTTCCATTTGCCGACAACGTTTGTATATTCAACTACTCTTCCTGTGCATCAGCCATTTAAAGCGGTGATGGAAGTATCTGGAGTGAAAACAAGGTATTCAGAGCAGACAATGCTACCTGCTGAAGCAGACATCTTGCTGGTTACAGAGAGCTCCTCAGAGGAGGATTCAGAGACTGATGACTAGTCCTATTTCCTCCCTGAGGTCTATTCTCAAAATTGGCAGGGTTATATTACCCATGTCATGCATGTTGTCTTGCATTTCTTAGTTTTTACATCATATATGGATTGCCATCTGCTTACTTGCTTAAAATATAAATAATATATTTGAATTACATCATGCCATCGTGTTTACATAGTACATACACATCATCTATCTAAATTATGGCATGGCAACCCATTTAATAAAGACATCATATAGTTATATCATCTCATCCTGTTTAGTGTTTACAATCATCATATTTTGAATTATGGCATTCTATCCGTGAATGTATGTGAATTATGGCATGCCAACCTATTTAATAAACACATTATATAGTTATGTCATGTCATCCTGTTTACATAGTCTCATATTTTGAACTATGTCTTTCCATCGTTTTTAGTTAGCCATCATAATGTGAAATTGTGTCATGCTATCCTATTTAGTTAGCCATCATATATGTGAAATTGTGTCATGCTATCCTGTTTGGTTAGACAACATAAATATGAATTATTTCATGCCCTCTTTTATTACCCACTATCCATTGCACTGCTCTATCATACAATGTCTATACTTTCAATTACTTTTCTTGTTTATCAACCATTTGAATTGGAGAGCGTGATGGCAGTATCTAAGGGAGTAACAACATGGTCTTCAGAAAAGATAGTGCTACCAGTTGATGCAGATAGAACCACGGTTGTACTTGCCCAAGGACCGGATCCACCACACATAACCCAGACTCTCGCAGATTGTACCCCTACCCAGTTGGACAGAGAACCAGCTACACCCCTTCTAACCCCAACCCCGGCAGATAGTAACCCAGCTCCAGTTGACACAGCACCGTCTCCACCACAGAGCACCCAAACACGAGCAGTTAGTAAGGGAACTGCAGTGCCCAAGGCACGAGGACCACCACTCCGAATCCCAACTCATCGCTTAAAGGAGAAGAAGATTTGTTCTCAGGTCAGGTTCTGTAGCTATGGTTCATACTCCTTTGCTGTTGCATTACTGTATTTACTCATACCAACTATTTTCAAATTTGAAGGATGGAATTGAAACTCCAATGGGGCAACAGGTATGTTTTAAACCTGTTTCTTTAACTGGTTTGCTGTTGTAACCTGCTCTATGTTTATTTCAGTTTCAATTGAATAAACAATTATGTTCTCATGTCATGCACATTACAAGTGTTGTTATTGCTCTATAGTTACCCACACTTATATTCTGTCTATTCTGCTTTGTCTTGAACAAATATTATTTGAACTGTGTCTCTATCTTGATTTGGAAACAAAAACTAGAATGATATAGACCATAAAGTGACCATGGTACATAGATATATGTTTTTTTCATGCTGTTATCCTGTCCACTTTACTACTGAACTCATTTACCAAAATGAGTTTCATATACAACATGGTAAACATGTGATGTGTCTGCTTGTTTCTCTTTTAGAATGCGGACAAAATATTGGAGAACAAGACGCGCTATCCAATGGTAAAGGAAGTAATGCAGATAAGGTTCAAGATAGTGAGACATCCTGTTGGTCTCCAAGAAAGCTGATAAAACTATCTTGATCACGGTGAGGGAACCCAAAAGTCCTGTCTTGATGTAGTGTTCGAGTTATCGCCACTCTCGCTGGCACAAGCTCTTGAACTCGCTGCCTGAATCAGTTCGTCTTCTTGAGTCTCAACTTCAAGTTGAAAGACATCGATCAGATGTGCTGCGACAGGAAGCTGAAGGACTGAGGAAGTCCCTGCAGAATTCAGATGCATATTTTCTGGTGCAACAGCAAGCGTTGGAGGATTTAAGCGCAAAACAAGATAAAGTTAATAAGCTTGCTAATCATCTTGCCAGCATTATGGGTCCCCAGGATATTGTTTCTTGAGATCTTCTGAAGTGGTTTCAGTTCTGGATTTGTTTTGCTGCGGCGTTTATTTGCGCTGGTCGCCAACTTTGACAATCAAATGTATATGATATGCTGCTTTGTTCCCTATATTTGCACTTGTGGCGAACTTTGATGCCCAGTGGATGTAATATGTGTAATAGCCGTGATAGCCTAGCATAAGTTGCTTGCTTATTTATTTCCTTGTTGTCTTGTTTTTTTGTTTGCTTGTAGTCAGTACAGTTCTTTTTCCGCGGTTTGCTAGTGGATGCAATAACCTACTTTTTAAAACTAGGCCACAATAACCATGGGCTAATATTTACTGTAGTGACACACTACTAGAAACAATAGCATTAACGACGATCAAGAAAAATTGTTGGTCGTTGAAAATGTGAGCGAGTCCCCGCACACTGGAATCGGGCTACGAAATACCTTTAACAAACAACACGTGTGCGGTCGTTATCCACTTATCCTTGTGATCGCTATTTGTACATAGATCAATCTAAGCTCACCCCCGCTTTTATCTCTCCTCCGTCACACAAGCTAGATTTTCCATAAGTCCTGACGCACACTGTTGATAACATCCATCCGATAACCCTACGTGTAACAAGAAAAAACAAATCTGTTAGGATCTCATCCCGATGTGGCTCTTTTTCCTCTCCTCCTTTGTTTAATCCTCGGCGACTCCATCGATCCCATCTCCCTCATGGTCACATGCGCCTCTCGAACCAAGCGCTCCTTACTGCAGCCTGTATCATACCGGCCGCCCCGACGTCGGTGCGCCTTGCCGCAGCCAGCACCTTGCCGGCCGCCTCGACCCCGGCATGCCCACACTGCAGCCTGCACCTTGCCGTCTACCTTAACCATGGCACGTGAATGATGCAGTCTGCACACGCGAGGTAATTTTGGGATGTGTAGCTACTATTCGTACAGTTTCCGTTGCCTGTGGGTTGATATACGGGCCAGGATTTTGCCTCTGTTGTTCAATGATTTTAAACAACAGAAGGGCATTAGTACCATGTGAAAGGATTCATGGTCGGTGGTTTTTTTACTTTTCGGTTTCATTCTTTTTTTTGCGAATACTTTTTGGTTTCATTCTACTTTGGCTGTTGTACTAGTCGTCCTTTAGAGTTCATTACTCTACTGATCTATGCGGTTAGACAATGATTTTATTCAAATACTCATGTATATCATTATGTGAGATATATTGAACTAAGACGTCCATGGCTCTGTGCTTACCACGTGGTTTTAAAATGTGTTTTTTTCTTCTGATTGGTACTGAAACTACCTGCATCTAGCTAAAACTAACACGAGGGGTTACCTTGGTTACAAATTTGGAACGTGTTCGCATTGCTCGTACACAAGCACCTTATGAACTGGAACTAATTAATTTCTGCCTGTAATTCAACGTTTTGTTTTGCAGGGAAAAAGTGGGCTTAACTAAGTAGCAACCCTCGTGAAAGCCACCACAATCGAGTAAGTTGTTCTCATACACTTTCGTGCGATTTTTTTACATGGACTGACTTTTATAAATTATTCAATCGTCTTGTAGATTTGATGGTCTACCATAAGTTATAGAAGCACGAGGAGGCATTGGAATCGCCAAAGCAGATATCCATTCCAACAATGATGGCGTCCCTCGACCGAAGATTAATATATTTTATATTTTTAGTTTTCTCGTTTTCCAATTAGAGATGAGGAAGTACATTGGTCATCTATAGATAGATTTTGACTCATATTTCTTAACTGATAATTACTTTTAGTATTTTAGTTCGGAATTCTGTTACGTTATATTATTTCTATTAATAAAAAAAGTGCATATATTCTTTCATTATTAAAAAATTGTGGCCATATTGATTTCTATGTCAATCTTCAAATGTTGTATGATACAAAAGTGAAGTTCTACAAAAATTAACCATTCTAAAGGTTGTTGGACATGAAGTTCTACAAAAACAAAAGTGATCGCCATTTTAAAAACAAGTGGTAGCTAAAAATTAACTAAATAGTAGTAAAGATAATGGTCATCAATAATATGATGTGTCCATTAATGATAATTCTTTCACCACGGGAAAATTATTAAGGAGGACAAAAGTGGTTGTTGATACTAGAAGTGTGGTCGTCGTTGCCTCAGGATTAACGACAACACACCATCCCATCGTTACAAGTATAACGACCGAAAAAGTACTTTTAAGTACGGAGCCTATCACGACCACCATATTGTGGTCGTTACTGATCTTTAACGAGCACAATATGAAATTTAACGACCGCATATACCATCGTTAAAAATCATTTCCCTAGTAGTGTCTGGGCCTCCTACGGGCCGTAGAAATAGTGAGCCTTCTATGGGCCGTAGAAACAATGGGCCTTCTACGGGCCGTAGAAACAATGGGCCTTCTATGGGCCGTATCATCAATGGGCCTTATACGGGCCGTATGATCGATTGGCCAAACATGGGTCAATAACAGGCCGCATTATGGACGTAAACGGGCTAGAGTTGGAATCGCCCGTTCATGGGCCGACCATAACGGGCCATCGTTAATAGGGCGTATTTGATGATGCTATGAAAATGGCCCAACGTATTAACGGACCACAAACGGGCCGACTGTAACCACGGGCTGAATTTGGCCCACAAGCAGAAAATGACAGTAACGGGCCGTAAGTAAACGAATGCTGGAAATGAGCCCAAGAATAAATGGGCTCTGAGAAGGCCGAAAGATAACATGGGCTGGAAACGGCCCAACTGAATAATGGGCCCTTAATGGGTATAAAGTGATACACTGTTCATTACGGGCCAGTTTCACCATGGGCCGTTAATGGGTGTAAAGTGATACACTGTTCATTGCGTGCCAGTTTCACCACGGGCCGTTAATAGGCCAAGAGTTACATAGGGCCTCATATGGGCCGAAAGACGTCATGGGCCATACATGGGCTAGAAGTGAAATTGGGCTGGAGTTATATTGGATGGCCCAGATGACACTACTGGGCCTAATTCGGATAGGGCGTAACATGCCTTGGGTTAGCGGGCTGTAAACGGGCTATATGCGAACAGGCCGTTGACAAGCTTTCCATGGGCCGGCCCGCCACCTTTTGACCAAGTCAAACGGGCTGGCCTTTTCACAGGAATGGGCCTCTGTTGGGCCATGCCACGTGTAGACGTATCATAGGCGCCTTCTGTCCAATGAGTGGATGACATCTGTCCCAACGATGCGCCGACACGTGTTTCCTCCAGCCAATGATGATTTTACACGTGGAAAATCCCCATTGGTCGTGGCTGTTAACGGGTTATCGGATCCAAAACCCGATCCGATAGCTTTATGGCGTTCCGTTACGGTGGATGCCATGTGTCGGTCACCCTTGACGAAAGCACTTCTGTGACGCGCGATTTATCGTCATGGAAGTGGACACTTCCGTGATGATAATTTTGGTAATGTCATGGAACACTTCTATGACAACACAGGTATGACTATCTTGATTCTGTCATAAAATCGTCATGGATGTACATGCATGACAAAAAACGCGACCTACTGTGACAAACACGTATCATCACGGAAGTGTATTTTTTTTTGTAGTGCATATACTCATAGACTAGACTTCTAGGGTTTAGCCATTACGATCTCGTGGTAGATCTACTCTTGTAACACTCATATTCATCAAGATCAATCAAGCAAGAAGTAGGGTATTACCTCCATAGAGAGGGCCCGAACCTGGGTAAACATTGTGTCCCCCGTCTCATGTTACCATCGATCCTAGACGCACAGTTCGGGACCCCCTACCCGAGATCCGCCGGTTTTGACACCGACATTGGTGCTTTCATTGATCTTCGATGGATTTGAGACCGCGGCGATCACTCCCCCTCTCTCCGATGAACTTGACTTAAATGTGTCATCGGATCACACCCAGGAGATGGATCCTGTTGCTACAACGGCCTTGGAGCCAAAGCAGATCACGCCCTCCGAGGCCACAAAGTCCGCGGCGTTGGAGCCGCACACGGACTCGACATCCTGCAATGCTTGCGTCAACGGAACCCCGGAATCGTCTCCGACTACACGTTCCGGACCGGATATACCTGCGGACACCGAGCTGGATCGGTTGTCGATTTTCGAATTTAGCATTGCAGACATCTTCCAGCATTCGCCTTTGGGTGACGTACTAAATTCTTTGAAGAATTTGACCCTGGAGGAAGACTCATAGCCAAACTATATTCGGTTTGAGCTAGAGGCGGACGACGAGGAAATTTGCTTCCCACCAGCCACCCACTTCATAGCCACCGTCAACGACTTAACCGACGTGCTTGACTACGGCTCCGAAGACATCACAGGTATGGACGACGATGCCGACAATGAGCAAGGCTAAGACCCGCCATTCACTGGACGTTGGACGGCCACCTCCTCGTATGACGTGTACATGGTTGATACACCCAAAGGATGGCGACGACAAAGAAGAGCCGGATATGAGCAAACCCTCTGAGACGCAATCCAAGCGTCGGCGCCCCAGACGCCGTTCCAAGCCTCGTTGCTCAAAAATGGCAACACTGGCACCGGAGATAATAGCACTCCGGGTGACGCCGAAAACAATGAAGACCCCATCGGTGCGGCATCCGAACAGGAGGAACATGACAACAGGCAAGACAACCCTGATGAACAGGCCACAGAAGATAACTCCGAGGACGATAGTTACCATCCAACCTCCAAGGAAGAGACAAGCCTCGACAATGAAGACTTCATTGTGCCGGAGGACCCTGTGGAGCAGGAGCGCTTTAAGCTTCAGCTCATAGCCACTGCAAGGAGCCTGAAAAAGAAACAACAGTAGCTTCAAGCCGAACAAGATCTGCTCGTAGACAGATGAACTGATGTCCTGACTGCCGAAGAATATGGCCTCAAGTGCCCAGCTAAGAGCTACCCGAAACGCAGACTGCTACCTCAATTCAACGAGGAAGCACCGGAGCATACATGCGCCCGAGCCGACGCGTCGCCCCCTGGTTCGCCACCGCTCTGCAGAGCCGCGCCACACGCTCCCCTCCTCACCGCAAAACGCCAAGCAGACCCTCGCCGCGTCTCCAGCAGGCCAAGGACTAGCCGCCACCGCCGCCCGACAGCTCCTGCACTAGCCAGCGCCGCCCAAGCCGTCTCCGCTCGCCAGCTCGCCCTTGGAGCAGTAGCCGCTCGTCCGCTAGCTCCTGCCGCCATCCCCAGCCTCGCCACGTTGCCCTGCAGCTACAGAAGACGGTCGCCGGCGACCTTATCCGCGGCCGCCGCCGAACCGCCTCGACTCGCCTATTTAAGGAAGCCCCGAGCCCGTCCCCGCACACAGGCAACCTCAGACCACCTCAATGGCGCTTCACTAGCCCGTCTCCGCGCGCGAATCAACTCCCCAGCCGATGCCAGGGTTCGCCACCTCGTGCTCCGGGGTCCAAGGAGTAGCACCGTCACAGCACTACGTGTGAGACATCCGTGAAGCAGCGACGCCCTAGCATGCTTAGCAATGGTTGATCTGCCGATGCCGCCAAGCACAAGAAAACACGAGCAAGGCTATTTTGGCTAGGTGAGTTTGGATTTTTTTTTTATGATTTTATGATAACGAGCACGGATCTTACAGTTTGAATATATTTGTTGAAACTACAGGCACACCTAGCTCGGCACGCAAGCGACCAATTAAATATGAAATATTTTGTTTCCAACAGAAATTATTTCTGTATGTATGTTCTGTGATATATTCATGTACATCAGTACACATTACCCTTAATTTCTGCATAGAGATGCATGATATACATGTAAATATGAAATTTTTTGTTGCGATGATTGAGTACAAATATTTTATTTTCACAAAAATATGTTTTCCATATATAGATGATGTGATCTATTCATGTACGTGAACACTGAATTTTGCAGTGATACAAACACCAACATCAAGTAGATGTTCATTTTGAATCGGTCGATGATACATCTGCCCCAACAAGCACCAATATCAAATAGATGTTCATTTTGAATCGGTCGATGATACATCTACCTCAATGTATGAAGATGAAGGCCGTTTTGTTATTACAAGTTGTTGTTTATGATTATGTAGTGCTCCAATTGATGTGTTGCAAATCTGGGTAATTTTACCCATGAGTACCCATTTACCCTGTCGGGTGATGGGTATGGGAAAAAGTTGTACCCGTCGACGGGTATGGGTACGGGTGATGGGTAAAGTTTGGAGTGACGGGCAAGGGTATAGGGTGGCTCCACCCGTACCCAAACCCGGCGGGTGCCATCTGTACTCGCAATCGACCCGGGGAGGTTCTCTTCCCCGTCTTCGGCAACTCCTGCCGCCGCCACTGCCCCAGCCACTCCGGCACCACCAGGGCCTCCCCCTCTCCACTCTCTCCACCAGAAGCCCACTTTTCCTCCCGTGAACCTTTCCCCCGACTCGATTTTGATCGGGAACCACCACGGCCCCAAAAGCACTTTGCTCCCGAGGCCTCCACTGTCGCGAAGCTCACCGTCGGCGACTCCCTCCACCCCCGCCGACCCAACGGCCACCGGGAGGACCGCCCCAGTCTTGCGGATCCATCTCGACTCTCTGGAGCCCGCGGGGAGTAGCCATTCGCCGGCGTTGATCGCCGTCGCCTCGCCTCCGTTCGGGCAAAGGAAGAAGAAGGAGGGATGGACTGGTCAAACCTGACCAGTGGGCCCCCTGGACCCACTGTCAGTGACCTGCCCCAGTCCACGTGGGTTAAGTGGAAGCGCATTTCCATAGTACGCCTTCGACGTGTACGTATATATATATTCGGAACGTTCTCTTTTCTGTTCTTATTTAAATAACAGATTTTTGACCAAACTTTGACCGGCTGTATCTTATTAAATACAATTCCAAATAAATTAATTATTTTTCCTACCTCTCTCAAATATTGTCTAGTTTATTTTAAGATTTATTTGAAAAATTTTCAAAACAACTTTTTGTGCTGTTTTAATTTTGTGTGTTAATTCATATATATTCTGTCAAATAGGATTTTTGAAGATTTCAAGATGTTTTGGGAATGCACCCTGCTTTCTCATGACCTGAAGGCAAGCATTCTGAACCCTGGTGTAACTTTTTTATGTGTTGTTTGACTCCGTGACAACACCATCCCGACTCGAGCATGCGTCATTTTATGTGAGGGTGTGATCCTACTCATGAGTGCATGTTAATGAATTTTTATGCTGATGGAGTTGATATGGTTGCGATGGAAATCACCGTCATATGCCTTTCATGCATACCGGAAGGGAAGCCGGGAAGGCCTCTGTCTTGGGTAGACACATTCTTGTCCCTAGTCCTCCGTCGAGACGGTCGTGTCCGGTATGGCATGAGGGGGTATGTCGCGTGATGTTTCTATCTGTTGGTTGAAGAATATGTATTTGTTATGCTAATCATGCAGGAAATATTTGAACCTTCTGAGTCAACCGTAGATCGAGTCTTGTTCCGGTAACCCCCATACTTGTTTCGTGCTGCCACTTGTCCCTGCCAAAGGTAGGGTACGGTTCAGTAAGTTGTCAACCCCTTTCCTAGCACACACCGCATGAGAGGCCATGGTGGAAGATATGGAGGCATCCGTAGTCATGCCACCGGTCCGGGAGCATGGGTGTTTGGTTGTAGCCAAGGGGTAGCTCCCAGTTATGTGTGTATAAATTTTGTGATCCCATGTTACGTCGAGGTTGTAGCCTCCCCACTTAGAGTTTTGCTTAACAGGTGTCGTGGGTGATTCCAGACACATGTGAGTTAAGCTGGTGTGTGCAAGTTAGGTGTGTTTTCAACTAAAAGACCGTAGATGGAATTAGTCTTGAGGACTAAAGGAATCCGTTACTTGTGGGTAAAGAGTACACCCTCTGCAGAGATTAAACCTATTCGAATAGCCGTGTCCATGGTTAAGGACTACAGTCTGGGATGGGTCAAGTGTCGGTCTTAGTGTCGGTCTTCGGAGGTGAAACTGTTAAACCAAAATTGGAATCACGACTTGTGGCTTATGATAATGATGATTATTATTTTCATTTTGAACTAACCCGTGATATTTTTGGTATTATCGAATATCCCTGGGATGGTTCTACCTCCGGGATATTCACTATGATTGTTTCTTTTAAAGCCCTTTATGTGGTGTCGCTAAGACGCCCGACTGTGGCATTTCTTTTAAAGCCCTTTATGTGGTGTCGCTAAGACGCCCGACTGTGGCATTTCTTTTAAAGCCCTTTATGTGGTGTCGCTAAGACGCCCGACTGTGGCATTTTTTTAAAGCCCTTTATGTGGTATCGCTAAGACGCCCGACTGTGGCATTTCTTTTAAAGCCCTTTATGTGGTGTCGCTAAGACGCCCGACTGTGGCATTTCTTTTAAAGCCCTTTATGTGGTATCGCTAAAACGCCCGACTGTGGCATTTATTTTAAAGCCCTTTATGTAGTGTCGCTAAGACGCCCGACTGTGGCATTTCTTTTAAAGCCCTTTATGCGGTGTCGCTAAGACGCCTCACTGTGGCATTTATTTTAAAGCCCTTTATGTGGTGTCGCTAAGACGCCCGACTGTGGCATTTCTTTTAAAGCCCTTTATGCGGTGTCGCTAAGACGCCCGACTGTGGCATTTCTTTTAAAGCCCTTTATGTTATTTATTTCATAATTTTAATACTACCATGTTATTGCATATTCACAGATAACATGCTTGCACGCATCAGAGTTTTATTTATCTTTTGTGACTGACGTCATGAGCATAAGATATTTTCAGCATATTATTGTTATATTATACCTGTGTTCAAAATGTTTGCGAGTACATTCAAAGTACTCACTGGCTTGTCCCTGGCTATTGTCTTGGCCAGATTTCCTTGCACGGAGAGGAGCGACCGTGCCGACAGTCCCGGAACCTATGCAACGGTGATAGCAGCCTCGCGAAGATAGGAGTTAACCTGGTCAGCTGTTCCTGTGGGAATTGGAGTCCTATAGACACTGATGATCCACAAACCGCTTCCGCCATCAACCACTAGAAACCATATTGTTGTACACATAGGCCAGAATGGTCTTGTACTACATATTCTGTATTTTGCTTGGAATTTCTGTATCAAGTTGGTGTCTCATCAGCTAACAGTTATCCTGGGGCTGGTGAGCACAAGGGCCATTTTCTGGAATATATTAACCGGAAAACTGGTCGCCACAGACTTGGTATCAGAGCCAGGCTGAGCATTGGCTAATCCTATCTTAGCCAGGTCAATAAACTTAGGCAAGCCAACCCACTGCACCATATCCGAACCCCAGCCAAGCTTCCCGCATGAAATAGCCACACAAAGGACCCGACACTTTTGGCAATCGGTGCCCAACCTATCAACCTAGCCTGTCTATCGCGCACCAGTGACCAGCACCCAAGGTGTCTTATGCGCAAGCGTGCGAAGGAAGACTCCGTCCCCTTTTTCTATAAAAATGGCACGCTAGCCCCAACACAGCACAGCCTCTACCCCAGACCAAGCCATAATGCCCGGACCCGTCGTGCACAGTGAGACCACAGCAACCAACCTTGGAGGCTTTGTGACCATACTCGCAAACCTCACCCGCCGTGCCTATACGTTAGAAGAGCCCCCAGAATATGTTGTGTACCAAGGGTCCATGAGCGGCGAGAGCCGTCAATTCTGGGCCACTTTGCACATCTACGGTAGGGGTGCATCGCGAACGCCCTCTGGTACACCGGAAGAACAACTTCCTTTGAGCCACAAGCCATCCAACTAGCTGCTCGAGAGGCTATAGTTCATCTCGTGCACTGTCGCCCGAGTTAATCGTCGCTCGTTCCACTACTACCCCAGGCGTGAAGGGTATGGTAGACCACCCCAAGTTGCCAACGGAGATCACGAGATGGATCCTGCATTGCTGCACCTAGGGCGCTATGTAAGCGCACTGGAGGAACTGTTCGATCAAATCACCATTGATCTGATCGCAACTCGTGGAGAGCTGGTTCGTCGGGCCCCGGCGAGAGAAGAGAACGAGCCCAACGCCGACAACCCAATCGTGCTGTTCGGACACCCGATCGAGACCCTAAGGTCAGCCCCAGCCGTCAGCCAAGGTGCTTTGATGACCCTAGAAGTGCTTCGTCGCCTTTTGGGAGCACACTCCAACGGGGTTGTGGTCAACAATCCCCGCGATGGTCATCATCACTACCCCGAGCCTGCAGCCCCTCAGCCCTCTCCAGCTAATTCCAACGGTGAGAACCGTGGAGAAGCCTCGACATCCACAAGGAACGCCCGCTTGGATGTAAACGAGGTAGACTAAGTCACCCAAGTGGTGTCGAGTCCCAGTGTTTCCTCGCTTTGTAATCGTGTGACCTTGTAATTAACACAGCCTGTCGTCGTGCCTCTGTTTTATATAGTAGTCTTGCATGGATATATTAGCATGCAGTGTGATTTCTCTATCCTTGGCGCAGCTACCAAAAACCGCTCCGACAACCCCCACAGTGATGCGTCACTTTAGTGAGATGTGTGTATCTGTGGCTTGACCCCAAGCTGAGCCGGCAAATTCTTTACCTTTCACCACGATAGAATGACCCAGTTCCAATGCTATAAAAGGCCACCTTGCGACCTTACCCAGCACACCTCACCTCGTGCACCACTCTCACAACCATTTCCTGCCATGCCGAGCCCTAGTATTTATCGGAGGACCCAGATGCAACCCCAGGTAGCTTTGTCAAAATATTGTGGGACTTTACCTACAGTACCATGGGTTCTACCCAGCCACCCCAGTACGAGCTGTTCAAATCGAGAATCACCCCTTCCACCTCAGAATATTGGGCAGCAGTACACATCCCTCCCATAGACCCCAACCAAGATCCAACGGAGGTTTCCTTCGTGGGGAAATCTATGCCAACCCCACGCCTGGCCATAGAAGCTGCTGCTAACGAAGCGATTGCTCGTCTTCGATTCGCGGTACCCTATGCCCGCGAACGAGGATATTATTATTTTCCGAGACGTGCAACACCCGGAGGAGTAACATCTTTTCCCGGTGGACGGATTGAGAGAGACCCAGTACTGGCCAACCTTATCCAGTGCATCATCGCTCAAGAGCATTTGAACCAGCGAGTGATGGATTATCTCCAGAGTCTCACTGATTTAAATCCTCAGATCGCCATCGGCAGACCACTGAGGCCAGACCAAGAGAGACACATTCATCGACTGGTCAATCCACTTCCTCCGATAGAAGAGGAGTGTATTCCATTGCCAGAGACATTTTCTCGAGACCCCGTCCAGTTACCATTCTCATTTTAGACGTCACTGCTGTGTTTGTTAGTTCAACTTTTAATTGTAACTTATGCTTGGTACCTCAAATTTGTGCGACGAGCCGAGTATTTAGTTCCTGCTTATGTGAGTGGTTTTCCCTGTGATTAACATGTGTAACCGCGAAAAGAATCCTGGAGCGAGATTTCTTTTCCCTGAGTTGCTGCATCGTATATCTCCTCACGCCGTGGATTACTTTATTTCACACAGCACAACGGCAGCAGACTCACCTCCGCTCGAACGCATACCATGCTTGCAAAGACACGTAACCGTGGGGTATTTGTTTTTCAAAACCGCTCCTAGCAAATCTCGAGGACGAGATTTTTCTTAACGGGGGTAGTGTTGTGACACCCCAAAAATTTTAGCCTTGTTTTGTTAATTAAAATTTTGCCAGGAAATAAATTTTTATTTTCTGGGCTCCCTTTTGATTTTTGGACCATTTATCTCTCTAGTTATTGTGGAGTTTTACCCAAAATGAAACCTTTCAAATATGTTATTGGACTTGTTTAACCTCTCAAGGAAAACTTTTCCTTTATTAGTAGAACTAATTACTTAATTAATTTGCTTGATCTTTATTTTTTTAAAATGGTTTTCCAAGATTATATGGCCATATTTGAACTACAACCATTTGATAGATTCACTTAATATTCCAACCAAAATTTGGAGATGTCATGTGATGTCTCTAAATCACTTTTGTGCAATAATATAGTTATTTCATTGCATATTTTGAGTTTTACACCTGTTTTTCAACTCTGGTCCAGTGGACACTTTTGCACTATAGCCTAATTAAATATTTCCCTAGAGCCTCCACCAAAATTTTGGGATGTCAGTGGTAGCATGCCATCCAACTTTCTGCAAAAACCTAGTGTTGTTCTTTGGAGAAATTGAGTGTATCAACCTGTTTTTCATTCTGGACCAGACTTGTGTTTTCTACTGCAACCCCATTCTTTCTTGCTCAAGTGACCTTGTGCTTTCTCATGCTTGTAGTCAACCCTGCAAAACCCCTAAGTCCAGGAGCATGCACTCTTTGGAACACTTATGGTCCATGTAATGATGCCATTTACTCCCTGTCCAGAAGTGTAGTTTTGCAAAACTTGCACTAGCAAGTTTCTCCTTTTTGCAAACTAACTTCACCACCCTCTCATTCATCCACAGAGACACTGATCTGGAGAATTTGGCCACCCCAAGTACTGCCTAGGTGCCTTTGGCATTTTGTCAAACACCCTGAGTGCATATCCAGATTTGGCATGATTTCAAGTTTACATTGTGAACTTGAGCCCCTGACCTATCCACCATGTCCCTTGATCCCCTTGCTAACCCTAAACTAGCCCTGTTACTTGCCAGCCCGCTCAAGCACGCTAGGCTACCCTGGCTTTTCATCGAACACGTCCCGGGCGTGCTCTGGGCGCGCCCAGAGCGGGCGTTTGGCCCGCACGTGCGCCTGAGCCGACGCGTCGCCCCTGGTTCGCCACCGCTCTGCAGAGCCGCGCCACGCCCTCCTCCTCGCAAAACGCCAGCAGACCCTCGCTGCGTCTCCGGCAGGCCAAGGACTAGCCGCCACCGCCCCCGACAGCTCCTGCACTAGCCAGCCGCCTGTTGCCGTCTCTGCTTTCGCCAGCTCGCCCTTGGAGTAGTAGCCGCTCGTCCGCTAGCTCCTGCCGCCATCCCCAACCTCGCCACGTTGCCCTGCAGCTACAGAAGACGGTCGCCGGCGACCTTATCCGCGGCCGCCGCCGAACCGCCTTGACTCGCCTATTTAAGGAAGCCCCGAGCCCATCCCGGCACACAGGCAACCTCAGGCCACCTTAATGGTGCTTCACTAGCTTGAAATTAGGGATGGCAATGGGTACCCATTACCCATGTACCCTGTGGGTAAAAACCCTATTAGGCAAGGGTATAGGTTAGAAAAATACCCATGGGTACACAAATAGAAAAAATTAAAACCAATTGGGTATAGCGGGTACGGGTATGGTTTAGTATAACCCATACCCGTGTACCCATGGACCCACATATAATTTCATTAATAGGCAATTAATATTATTTATCAACATATTAAATGTTTTTTACATAAATACCTCAGGTAGCCCGCAGGCCACAACGAAGCCACAAGCCCACAATCAGAATCCCATATGTGATACGTATCTAGGTGATTGATTCTAAAAGGACGTATCTAGGTGATTGATTGATGTCCAGAATTTCCTCCTTCCTTATATGGCTATATCAGCGTGATTGACATCCAGAATTACCTCGCAGGCTCGCATCAGCCAGATCACATCTTCTCGCCGCCGCCTACCACCGCTAGCGCCTCCGGGCTCCGGTTGCTTGCTGCCTCGCACCACCACCCCGTTCATGTCGCATGGACGGAAACCGTGAGGTGGAGCTGCAGCTCGGCGATCACCACAGCCAGGAGTATGGCACGCCTACCTCGAGCGCAAGCTCAACCCTATTGTCAGATGGTGCCTTCCACCTCCGCGCGCCAGGAAGGAATCAACTCCCCAGCCGATGCCAGGGTTCGCCACCTCGTGCTCCGGGGTCCAAGGAGTAGCACCGTCACAGTACTACGTGTGAGACATTCGTGAAGCAGCGACGCCCTAGCATGGTTAGCAATGGTTGATCTGCCGATGCCGCCAAGCACAAGAAAACACGAGCAAGGCTATTTTGGCTAGGTGAGTTTGGATTTTTTTTTATGATTTTATGATAACGAGCACGGATCTTACAGTTTGAATATATTTGTTGAAACTACAGGAACACCTAGCTCGGCACGCAAGCGACCAATTAAGTATGAAATATTTTGTTTCCAACAGCAATTATTTCTGTATGTATGTTCTGTGATATATTCATGTACATCAGTACACATTACCCTTAATTTCTGCATAGAGATGCATGATATACATGTAAATATGAAATTTTTTGTTGCGATGATTGAGTACAAATATTTTATTTTCACAAAAATATGTTTTCCATATATAGATGATGTGATCTATTCATGTACGTGAACACTGAATTTTGCAGTGATACAAACACCAACATCAAGTAGATGTTCATTTTGAATCGGTCGATGATACATCTGCCCCAACAAGCACCAATATCAAATAGATGATCATTTTGAATCGGTCGATGATACATCTGCCTCAATGTATGAAGATGAAGGCCGTGTTGTTATTACAAGTTGTTGTTTATGATTATGTAGTGCTCCAATTGATGTGTTGCAAATCTGGGTAATTTTACCCATGAGTACCCATTTACCCTGTCGGGTGATGGGTATGGGAAAAAGTTGTACCCGTCGACGGGTATGGGTACGGGTGATGGGTAAAGTTTGGAGTGACGGGCAAGGGTATAGGGTGGCTCCACCCGTACCCAAACTCGGCGGGTGCCATCTCTACTCGCAATCGACCCGGGGAGGTTCTCTTCCCCGTCTCCGGCAACTCCTGCCGCCGCCACTGCCCCAGCCACTCCGGTACCACCAGGGCCTCCCCCTCTCCACTCTCTCCACCAGAAGCCGTCTTTTCCTCCCGTGAACCTTTCCCCCTGCTCGATTTTGATCGGGAACCACAACGGCCCCAAAAGCACTTTGCTCCCGAGGCCTCCACCGCCGCGAAGCTCACCGTCGGCGACTCCCTCCACCCCCGCCGACCCAACGGCCACCGGGAGGACCGCCCCAGTCTTGCGGATCCATCTCGACTCTCTGGAGCCCGCGGGGAGCAGCCATTCGCCGGCGTTGATCGCCGTCGCCTCGCCTCCGTTCGGGCAAAGGAAGAAGAAGGAGGGATGGACTGGTCAAACCTGACCAGTGGGCCCCCTGGACCCACTGTCAGTGACCCGCCCCAGTCCACGTGGGTTAAGTGGAAGCGCATTTCCATAGTACGCCTTCGACGTGTACGTATATATATTCGAAACGTTTTCTTTTCTGTTCTTATTTAAATAACAGATTTTTGACCAAACTTTGACCGGCTGTGTCTTATTAAATACAACTCCAAATAAATTAATTCTTTTTCCTACCTCTCTCAAATATTGTCTAGTTTATTTTAAGATTTATTTGAAAAAATTTCAAAACAACTTTTTGTGCTGTTTTAATTTTGTGTGTTAATTCATATATATTCTGTCAAATAGGATTTTTGAAGATTTCAAGATGTTTTGGGAATGCACCCTGCTTTCTCATGACCTGAAGGCAAGCATTCTGAACCCTGGTGTAATTTTTGTATGTGTTGTTTGACTCGGTGACAACACCACCCCGACTCGAGCATGCGTCATTTTATGTGAGGGTGTGATCCTACTCATGAGTGCATGTTAATGAATTTTTATGCTGATGGAGTTGATATGGTTGCGATGGAAATCACCGTCATATGCCTTTCATGCATACCGGAAGGGAAGCCGGAAGGCCTCTGTCTTGGTAGACACGTTCTTGTCCCTAGTCCTCCGTCGAGACAATGCGTGTCGGTATGGCATGAGGGGGTATGTCGCGTGATGTTTCTATCTGTTTGTTGAAGAATATGTATTTGTTATGCTAATCATGCAGGAAATATTTGAACCTCCTGAGTCGACCGTAGATCGAGTCTTGTTCCGGTAACCCCCATACTTGTTTCGTGCTGCCACTTGTCCCTGCCAAAGGTAGGGTACGGTTCAGTAAGTTGTCAACCCCTTTCCTAGCACACACCGTACAGAGAGGCCATGGTGGAAGATACTGGAGGCATCCGGTAGTCATGCCACCGGTCCGGGAGCATGGGTGTTTCGTTGTAGCCGAAGGGTAGCTCCCAGTTTATGTGCATGTATAAATTTTGTGATCCCATGTTACGTCGAGGTTGTAGCCTCCCCACTTAGAGTTTTGCTTAACATGTGTCGTGGGTGATTCCAGACACATGTGAGTTAAGCTGGTGTGTGCAAGTTAGGTGTGTTTTCAACTAAAAGACCGTAGATGGAATTAGTCTTGAGGACTAAAGGAATCCGTTACTTGTGGGTAAAGAGTACACCCTCTGCAGAGATTGAACCTATTCGAATAGCCGTGTCCATGGTTAAGGACTACAGTCTGGGATGGGTCAAGTGTCGGTCTCAGTGTCGGTCTTCGGAGGTGAAACTGTTAAACCAGAACTGGAATCACGACTTGTGGCTTATGATAATGATGATTATATTTTTGGTATTATCGAATATTCCTGGGATGGTTCTACCTCCGGGATATTCACTATGATTGTTTCTTTTAAAGCCCTTTATGTGGTGTCGCTAAGACGCTCGACTGTGGCATTTCTTTTAAAGCCCTTTATGTGGTGTCGCTAAGACGCACGACTGTGGCATTTCTTTTAAAGCCCTTTTTGTGGCGTCGCTAAGACGCCCGATTGTGGCATTTTTTAAAGCCCTATATGTGGTATCGCTAAGACGCCCGACTGTGGCATTTCTTTTAAAGCCCTTTATTTGGTGTCGCTAAGACGCCCGACTGTGGCATTTCTTTTAAAGCCCTTTATGTAGTATCGCTAAAACGCCCGACTGTGGCATTTATTTTAAAGCCCTTTATGTGGTGTCGCTAAGACACCCGACTGTGGCATTTCTTTTAAAGCCCTTTATGCGGTGTCGCTAAGACGCCTCACTGTGGCATTTATTTTAAAGCCCTTTATGTGGTGTCGCTAAGACGCCCGACTGTGGCATTTCTTTTAAAGCCCTTTATGCGGTGTCGCTAAGACGCCCGACTGTGGCATTTCTTTTAAAGCCCTTTATGTTATTTATTTCATAATTTTAATACTACCATGTTATTGCATATTCACAGATAACATGCTTGCACGCATCAGAGTTTTATTTATCTTTTGTGACTGACGTCATGAGCATAAGATATTTTCAGCATATTATTGTTATATTATACCTGTGTTCAAAATGTTTGCGAGTACATTCAAAGTACTCACTGGCTTGTCCCTGGCTATTGTCTTGGCCAGATTTCCTTGCACGGAGAGGAGCGACCGTGCCGACAGTCCCGGAACCTAAGCAACGGTGATAGCAGCCTCGCGAAGATAGGAGTTAACCTGGTCAGTTGTTCCTGTGGGAATTGGAGTCCTATAGACACTGATGATCCACAAACCGCTTCCGCCATCAACCACTAGAAACCATATTGTTGTACACATAGGCCAGAATGGTCTTGTACTACATATTCTGTATTTTGCTTGGAATTTCTGTATCAAGTTGGTGCCTCATCAGCTAACAGTTATCCTGGGGCTGGTGAGCACAAGGGCCATTTTCTGGAATATATTAACCGGAAAACTGGTCGCCACAGACTTGGTATCAGAGCCAGGCTGACCATTGGCTAATCCTATCTTAGCCAGGTCAATAAACTTAGGCAAGCCAACCCACCAGACCATATCCGAACCCCAGCCAAGCTTCCCGTGCGAAATAGCCACACAATGACCCCGACACTTTTGGCAGTCGGTGCCCAACCTATCAACCTAGCATGTCTATCGCGCACCAGTGACCAGCACCCAAGGTGTCTTATGCGCAAGCGTGGGAAGGAAGACTCCGTCCCCTTTTTCTATAAAAATGGCACGCTAGCCCCAACACAGCACAACCTCTACCCCAGACCAAGCCATAATGCCCGGACCCGTCGTGCACAGTGAGACCACAGCAACTAACCTTGGAGGCTTTGTGACCATACTCGCAAACCTCACCCGCCGTGCCTATGCGTTAGAAGAGCCCCCAGAATATGTTGTGTACCAAGGGTCCATGAGCGGCGAGAGCCGTCAATTCTGGGCCACTCTGCACATCTACGATAGGGGTCTGTCGCCAGAACACCCCTACAGGTACACCGGAAGAACAACTTCCTTTGAGCCACAAGCCATCCAACTAGCTGCTCGAGAGGCTATAGTTCATCTCAGGCACCTGTCGCCCAGAGTTAACTGTCGCTCGTTCCACTACTACCCCAGGCGTGAAGGGTATGGTAGACCACCCCAAGTTGCCAACGGAGATCACGAGACGGATCCTGCATTGCTGCACCTAGTGCGCTATGTAAGCGCACTAGAGGAACTGTTCGATCAAATCACCATTGATCTGATCGCAACTCGTGGAGAGCTGGTTCGTCGGGCCCCGGCGAGAGAAGAGAACGAGCCCAACGCCGACAACCCAGTCGTGTTGTTCGGACACCCGATCGAGACCCTGAGGTCAGCCCCAGCCGTCAGCCAAGGTGCTTTGATGACCCCAGAAGTGCTTCGTCGCCTTTTGGGAGCACACTCCAATGGGGTTGTGGTCAACAATCCCCGCGATGGTCATCATCACCACCCCGTCCCGAGCCTGCAGCCCCTCAGCCCTCTCCAGCTAATTCCGACGGTGAGAACCGTGGAGAAGCCTTGACATCCACAAGGAACGCCCGCTTGGATGTAAACGAGGTAGACTAAGTCACCCAAGTGGTGTCGAGTCCCAGTGTTTCCTCGCTTTGTAATCGTGTGACCTTGTAATTAACGCAGCCTGTCGTCGTGCCTCTGTTTTATATAGTAGTCTTGCGATATATTAGCATGCAGTGTGATTTCTCTATCGTTGGCGCAGCTACCAAAAACCGCTCAAACAACCCCCACAGTGATACGTCACTTTAGTGAGATGTGTGTATCTGTGGCTTGACCCCAAGCTGAGCCGGCAAATTCTTTACCTTTCACCACGGTAGAATGACCCAGTTCCAATGCTATAAAAGGCCACCTTGCGACCTTACCCAGCACCCCTCACCTCGTGCACCACTCTCATAACCATTTCCTGCCATGCCGAGCCCTAGTATTTATCGGAGGACCCCAGATGCAACCCCATGTAGCTTTGTCAAAATATTGTGGGACTTTACCTGCAGTACCATGGGTTCTACCCAGCCACCCCAGTACGAGCTGTTCAAATTGAGAATCACCCCTTCCACCTCAGAATATTGGGCAGCAATACACATCCCTCCCATAGACCCCAACCAAGATCCAACGGAGGTTTCCTTCGTGGGGAAATCTATGCCAACCCCACGCCTGGCCATAGAAGCTGCTGCGAACGAAGCGATTGCTCGTCTTCGATTCGCGGTACCCTATGCCCGCGAACGAGGATATTATTATTTTCCGAGCCGTGCAGCACCCGGAGGAGTAACATCTTTTCCCGGTGGACGGATTGAGAGAGACCCAGTACTGGCCAACCTTATCCAGTACATCATCGCTCAAGATCATTTGAACCAGCGAGTGATGGATTATCTCCAGAGTCTCGCTGATTTAAATCCTCAGATCGCCATCGGCAGACCACTGAGGCCAGACCAAGAGAGACACATTCATCGATGGTCAATCCACTTCCTCCGATAGAAGAGGAGTGTATTCCATTGCCGAGACTTTTCTCGAGACCCCGCCCGATTACCATTCTCATTTTAGACGCCACCGCTGTGTTTGTTAGTTCAACTTTTAATTGTAACTTATGCTTGGTACCTCAAATTTGTGCGACGAGCGAGTATTTAGTTCCTGCTTATGTGAGTGGTTTTCCTGTGATTAACATGCGAACCGCGAAAAGAATCCTGGAGCGAGATTTCTTTTCCCTGAGTTGCTGCATCGTATATCTCCTCACGCCGTGGATTACTTTATCTCACACAGCACCACGACAGCAGACTCACCTCCGCTCGAACGCATACCATGCTTGCAAAGACACGTAACCGTGGGGTATTTGTTTTTCAAAACCGCTCCTAGCAAATCTCGAGGACGAGATTTTTCTTAAGGGGGGTAGTGTTGTGACACCCCAAAAATTTTAGCCTTGTTTTGTTAATTAAAATTTTGCCAGGAAATAAATTTTGATTTTCTGGGCTCCCTTTTGATTTTTGGACCATTTATCTCTCTAGTTATTATGGAGTTTTTCCCAAAATGAAACCTTTCAAATATGTTATTGGACTTGTTTAACCTCTCAAGGAAAACTTTTCCTTTATTAGTAGAACTAATTACTTAATTAATTTGCTTGATCTTTATTTTTAAAAATGGTTTTCCAAGATTATATGGCCATATTTGAACTACAACCATTTGATAGATTCACTTAATATTCCAACCAAAATTTGGAGATGTCATGTGATGTCTCTAAATCACTTTTGTGCAATAATATAGTTATTTCATTGCATATTTTGAGTTTTACACCTGTTTTTCAACTCTGGTCCAAATGGACACTTTTGCACTATAGCCTAATTAAATATTTCCTAGAGCCTCCACCAAAATTTTGGGATGTCGGTGGTAGCATGCCATCCAACTTTATGCAAAAACCTAGTGTTGTTCTTTGGAGAAATTGAGTGTATCAACCTCTTTTCATTCTGGACCAGACTTGTGTTTTCTCGCAACCCCATTCTTTCTTGCTCAAGTGACCTTGTGCTTTCTCATGCTTGTAGTCAACCCTGCAAAACCCCTAAGTCCAGGAGCATGCACTCTTTGGAACACTTATGGTCCATGTAATGATGCCATTTACTCCCTGTCTAGAAGTGTATTTTTACAAAACTTGCACTAGCAAGTTTCTCCGTTTTGCAAACTAACTTCACCACCCTCTCCTTCATCCACAGAGACACTGATCTGGAGAATTTGGCCACCCCAAGTACTGCCTAGGTGCCTTTGGCATTTTGTCAAACACCCTGAGTGCATATCCAGATTTGGCATGATTTCAAGTTTACATTGTGAACTTGAGCCCCGACCTATCCACCATGTCCCTTGATCCCTTGCTAACCCTAAACTAGCCTGTTATTTGCCAGCCCGCCAAGCACGCAGCTACCCGGCTTTTCATCGAACACGCCTGGCGTGCTCTGGCGCGCCAGGCGGGCGTTTGGCCCACACGCGCGCCGAGCCGACGCGTCGCCTCGGTTCGCCACCGCTCTGCAGAGCCGCGCCACACGCCCTCCTCACCGCAAAACGCCAAGCAGACTCGCCACGCCTCCGCAGGCCAAGGACTAGTCGCCACCGCCGCCCGACAGCTCTGACTAGCCAGCGCCCTGTTGCCGTCTCCGCCGCCGCTTCGCCCGTGGAGCAGTTGCCGCTCGTCCGCTAGCTCCTGCCGCCATCCCCAACCTCGCACGTTGCCCTGCAGCTACAGAAGACGGTCGCCGGCGACCTTATCCGTGGCCGCCGCCGAACCGCCTCGACTCGCCTATTTAAGGAAGCCCCGAGCCCGTCCCCGCACATAGGCAACCTAAGGCCACCTCAATGGCGCTTCACTAGCTCGCAATCGACCCGGGGAGGTTCTCTTCCCCGTCTCCAGCAACTCCTGCCGCCGCCACTGCCCCAGCCACTCCGGCACCACCAGGGCCTCCCCCTCTCTACTCTCTCCACCAGAAGCCCTCTTTTCCTCCCGTGAACCTTTCCCCCTACTCGATTTTGATCGGGAACCACCACGGCCCCAAAAGCACTTTGCTCCTGAGGCCTCCACCGCCGCGAAGCTCACCGTCGGCGACTCCCTCCACCCCCGCCGACCCAACGGCCACCGGGAGGACCGCCCCAGTCTTGCGGATCTATCTCGACTCTCTGGAGCCCGCGGGGAGCAGCCATTCGCCGGCGTTGATCGCCGTCGCCTCGCCTCCGCTCGGGCGAAGGAAGAAGAAGGAGGATGGACTGGTCAAACCTGACCGTGGGCCCCTCGACCCACTGTCGCTGACCCGCCCCATCCACGTGGGTTAAGTGGAAGCGCATTTCCATAGTACGCCGACGTATGCGTATATATATTCAAAACGTTTTCTTTTCTGTTCTTATTTAAATAACAGATTTTTGATCAAACTTTGACCGGCTGTGTCTTATTAAATACAACTCCAAATAAATTAATTCTTTTTCCTACCTCTCTCAAATATTGTCTAGTTTATTTTAAGATTTATTTGAAAAATTTGCAAAACAACTTTTTGTGTTGTTTTAATTTTGTGTATTAATTCATATATATTCTATCAAATAGGATTTTTGAAGATTTCAAGATGTTTTGGGAATGCACCCTGCTTTCTCATGACCTGAAGGCAAGCATTCTGAACCCTGGTGTAACTTTTGTATGTGTTGTTTGACTCGGTGACAACACCACCCCGACTCGAGCATGCGTTATTTTATGTGAGGGTGTGATCCTACTCATGAGTGCATGTTAATGAATTTTTATGCTGATGGAGTTGATATGGTTGCGATGGAAATCACCGTCATATGCCTTTCATGCATACCGGAAGGGAAGCCGGAAGGCCTCTGCCTTGGGTAGACACGTTTGTCCCTAGTCCTCCGTCGAGACGGTCGTGTCCGTATGGCATGAGGGGTATGTCGCGTGATGTTTCTATCTGTTGGTTGAAGAATATGTATTTGTTATGCTAATCATGCAGGAAATATTTGAACCTCCCTGAGTCGACCGTAGATCGAGTCTTGTTCCGTAACCCCATACTTGTTTCGCCCTGCCACTTGTCCCTGCCAAAGGTAGGGTACGGTTCAAGAAGTTGTCAACCCTTTCCTAGCACACACCGCATGAGAGGCCATGGTGGAAGATTTGGAGGCATCCGTAGTCATGCCACCGGGTCCGGGAGCATGGGTGTTTGGTTGTAGCCAAGGGGTAGCTCCCAGTTCTTATGCATGTATAAATTTTGTGATCCCATGTTACGCCGAGGTTGTAGCCTCCCCACTTAGAGTTTTGCTTAACAGGTGTCGTGGGTGATTCTGCACACATGTGAGTTAAGCTGGTGTGTGCAAGTTAGGTGTGTTTTCAACTAAAAGACCGTAGATGGAATTAGTCTTGAGGACTAAAGGAACTGTTACTTGTGGGTAAAGAGTACACCCTCCGCAGACATTAAACCTATTCAATAGCCGTGTCCATGGTTAGGACTACTGATGCAGGATGGGTCAAGTGTCGGTCTTGGAGGTGAAACTGTTAAACCAGAACTGGAATCACGACTTGTGGCTTATGATAATGATGATTATTATTTTCGTTGTGAACTAACCCGTGATATTTTTGGTATTATCGAATATCCCTGGGATGGTTCTACCTCCGGGATATTAAATATGATTGTTTCTTTTAAAGCCCTTTATGTGGTGTCGCTAAGACGCCCGACTGTGGCATTTCTTTTAAAGCCCTTTATGTGGTGTCGCTAAGACGCCCGACTGTGGCATTTCTTTTAAAGCCCTTTATGTGGTGTCGCTAAGATGCCCGACTGTGGCATTTTTTAAAGCCCTTTATGTGGTATCGCTAAGACGCCCGACTGTGGCATTTCTTTTAAATCCCTTTATGTGGTGTCGCTAAGACGCCCGACTGTGGCATTTCTTTTAAAGCCCTTTATGTGGTATCGCTAAGACGCCTGACTGTGGCATTTATTTTAAAGCCCTTTATGTGGTGTCGCTAAGACGCCCGACTGTGGCATTTCTTTTAAAGCTCTTTATGCAGTGTCGCTAAGACGCCCGACTGTGGCATTTATTTTATAGCCCTTTATGTGGTGTCGCTAAGACGCCCGACTGTGGCATTTCTTTTAAAGCCCTTTATGCGGTGTCGCTAAGACGCCCGACTGTGGCATTTCTTTTAAAGCCCTTTATGTTATTTATTTCATAATTTTAATACTACCATGTTATTGCATATCCATAGATAACATGCTTGCACGCATCAGAGTTTTATTTATCTTTTGTGACTGACGTCATGAGCATAAGATATTTTCAGCATATTATTGTTATATTATACCTGTGTTCAAAATGTTTATAGTACATTCAAAGTACTCATTGGCTTGTCCCTGGCTATTGTCTTGGCCAGATTTCCTTGCACAGAGAGGAGCGACCGTGCCGACAGTCCCGGAACCTAAGCAACGGTGATAGCAGCCTCGCAAAGATAGGAGTTAACCTGGTCAGCTGTTCCTGTGGGAATTGGAGTCCTATAGACACTGATGATCCACAAACCGCTTCCGCCATCAACCACTAGAAACCATATTGTTGTACACATAGGCCAGAATGGTCTTGTACTACATATTTTGTATTTTGCTTGGAATTTCTGTATCAATTTGGTGCCTCATCAGCTAACAGTTATCCTGGGGCTGGTGAGCACAAGGGCCATTTTCTGGAATATATTAACCGGAAAACTGGTCGCCACAGTGTGAAGTTGAGTCAGACTCAATGCCCGACCACTGCAGAAGATAGAGAGAAAATGAAAGTCATTCCCTATGCGTCAGCCATAGGATCTATCATGTATGCAATGCTGTGTACCAGACCTGATGTGTGCCTTGCTATTAGTTTAGCATGGAGGTAGCAAAGTAATCTAGGAGTGGATCACTGGACAGCGGTCAAGAACATCCTGAAATACCTGAAAAGGACTAAGGATATGTTTCTCATTTATGGAGGTAACAAAGAGCTCATCGTAAATGGTTATGTTGATGCAAGCTTTGACACTGATCCGGATGACTCTAAGTCACAAACCAGATATGTATTTATATTGAACGGTGAAGCTGTAAGTTGGCGCAGTTCTAAGCAAAGCGTCGTGGCAGGATCTACATGTGAAGCGGAGTACATAGCTGCTTCGGAAGTAGCAAATGAAGGAGTCTTGATGAAGTAGTTCATATCCGATATAGGTGTCATACCTAGTGCATCTGGTCCAATGAAAATCTTTTGTGACAATACTGGTGCAATTGCCTTGGCAAAGGAGTCCAGATTTCACAAGAGAACCGAGCACATCAAGAGACGCTTCAATTCCATCCGCTATCAAGTCAAGGAGGGAGACATAGAGATTTGCAAGATACATACGGATCTGAATGTTGCAGACCCGTTGACTAAGCCTCTCTCATGAGCAAAACATGATCAGCACCAAGACTCCATGGGTGTTAGAATTATTACTGTGTAATCTAGATTATTGACTCTAGTGCAAGTGGGAGACTGAAGGAAATATGCCATAGAGGCAATAATAAAGTTGTTATTTATATTTCCTCATATCATGATAAATGTTTATTATCCATGCTAGAATTGTATTAACCGGACAAATAGTACATGTGTGAATACATAGACAAATAGAGTGTCACTAGTATGCCTCTACTTGACTAGCTCGTTGAATCAAAGATGGTTAAGTTTCCTAGCCATGGACAAAGAGTTATCATTTGATGAACGGGAGCACATTTAGAGAATGATGTGATTGACTTGACCCATCCGTTAGCTTAGCAAAATGATCGTTTAGTTTGTTTCTATTGCTTTCTTCATGACTTATACATGCTCCTATGACTATGAGATTATGCAACTCCCGAATACAGGAGGAACACTTAGTGTGCTATCAAACGTCACAACGCAACTGAGTGACTATAAAGATGCTCGACAGGTGTCTCCGATGGTGTTTGTTGAGTTGGCATAGACCGAGATTAGGATTTGTCACTCCGTGTATCGGAGAGGTATCTATGGGCCCTCTCGGTAATGCACATCACTATAAGCCTTGCAAGCAATGTGACTAATGAGTCAGTTATGGGATGTTGCATTACGGAACGAGCAAAGAGATTTACCGGTAACGAGATTGAACTAGGTATTGGGATACCGATGATCGAATCTCGGGCAAGTAACATACCGATGACAAAGGGAACAACGTATGTTGCTATGCGGTTTGACCGATAAAGATCTTCGTAGAATATGTAGGAACCAGTATGAGCATCCAGGTTTCACTATTGGTTATTGACCGGAGACGAGTCTCGGTCATGTCTACATAGTTCTCGAACCCGTAGGGTCTGCACGCTTAACGTTCAGTGACGATCGGTATTGTGAGTTTATGTGTTTTGATGTACAGAATGTAGTTCGGAGTCCCGGATGTGATCACAGACATGACGAGAAGTCTCGAAATGGTCGAGACATAAAGATTGATATAATGGACGGCTATGTTCGGACACCAGAAGTGTTCCGGGAGGTTTCTGATAAAACCGGAGTGCTAGAGGGTTATCGGAACCCCCCAGGAAGTTATTGGGCCCTTAGTGGGCTTTAGGGGAGAGAGAGAGGGCAGCAGCCAGGAGGTGGCGCCCCCAAGGAGTCCGACTGACTAGGGAGGGGCCCCTCTTCCCTCTCCTCCCCTCCTTCCTTCCCTCCTTCCTTCCCTCCTAGTAGGACTAGGAAAGGAGGAATCCTACTCCTACTAGGAGGAGGATTCCTCCCCCTTGGCGCACCCTCTAGGGCCGGCCGGCCTCCTCCTCCCCTCCTTTATATACGGGGGAAGGGGGCACCCCATAGACACATAACTTGATTGTTTAGCCGTGTGCGGTGCCCCCGTCCACAGATTTCCACCTCGGTCATATCGTTGTAGTGCTTAGGCAAAGCCCTGCGTCAGTAACTTCATCATCACCGTCATCACGCCGTCGTGCTGACGAAGCTCTCCCTCGACACTCAGCTGGATCTAGAGTTCGTGGGACGTCACCGAGCTGAACGTGTGCAGATCGCGGAGGTGCCGTACTTTCGGTACTAGGATCGATCGGATCGTGTAGATGTATGACTACATCAACCGCGTTGTCATAACGCTTCCACTTTCGGTCTACGAGGGTACGTGGACAACACTCTCCCCTCTCATTGCTATGCATCACCTAGATGGATCTTGCGTGTGCGTACGATTTTTTTTGAAATTACTGCGTTTCCCAACAGTAACTACTGTGGCGGAGGTGACTGGTACATGGACTCGGGCGCCTCCGCTCACATGACTGCTCATCCCGGTAACCTCACGTCTGCCACTCCCATTCATACTCCCACTCGCATCACCGTTGGTAACGGTTCCTCTCTACCCATTACACATGTCGGTCATATGTCGTTTCCTTCTACTTCTACTCCTGTTAACATGTCTAATGTTCTTGTCTCTCCTGACTTAGTTACCAACCTTGTTTTTGTTCGTCGCCTTGCTCGTGAGAATCCTATTACTGTTACATTTTGACAATATCGGCTTTTATTTGAAGGACGCCCGTACACGGATGGTACTCCACCGTGGTGACAGCTCAGACGAGCTTTACCCAGTGCATCCTTCCGGCGCCACCACCACCCATCCCGCCGCCCTCGCCGCTAGTGTCGATCTTTGGCACGCCCGCCTCGGTCAACCCAACTCCACAGTTTTGCGTCAGATTCTTCAGAGTTTTTCATTCTCATGTAATAAGGTTGACGACCACTCTTGTGAGGCATGTCGTCTTGGCAAGCATGTTCGTCTCCCCTTTAGCGAGTCTACAAACATTTCCACTTTTCCGTTTGAGTTATTGCATAGTGATGTTTGGACGTCCCCGGTTGCGAGCAACACGGGTTATTTATACTATTTGGTGATATTGGATGATTTTTCCCATTATGTGTGGACATTCCCTCTCCATCACAAGTCCGATGCTTTCGCCACACTCACAACTTTTTATTCATATGCCACAGTTTGGTCGGCATATTCTTGCCTTGCAAACTGACAATGGAATGGAGTTCGACAACGTCGCTGTCCGCAATCTCCTTGCATCCCACGACACTATCTTTCGGCTCACTTGCCCCTATACATCACAGCAGAATGGCCACGCCGAGCGCGTCATCCGCACTCTTAATGACTGTGTCCACACGTTGCTCTTCCAATCCAACGTGCCTCCTCGGTTCTGGTCGGACGCCCTCGCGACCGCCAGCCTCCTCATTAACATTCGCCCGTGTCGTCCATGCTGGAACTACTCTCCTCACCAGCTCCTCTTCGGTGCGGTTCCATCTTATGATGGTCTTCGAATTTTCGGGTGTTTGTGTTATCCTAGCACCGCGTCCACTACTCCTCACAAACTCGCTCCCCGGTCGCTTCCTTGCATCTTCCTTGGTTATCCTCCCAACACCAAAGGTTACCGGCGCTATGATCTAGTGTCCCGCCACGTTTTCACTTCGCGGCATGTGTACTTTGATTAGCTGGTGTTCCTGTTTCAGCAGGTACCGTCCTCCTCGGCGTCTCCCGCGGCGCGGCTCTCCCCTGCATCCACCTCTGGCGAGCCGCCATGCCGCGCACCGGGTTCGGCCCTACCCGCACTTCCAACACTGGCCGCCCCCTCCAATGGCGCTTCAGGCCCTGTTGCCACGGCCACGGCCGCCCCTATCGTCGTGGCCCCTTCAGCCGTCCCCACCGCCACTGCCTCTGGCGCCGCCGCGGGTGACCCCTCGAAGCCCTCGGAGACCGGCTCTACTTCCTCCTCGCCTGTCCCCCTCTCGGCTCCGCCGGCTGCGGCCGCATCTCTCACTGATGTGGTCACTCGGCTCGGACTGGGACATTTCGTCCTAGCATGCACTACACCCCTGACGAGTACACATGTGCCGCGTCTACCTCGGTCCCATCCCCGCTCCCCACCTCCGCCCGCAGAGCCCTTCGGGATCTGAACTGGATAGTTGCGATGCGTGAGGAGTTTGACGCCTTGCAGCACAACCGTACGTGGCAGCTTGTTTCGTGGCCTCCCCGTGCCAATGTCATCACTGGCAAGTGGGTCTTCCGCCACACGACTCGCCCCGACGGTTCTCTCGAGCGCTACAAGGCGCGTTAGGTGGTACGCGGCTTCTGCCAGCCTGCCGGCGTGGACTTCACCGACATCTTCGCCCCAGTTGTCAAACCGGGCATGATTCGCGCTGTCCTCCAGCTTGCTGTTTCTCGCGCTTGGCCAGTTCACTAGCTCGATGTGTCCAATGCTTTCTTGCATGGCCATCTCGACGAGTAGGTGTTTTGTCAGCAACCCACTGGTTTCGTCTCCCGTTCTCTTTATGGGTTGAAGCAGGCGCCCCGGGCCTGGTACCAGTGGATCACAGCCTTCGTTCAGCAGGAGGGGTTCCGGTCCACACGGTCCGATGCCTCCCCGTTTGTTTATCACCAGGGCGCCACCATAGCGTACCTCCTTTTGTACGTTGACGAGATCATCCTCGCCAGCGCTACTTCAGCAGATCACAGCTCGCCTCGGCACCGAGTTCGCCCTCAAGGACTTGGGGGCTCTCCACTACTTCCTCGGCATCGAGGTTGTTCGCCGTGCCACTGGCTTCTTCCTACACCAGCAGAAGTATGCCTATGAGCTTCTGGAGTGAGCCAGCATGCTTAATTGCAAGCCTGCTTCCACGCTTGTCGATACGAAGGCTAAGGTGTCCACCGTCGAGGGCTCTCCGGCGTCCGACGCTCCCTTCTACCGCTCCATCGTCGGTGCTCTTCAGTACTGTTGAGTATATTGATTATTAGGAAAGACGAGATAGACTAGGATTTGTTCTGGCTTTTCTTGTACTCCAAGTTGATCATTGTACTCCTATATATAAGCCCACGAGGCTTAAGCAATAAAACAACTATTCCACCAAATCTCTCTCTCTCCCTTCTAACATGGTATCAGCCTAATCACAATCCAAACCCCAGCCGCCGCCACTTCTGCACCTGCGCGCCTCCCTGGGGCGGTCCGCCTCCATGACCGCCACCGGGGGCCGTGCTGCCCGTACCTAGGGTTCGTCCGCCGGCCGTGTTGGCCCGCTGCCCTAGAGAGTCCTTTTCCAAAGCCCTTGCTCTGGGTTTTTTCGCTCTCTCGCCGATCGTTTTTGATCGGCGGTTTTATTTTTGGTTTTCCGATCTAATCTTGATCGGTTTGCGTCTCCCGCCGCCGCCGTCGACCCTCGTGCGCCTCTACTCCAACCCCGGTGCAACCAACCGACCTTTCCTCCGACCCGGCGTCCACGCGCGCCAAGGTGGCCCGTTTAGGTCAGCTGCCGTCCGCGTGTCCGTCCGCCCGTCGCCCTGCGCATGCCGTCACCGACCTGCTCCAACCGGGAAAGTTGCATCGCCCTGACCCGGCGGCCTCGCGCTATGCGACGGCCAATCATAGCCATCGCTCGCGCGCCAGCCCGCCCATCGATCCATGTCACCCGCCTCCGTCGCGTCTGCACGGCGGCCCGGCGGTCTACCTCGCAGGCCTTGTCCTCGGCTTCGTTGGGACGGCTGCATCAGGCTCGTGGGCTGCCTCAACTCGGACACCGCTGCTCCGTTGGTCGCTCGGGGCTCGCTTCCCGGGCACCGGCGCTGCATTGGCAGCCCAGGTGCCGGTGATGGCAAGCTCGTTCGCACGACATCCCACGCCGTCCGTCGTCGCCGGCCTCGTCCCGAACTCTGCCGCCACCTCGCCTCCATCGAGCGGAGTCCCCGACCTCGCGCGCGATCGGCTTGATCACCCGCTCGTCGTCGCGATCTACCTCATCCACGCTGCGCGACCGACCTTGCCCGTTGGTTACGCATGCGTCCGTAGGTCCCATGAAGATCATCCCGAGTTTAGCGCGCCCCTCCACCGATCGAGCAACGGGCTGTCGTTGCGTCGCCCCATCGGGCCACAGTGCCGCCACCCTGTGGTTCTCCTCGCGGCTGCATCGACTCGTGCGTCGCCGCTGCATCGCCCCTACGGGTCGTAGTGCCACGATACACGGTCCCAGCCGCCGCCCCAAGGCCGTCCGCGCGGTTGCACCGACCCGTGCTCCTCCGCTGCACCGCCTCTTCAGGCCATAGCGTCGTGGCCCACCACTACAAAAAAAAGACACATCCTGACATTTTGGGCCGACCGAATTTTTTTCCTGTCATACATATGAAACTTCTATGACGATAATTGTGACAAAACCCGGTATCATCATAGATGTGGTGGGCTCCTACTTATGACAAAAATCATGAGAAAATGGGCTTTTCGTCCCCGGCAGGCCGGAGACGCAGCTGCATGACATTCTTTGGGCCGCCCATGACGCCAAAAATCGTGGTAGAAGCGAGGGGAGGAAAATTTCGGGAGTTGCCGGTTACGGTGCGAGGTCGGGGCGGAGCGATCGCGCTGCTTTCTCATACGACACGCATGTAATGCGGCGTTGGCTCTAATCGAACCCGAAGCGACAGCACCGCAGTTACGCGTATCGAACCCGAGCAATCGATCGATGGCTGTTAATCGAACCCGATGGAGCGATTCTTCGCCATCGCTGCTAATCAAGCCGATCGATGCTGTCTCGATGAGCAAATGAGCGCTATGCGGGGGTTGATGAGCGATGAGCGGTGGCGTTGCCTCCGGATGAACAGGAACCCGTGGTGTGGAGGGCTGGATGAGCGAGACGGTGGAGGGTGGCCGTGGAGGGGCGGTTGAACAGGACCCCGTGGTGTGGAGGGCTGGATGAATAGTAGACAGTGGAGGGGTGCCCGTATGGAGGGATGGTTGAACAGTAGCTGGTGGAGTAGCACGCGGTGGAGGCTGGAGGAGGTCGATGGTAGCCCGTGGAGGCTGGAGGAGGCGGTGGAGATGAACAGATCCGTGGAGTCCTGCTTTGCGACGCGCCACCCTCCCCAGCGTTTCGACGTGAAGGCCCAACACAAGTCCGCTTTCGTCCGTTTTGCGGTACGCCACACCCCTCCCGATCAACAGGACCCCTGTTTCGACCATAGGAGGTCCGTTTTCTCCGTTCTGCGATACGCCACACCCTCCCGATCAACAGACCCCGTTTGACCGTAGGGAGGTCCGCTTCTCCGCTTTTGCGGGACGCCAGCCCCTCCCGATCAGCAGTACCCGCTTTGACGCGGGGCGGTCGAACACAAGGCTGTTTCCTCCATTGTGCGGTACGCCAGGCCTCGTTTCCATCGCCTGTTCCATCCAAGCCCTCCCGATGAACACGACCACGCATTCCGTTCCGACCCAGCCAGTTGGCTCCCCATGAAGACGACGATGACGCTGTATCTCCGTTCCGACCCAGCCATGTACATATGCGCGAGTAGGCGTTCGAGACCCTGCCCGTATGTACGTATGTGGCCGTATTTTATTTCTTGCACCCTCGCTGTTGTACGTACGTGTACATGCTACGTGCACGCCTCTACTATGACACGTGCGCGCCTCTACATCGATCAGTATGTACGTACACGTTCGCAACCAGAATGACAACGCTACGTACGCTTCGACCAGGTGGGTCCCGACTGTCAGGCACTTCCTCGCGTGCAACGATGTAGCTGGTGGGTCCCAGCAGTCAGGGGGGCGAATCGTTTTTTTTCGGACGCAGTTCCTTGCATGCGAAGATGTAATTGGTGGGTCCCAGCAGACAGGGGAAAACGTTTTTTCGCTAAATACGGTGGCCCGTCCGGTGGGTCCCCGTTGTCAGGTGGAGGAATAATTATTTTGCGCGTAATAAGGAGGCACTTCCTTGCTGCGGTCGTGGACCCAGCTATCAGCCTCTCCACATACAGTCCACGTCCGATGGAAATCGTTTCTTGACCACGTTGACCACGCCGCGCCGAGAGCACCAGGGCGGTGGAAGACGGCGAGGCCTAGGAAGGGGACGACGGGGAGCCGGGGTAGAGGCGGCAGTGGAAGCCCGCGCCGAGAGGAGTACGAGGGTTCACCGTTTGGCTGCGTGTGTGAGGCTGCCGCCGCCAGCAGGCCTGGCCAGCGGTGGGAATAGTAGGGGCGATGAGGCCTCCGCAGCAGCACATCCGCCACGGGAGGCAGGAGCATGCGGCACGACCGGGCGCTGCTTTGGGCGGCCGGAGCAAGAAGACCAGAGGTTGAAGAAGCACTCACGACTGCTGGATGGACATCGACGGTCACCGGAGCTAGAATCGTTTATATTGACTAAGTTGACAAAGCCCTCCGTCCCGTCAACTTAGTAGGCCCATTAAGTCAGCCTCCCACCAAGGTGGGTCCCAGCTAGTTGGGGGTATTCAATTTTTGTGCGTAATAAGGAGGCACCGGTGGGTCCGAGTGACAGGGGAACATTTTTTCGCGAATACGGTGGCCCGTCGGGTGGGTCCCAGCAGTCAGGGGCAAACGTTTTTTCGTGAAATACTTGTGGCCCGTCCGGTGGGTCCCTGCTGTCAGGTGGAGGAATAATTATTTTCCGCGTAATAAGGAGGCACTTCCTTGCGGATGCCGTGGACCCAGCTGTCAGCCTCTCCACGTACAGTATTCTTCCAATGGAATTCGGTCGTTGACCACATTGACCACGCCGCGCCGAGAGCACGACGGCGGTGGACGACGGCGAGGCCTAGGAAGGGGACGATGCGGAGCCGGGGAAGATGCGGCAGTGGATGCCCACGCGGAGAGGAGTACGAGGGTTCACTGGTTCGGCTGCGCTGCCTTCGCCGCAGAATAACAGGGGGTGTGGGTGAGTGGAGTGGAGGGATGGCCTGGCCAGTGGTGGGAGTGGTATGGGGGCGGTGAGGCCTCCGCTGCAGCACAGCCGGCCACGAGAGGCAGGAGCAGGAAGCACGACCGGCGCTGCATTGGGCGGCTGGAGCAAGAAGACCAGAGGTTGAAGAAGCACTATGGCCGTTGGATGGACATCGTACGGTCAGTCGAGCTAGAATCATGCATATTGACTAAGTTGACAAAGCCCTTCGTCCCCGTCAACTTATTAGGCCCACTATACTGGGTCCCAGCTAGCAGGGGGGTATTCTTTTTATTGGGCGTAATAAGGAGGCACTTCCTTGCGTGCGAAGATATAGCTGGTGGGTCCGAGCTGTCAGCGGCGGTAACGTTTTTTTCGCGAAATACAGAGGCCCTTTCGGTGGGTCCCAGATGTCAGGTGGAGGAATCATTATTTTGCGCGTAATAAGGAGGTATTTCCTTGCAGGACCCAGCTGTCAGCCTCTCCACGTACAGTCCACTTCCGATGAATGTCGTTCATTGACCATGTTGACCAGGCCGCTACCGAGAGCACCAGGTATAAAGGGACGACGGCGAGGCCTAGGAAGGAACGACACGGAGCCAGGGAATACTCGGCAGTTATTTCCCATGCGGAGGAGTACGAGGGTTTACTGGTTTGTCTGCCGTCGCTGGAGAATAACAACATGTGTGGGACTGTGGGTGAGTAGAGGGATAGCTAGGCCAGCGATGGGAGTACGGTGGGGCGGTGAGGCTCACAAGGCAGCACAACCGACCGCTGGGAGGAGGGAGCAGCAGTCCGCCGGGCGCTTGTTTGAGCCAATTTGGAGCAGGAAGAGCAGAGATTGAAGAAGACGACGGCCGTTGGATGGACATCCAACAAAGATACATGCCATCTATGGAAAGCCTCAAATCTGTGGAAAACAACATACAGCCCATCTGCCATTATTTCAAATAGTTTACAGCCCATTTGCTAATTCTTATGGGTTTTTTTGGAGCCCATATTCTTTTTGTTAGCCCTACAGCCCATATTGTGGCCACGGTTAAAAAATTATACGAAATTTTGCATATGTCGGTGCGGTCTGAAATGTTTTTAATCCCGAAATTTCGAGTCACATTCAGACTGATTTTAAAAATAAATGTATATCAATATAAAATCCAATAAATTGTCCACGCATAAAAATCAATGCAATTTAAAATCTCAAATGAAAAAAGATATTTGAAACTAATTGCCGGTTTGATGTGTTTTAAAATGTACAACCCATTTCTCATTATCGATAGGTTATTTTCTCGCCACCGAATGAAGCTCTCCTCGTCTAGCCCAACAGGCCTGATAAAGTGACTTACTTGACAAATCACAAAAAAACTGGGCTAGCCATTTTCAAAAAGAAAAAAAAACTACAGGGCTGGTCTGTGGTAAACATAAAAGAAAAGGCTGTCTAGACAGGCCAGATTGTCCCGCACAGCCCAGTTGACACCCTGCTTCCGTCTCAAAAACATATTAGATAAATGCCACTCCAATTATGGCGATTCATAAAAATGCCACTGCAATTTCCAAATTTTGAAAAATTCCATTGCAATTTTTGCAAACTTTGAAAAACGCCACAGCAGTTTGCAAACTTTGAAAAATGCCACTCCAGACTTCAAAAAATGCCACTAGAAATGGCATGAAATGACATTTTTCAAAGTTTGGAAATTGCAGTGGCATTTCTCGGAGGCATTTATCAAATTAACCCAATACAAAAATAATCATGCGAGTTGTCGGGTCCCTCGTGTCACCGCTCTTTGTGCAATTCTTCGCTTATTGACTACGCCGACAATAGCATGGGGCCCAGATGTCGAATCCACTAGGAGGAGCCATTTTTTATTGGCTTGAAATAAGGAGGCACTTGCTTGCGATCGCCATGACCTTGGCGGGTCCTCGCTGTCATCCTCTCCACGCATAATCATCTCCTGATTGTGTACGCGCCAACTTGCGAGGCCCACAAGTCAGCCTCTAAACCCGTGGAGGACAAATACAACCCATTTAAAAAATAACAGCCCATTCCATACGCTTATATGGAAAGTTGAACATTTGAGCAAAGTAACAGTGTCGATCCACATATAGAGTAATGAACTTCCAAGTTGACAACCATCATAGCCAAGTTAACTATCTACTCCCACTAGACAAGTACTAACTTACTCTTAGCTAACTAGACGATGCCGGCGGTACACGCTAAACGCCGGCACCGGCGTCCTGCGCCTCGCCCGGACTTGCCAAAGGTGCGATAGGGCGCGTTGCTCGCACGCGTTGGCCCTTTCCATGCCGGCGTGGTCCACCGAAGCTTAGGCTTCCAAGCGGGAAACCCACTTGACGAGCTAGTAGTAAAAATCGGTGCCGCAAACGCGTGCGTGCCCGACAGCCTCCAGGGCTATTTGCTGGGCGCCGGCCTCCACATAGTCGGCCCAGTTGCGGGTTCTCTGCTCACGACTCAGAGCGTCGGTGCGCTGCTGCTTCTTGTCCCGCTGGCGGCGCAAATCGGTGTTACGCTGCTCCTCCGCCAGGCGGTCGCGCTCCAACAACTCCTGCTCCTCCGCCATGCGGTCGTGCTCCAACAACTCCTCGATCTGCGCATTGCCATCTAAAGATAGATAGAATGCCTCCTCCCTCCGTCTGCCTTCCGGTGAAAAACCGAACACTAGTTTCGGCGGTGACCGCCCCGCGCCGCCTACATGGACGGGGGGCATGGCGGACGTGGCGAGCGACGTCAGGCTGGTGGGGGCTTATGAGGATACGGCGAGTTGGGTCACGGTGGCACTGGAGTATGCCGGGAAACAGTAGTTATAGGGGGGAAGGTAGCGCGACGGTCATCGGAATTGAATGCATAATGGCTTAGCGCGCCAGCTTGCCGTGGAAAACTAGGGAAACTAAAATTATGACTGTGCCGTCCCGTCCCGTCTGGGTCGCACGCCGGCATGGTGGTCAAACGAGTGCACTCGAATCATCTCCCTCCTTGTCAATAATGATTTCACGGATTTAAAAAGCCCACAACAATTAAAGCGTATCTTTTTCGCATCGCTTAGCTGCCTTAATTACGCCGGCTGTATGCAGCACTCGAGTAATCGCCATAGCAAGTACTAAGCAGCATGCAACGAGTCGCAGCCGAGGGCACGATGCAGCCACTTAAATCGCTGGAATTAATTAGGCTTAAACTTCGCATGCCGTTAATTATTGCCATGCCTTGGTCTTGCTACTTTGCTCACGGGACTAATAAACCCGGACGGAGGGAGTACCTTGGTTGGTGAGAGGTTTGAATTAAGCCCGCAAACCGGAAAGGAGGTACTAGTACGTGCGTGATCCGCTATTTATTCGTGTAGGATCGAGTAGGTCGTTTCTTGAATTGAGCCACGTAAACCGGAAAGGAGGTAGTACGTATGTGATACGCTATTTATCCCGTAGGATCGTTAGTGTAGCTTGTCGGTTTCTTCAGAGGTAGGCATTTTTATCCGTGTAGGATCGATAGTGTAGCTTGTCGGTTTCTTCAGGTAGGCATTTTTATTCAAAAACTGCCACTTCGCATCTTGCGTCCGCAAATAAAACTGCCAGTGCGCATTTGTAGGCTAGCTAGTGATCAATCAAGAACTTGTAAACACCGAGCTTAACAGAAATAAGTAACTGTTAATGCATCTCAATGATTCACAGATCATATACAAATATGTAGCTCCAAAAGCAAAGATCAGCCACTTCGGATCTTGCGTCGCAACTAAAACTAACTAGTACGATTCCCATACATAAGATCAACATGTTAATGCATCTCAATGATTCACAAATCATATACAAATATGTAGCTCCAAAAGCAAAGATCTAGAAAAAACATCTGTTCTTCCTACTAACATGGATGCTTCTCTTGGCCAACATTCAAGACATGATCGAAAGACAAATTTGTTTGTGAAGTCTACAATTCCTATTGCAAACGTAAGTGGTTTCACCAACAGCTGGAACCATGAGAATGAACCACACATGATGGAGGAACATCCACTGCAATATGATTTGGTCTTCTCTCGATCACACCGCGAGACTATTTTCGGAATACAAACTTTAACTTAGTGAAAATGATGCCCATTGTATAATCAGATCAAAGCAATGAAGCACCAAGTGTTGGCCAGTAAATAGTACAGTACTACTTTTCTGCAGTCCATGAAGTGACTATCCAATCTTTGTGTCTATTTTCAAATGGCACTTCATGCAGTGATTATACTATTCTCTTGTGCAGTTCAACCAAAATTGCGGACACTTTGTTTGTTTGCCAAATAGCAACGGGCAGACATCTCTGTTTGCACAAATATCAAGCAGCTAGTAAACATATACCACACCATGTTCGCAGTGATGGAAGAGGTGAAATCGATACAACCGAAATTGAGCATCCAATCATTGAATCCTGTCCTGCACCTCCAATGTAGGTCCACCCTGCCAATAAATTCACATGCAAACCACTAGTATTACTATCTAATGACAAGTACAAAAGAGTAGCAAGATAGTAGCAAACCATGTACCTTCGTAATGAACAACTCATAGTGCCACCAATTGGATATAAAGGTTTGGAAAAAAAAACATGCTCCTAATGTTGAACCAGTTGGACTGTTTGTGCAGCTCCACTAAAATCGAGCATCCCTGTTTGTATAGATATTGAAAGTGTGATTACTATAGAAGTGGCACTAGTTGAAGCATAGACTCACAAATATAAGCATTCCAATTTCTTAATGGGAAAAGGTAGCAAGACTGTTTCTAACCACCTGTTTGAAGGAATAAATAAAGCAACAACGGCTGATGTCAGGAAGGCATACAAAGTTTTTTTCTAAAAAACTGAGCCATTCCTGACCTTTCCTCTTCTTTTAAGCAAATTTTGTGCAGTTCTAGTAAAATAAAATGCCATCACCGTCTTGACAATTTAGTTACACTGTACAAAATGAAATGACTTAACATTACATCATGATGTTGGGTATGTAGTAGACAGGCATTAGAGACAAACATATAGACCTCCTCCGATAACATAATGAACATTAATTTTAACAAAGGTGTGACTAGCTTTACCGGGATAATTTGAGTGAACTCTACACCCTCTGTTCCTTAATATAAGACGTTTTCGCGGTTCAATTTAAAGTACCCAAACATCTAGTATTTAGAAAAACAGGTAGTAGTTTTCTTGAGCACATATCTAGGAAAGCTTGCCACACTGTATTTATGTCCACACGCTAATGCAACACCATTCAATACTACAAATATACACTAATCCAATTGGCTAGTGCAACAATAGAGTAGTTAGTTTATTACAGGTGCAGTACAATGGTTTCTTGAACAGATTTCAATAAACTCTAGCACTGGAAGGTTTCTATAAGAACTAAAAATACAAAATGTAAAGGTAACAAGTTTCAGCATTGGTATACTAGCTGTGCATGAGCATTAAACCAAATACAAAATTCTGAAGGTAACTAGCATTATTAACTAATGACAGTATTAAAAAATTGCAAACCATGTACCTCCAAGGTAAGTATCATTTCGAACTCGGGGGGACCTTAAAATTTGCTATCCCAATCTTGATAATCGATCAAACATAAAAAACTTGATCTTTCCTCTTGATAATCAAGAGAACAGCAGGAAGAGGAGGTCCCCACTCTTGACCTTTCCTCTTGTCTTCATAATTGTCTGTGCAGTTTAACCAAAATAAAATGACATCAGCGCCTTGGCATTTTGGTGACACTGTACAAAAAAATTAACTTATCTCATGAAAGTGAGGTATGTAATCTATAAGCATTAATAATTGCAAAAATCTGAAGGTAGTAACAAGTTTCATCGTTGGTATACTGGCTGTGCAACAGCATTAGAATGCCTTAGCTGAAAAATCTTTAATACATCCACAATCAACAGCTAACCCTGAAATGATCCAGTGACATTAAATGGCACTTCTTAAATTTATCTGTGGCATTAGACTAAGAGCGCCATTAGTTAAATGTGGCATCACTTTATCAGTAGCATTGCTTGACTTTACTGCTGGCGTTATACTAATAGCAAAAAAAGTGGCAATAAGAGCATGGGAGGCCCATTCGGACAGTGGGCGCACCAGTACGATGTACCTCCACGGACGCAGAGTGGTGAGGGAGGTATGGTTGCCTAGAGCAACAAATATCCAGGCAGCATATGTGGATTACGTCCCATTTTTGTTCTCCTTAGCCACCTTTTTCCTATGTGAAGACAACAAACCGATCGACCTGGTCATTCTCTATTGCGTTGTCATGCCTTTCTACCCTTCTTCAACCAAGAGACACAATACTCGTTCCTTAGCTACTGATTTTCCCCTTTTCAACCTAGATGCGGGTTCGATGCCTACTCTCTTGGACAAGACAGTCTCCTTCCTTTCCTTATTCAACGGACATGCATTAGTCTGCATGAAGTAGGGTTTCCTTTAATAGTGCAAATTATGGTTTTCGTCTGCGTGGCCAGCAGAGCAGAGGATAGCAAATTGGGAAGATGGTGGAGTGGAAAAAGATCCACATGCAACGACGTGCCAGTTGGGGCAATAGAACAAGGGTATGGTTCGAAAAGAGGTAGCATACCTGAGGGTCGGTGGGAAGTGGCTTCGCTCGTGGTCGTCGTCCTCCGCACACACTACGGCAGCGATCCGCCAAGGGCGCTTAGGTCCGAGAGGACGGCCTTGTCGCCGCGATCGTGACTCGCCGCCGACGACGAAAAGGCGTCAACGCTGCACGCCCTTTTCTTCCCGGCGGATCTGTGACCACGGTGAGGAGGAGAGAGGGACGTCTTTTTAGATCCGAGAGAGGGTGGTAGTGTAAGAAGCAAGTGGGCAGCCCTTGGCAAGAAAGCGCAAGCTCCAGCCTATATATCTTATTTATACTACTAGTTTGGAGGTGGAGTAGTGGTAGAGTAGTTTATATTTTCTCGCATACAGCATCAGTTAGTCGTGCTTCAAAACTGAGCGGCGCGCCATTAAAAAATAAAGGCCGATAACTAGTGCGGCACCTCGGCCAACGCGCCGATCGCATTTTGCACGAGAAATTACACACCATGTATCGTTGACATGTGGTCCAGATCCACATATCAGTGAGACGACGGCGAGTAGTAGGACTATTTCCGAACCGACGTGTAGGCCGGGGCGCCCCTTCGTGAACCGTGGCAAACTGGGAACCATCCACCGACTCTTCGCCTTTCCCTCTCGATTTGGAACTGCTGTCGCACGCTCTTCTCTCCCTCCTCCATTTTCCTTCAGCCCTTCACCCTTTTCTTCTGCCATTGTTTGATCGTCTTCTCCATGGAGGGAACAGGACGGAAACGACCCCGTTATTCTTGCCCCGATCTGAAAGATGACGTGGTGGAGGAACTCATTGATCGGTGCGACGTCATCACCTCGGCTAGCATGGCAGGTTCGCTCAAGCCCATTCTCGACTCAACTAATAACATCATTACAAGGAACCCAAGTGTCAAGGAGCGGTTTGATCTCCCTATCTTCTTCGCCGGACCTCGATGATCGGCGCCGCCACGACGGAGGCCTCGCCGTGCAAGTTGATGCCGCTTGATAATGATACGTGTGATGTTAAGATGCCATCGCTGAGGGCAAGGCTTGGGCAGGCGCAAATGGAGATTGGGTTGTTTACATTGGGTCCAATCTGCGAGTGGGAACTTGTGAATGTGTACACTCATGACCGGGTTCCACTTCCAAAAATCTCAGCAGATCGCCCGTGAGGTTGAGCACACCGATATTGTACGCATGTTCAAATACAATCATGGTGACTGTCTTCTATAGAAGATAGCAATTTCGAGTCCCCAACCGCTTGGAATTACAACAACTATGAAGTTGTTGCTATCTTCGACAAGCTTGTTGCCGCGTCGCTGGTTTGACCGATGGATATTGCTCAAAATCAGTTTCAGACACGGATGAGTAATGTGATGCAATTCAATACGAGGGCCTTGTGTTTGCTGCCACCACTCGTGGCACTGTTTTTGCATGGCATCCTCGTTGTTTCGGTACATTTGTCTTCCACCGTAATTATAATTGTTTCATCCACATGCATCCAACCTTCTTCTTGTGTTTCCAAGGTCCCGTGAACATTCCACCACCTATACTTGAAGATTTTTATAACCAAGGGGGAGATGATGATGGTGATGATCACGAGCATGAGGACGACCAGCGCCCATATACTATTTGGCGCCTGGCAACTAATTCGATGGATCACCTCTTCTCGTGTGTATACTGCACCATCGATGATGTTATTGCTAAGGAAGCAGGTGTAGTCTCCCATGATCGCACTCTCCGGACCTATTCCAACACCCGCTGCATGGTATTCGGATGGATACTAGTGTGCTAGCGCCAAATCCTTCTCCCCGGTACAGAATTGATAGTCTTGGAGAAAACTCGCCTTCCTTGGACAAAACTATCCAATGATGGTGAAAGGCGATCCAACTGCTGTTGACACAACGTTACTACCATTTATGAGAAGCAAACGTGTCTATACCTCGGACATTTGGGTGGTTCTCACCGGCATCGATATAGTAGGCCGCTTCAGCCTGGATGATCAGTCCTGCGTTGGTCTCCAAATCGACAATGGATGGCCCGTCCCAGAGAATCACTTGTGGTTCAAAGCAAGCATTTCCAACGCCAAGGAATGGTTGAGTTGAAGTTCATTTCATTGCTTGTTATTTGTTGTGTGGTGAAAACTTTAGTATTTATAATGTATCCTCGTTGTCGATGTGGGTTGATGACCTGTTGTATGTAATAAAATGATATGCCTGTGATAAACTTACTAAATTTATGAATGGCTTTCGAGTTGCTTCTGTGAGTGAGTGGTGCGACGAGGCAAAAAATATATTTTCCGAATACATAATTGTACGTGCATTGCAACAGGTTATCGGATGGGGCCAATCAACAATAGTACTTCACTATTTGTACGAGCTTCACATGCTTTGCGCGTCGTGCGGGTGTTTTTACTGTAGCCATACTGTACTACGTAACCAGCACCTCGAATCCTCGATACTACTAGTAGTACTATATAGTAGTACTAACTAGTAGGAGTAGTAGGGCGGCATGGGCCAAAACAAGCATTCACGTCCAGGAGTACGGCACACGCCACCAGCACGACTTCCATCTGACATCATATTTCTTGGAGTCCGTGCTAGAGCAATCTCTTCAACCTCGTCGTTTCTCTAACTCAGCCATCGCGCGGCGGGCGAGGTGGGGGTTTGCCGATAGTCGGTTTCCTTAACTGCGGTCCCACTTGTAAGGCCAACTGCAACGCACGACCCCAAACGAACCTCCGTTTTGCACGAACCCCAATGATAATTTTAACTAGAAAAGCAAGACCAAAGAAAACAAGAACCACAAGAATACATTTTACTACTCCTGTAAGTTGGATTAGTGCCTTCTCGATGCATTCATTTTTGATCTGCGGAGGCTCGATCTTGCGTGCTTCTTTCTTCTTCAAGTGTAAATAAGTAGACGTTGCTTCCTCGCATCTAGTCTCATGTCTAGCCTCTATTCTAGTACTCCCTCCGGTCCGTTTTTCTCTGCGTCTAAGCAGCAACACGCATACCAAGTAGGAGTATCAACAAGTGCACGAATCTCATCTATAGCCTCTGTGCTAGCTAAAAGTGATAGACCATCTACTAAATTGCGCTCTATCAATATATGGATGTACTCTTCTTCCCAATACAAAAACTTGCATCCATTCTACTCCCTCCGTTGCACAATACATGCCTTCTATTTGTCAAAAAATATATGTATCTAGACATGTTTTAGTATATAGGCACATCCATTTTTGGACAAATGGAAGTCAAGTATTTTGGAACGGAGGGAGTACACAATAAATTTTTTTAAGGTAGCACAACTAGTCTAATCCGAGAGCACAACCGAAGATTTGGTTGGGTTCTTCCTCCTTTTGCCGACACGTGGGACATCCAGCATCCAGGTTGTGTCATGAAAGAAAATAGAGTGGTATAGTTGATAAGTTGAAGCCACGAGATGTGCATCTTGGGTTAAACTGTAAATAGAATCTTACTACTCTTGAGTAACTCCAAAAGCGGCCACCGAAGATCTTTCTTGGATTTGTTTTTCATCACCAGCACGTCGAGGTGAAAGATGTGCAGGTTCAGTGGGTCCGCTTGCGTTTTCACTGACATGTGGGACCGCATGTGAGCAAACAGACGATGGGCTCCGCGCGTCCGCTGGCTGGCTGAGAAGAGAGATAGAGGAGTGCTGAGCACGGACTGTAGGTGTCGGGGAAGCTGATCTGGCCCACGAACACCTATGGGGCCCGACGGACCGGACCCCTTTCGGTTCGTGGGGGGCGGAGATCGCACGAAGAGCAGATCGAGGCGAAGCATACGAGCAGTTTACCCAGCTTCGAAGCTCTCCGGAGAGATAACACTCCTACTGGTGCATGTCTAAGTTGTATTGTGTTCTTGCTCGGGAGCGCTGAATGCTACAGTACACACTAGCTGCTAACGAGACCGAAAGCGTGAGAGTGTTGAACCCTCTCTACGCTATGCATGGGCCTCCTTTTATATGCTCAAGGGTCTCCGGCGGTGTGGCAACGAGACAAGGGCAAAAGGGAAAATGAGTTGCGGTTGGTACAGCTACTTGTACAGTGTATCATACCTAACCCTGACGGAAGGGGACAAAGGCATTAAATGCCCGTCTATGTCGCCCAAACAGTGCAAACAGGGACCGTCAGGTGCGCCACCGCTTGCCACGATGGCAATCTTGTCAGCGCCGCTTGCCACCGCGCTCCGCTGGATGCACAGCCTCTCGCCACGCGCGCCTGGAAAGGTCCCAGGGCGACACGTTGGTGGATGTGCTGGAGCGCAGTTACAGATTGGTAGTTTGCCGTGGCAAGCGCCTTGCCGCGGTTGTTGCCTTGTCGCGTCCGGAAGCTTGTCGCTCACCGGGCCTTCCCGGCAAGCTCCTCTTGCCGGGGCCTTGTCTCCTAAGTGCCTTGGTTGGCCTTCCCGGCAAGCTCCTCTTGCCGGGGCCTTGTCTCCTTGGCTTAAATACTTTGTTCTTGAATGGCTCCAAAGGAACCACAGAGGACCTAGGCGGTCACCCGGCAAGCCTTGCCGCGGAGTGCTGCAACTGCCCGTGCACAAGTTCGGGATACTAGGGTACCCCTACTCTAGTACACCGACAGGAGCCCCCGGGCCTGGGCCACACACGGTGCCGAGCGCTGTTGGGCCAGGCCCAAAACAGGGCATGGGCAGACATGGCATGCGTTACGCCATAACTCGCTCAGGACCCACCATGTCTCCCACGAACGGCACGCGTCGAACGCGGCGTCGTGGGAGAGATCGTGGGTGGTTTCTTAATTAGGAAAAGCGGAACGTCCGCCCCCTCCCTCTTTATAAGCAGAGGAAGCAGGGGCAGTTCGCCCACCTTGCTAGTTGCTGTCCAATCTCGAAAACCTCCGCTGCTCCCCCCCTCCTTCCCAAGGCTGAAAAGAGAGCAGCGCTCCGCCCCCCATCGCCACCAGCACCACCAACGCCGTTGACCTCCCACACCACCTCCGCCATGGCTCCGAAAGCCGACAAGGGGAAGGCCGTGAAGTCAGCCGAGGCGCAGCGGCTCGCGGCGCTGCGAAAGGAGCGGGCCATCTTCCCCCCTCAGCTCGCCGCGAAGGAGCTGAGGGAGTACTACTATCTGTTCTGGTCAACGGAGACGCGAGCGCATCCGCGCACGAAGGTACTCTCAGCTGCTGCATCTGAATTGGCTCCGAGCGGGTATCCTTTCTTCGCGCTCTTCTTCTATTGCGGGCTCTGCCCGCCCTTCTCTGAATTCTTCTGTGATATCATGAACACCTACGGGTTCCGCCTCCTTGACTTCACCCCCAATGCTGTCCTGACCATGGCAGTTTCCGCACATCTCTGCGAAAACTTTGTCGGAGTCCACCCCAACGTAGCCCTTTTCCGCCACTTCTTTATGCCCCGAGTAGAGAGAGGGGAGCCTCTTGCCGGAGGAATCTCTTGGATCTCAAGGATCGGCAAGAAGGAAGCCTATCTGGAGGGAGAGCTCCGCAGCAAGTGGGAGGAATGGAGAGCAGACTGGTGTTGGATTGTCGAGGAGAACCCGCAGCCCTTTACCGCCCAGCGCCAAACCCCTATAGTGCGCGGCAACGATTGGAGCAACTTGGCCCCGGAAGATGCTAGATTGAAGATTGCCGTTACCCGGATCCTGCGCCTCAGGCTTGCCGGACTCACTGTAGGCGCCGTTGGCGCAGATTTCCTTCGCCGCCGCATCGCCCCCTTGCAGGAGAGGAGGAGACCCGCTTGGGAATTTCAGAACGCGGCAGACATCATGAGGCTGCGCCCGGGCCTCAACTTCAACTTCACCGTCTTGGAATTGGATGCGATGCTCTTGGAGCTGTTCAAGCACGATCCCGATCATCCCGAATGGTTCAGGTTGCCGAGGGGAGTCGTTCCACTGTGCAACAATTCCTCGCTCGACCGCATCCGTGCAATGATGCCGTCGTGCGACTCGCATGGAATTGTCCCAACATGGCAGGAGCCGGCAGATAACGTCGTGCGAGAGTTCTTCGACAGCCTAGTAGAAGTGTCGGTCCGCCCCGATGAGCAGAGGAGCCTCACCCGCGACACCACTGATGACGAGATGCAGCGCATCGCCACCAGGCTAGAAGGGGCGGCAGCAGCTGCTGCCGCGGGTGAGTTTGGATTCACCGTGGAGGAGGCAGAGGCAGCAGAGGCGGCAAGCCTTGTCGATCGAGAGGAGCTTTCTGGCGAGGAAGAGCCTGCCGAGCCTGAAGCTGAGTCGAGCGAGCCCGCTGAGGCGCCTCCTCCCACCTTTCAGCAGCTTGTCATGAAGCGGAGCCTCTAGCTCCACCAAGAAGGCGTCTCCTCAAGGCCGGGAAGTAGCGGGGGGGGGGGCAGACGGGCCAAAAGCCGTCGCGCCATGCGACGCGCTCCATCGCGGCAAGCATTGTTGTCGCGGGAGCACCTCACGCTGCTGCGGCAACTGGAGCGGGGCCTTCCGGGACCACAGCTCCTGCACCCGCCAAGCGGCCAAGGGAACCTACTCTTCCAGCTTGCCGCACGGAGGCGAGCGAACTGATCTCTCCGCGCTCAGCTCCGAGGAAGAAGAAGAGTAAGATCCTTTGCTGTACTTGTATTTCTTCAATCTGTTGCTTTGTCTTGTATCTGATTTGCTTCACTCTGAAACCTTTTCTTTTCAGGACGCTGGCCCAGAGAGCGTCGAAGAGAGCCAAGGTCCCGGTGATTGTCATCAAGGATGAACCCACCACGGCGGCAAGAGGCGTGTCCGAGACCACCTTGCCGGACCCGACAACCCTTCCTCAGAGCAGCCCCCAGCGCAGCCCCCAGCGTAAGTGCATGGTTTTCTTCTTGCTGTTAGGCGTGCATGGGTGCTCTTTATTTGCTGATATCTGACTGTTGATTTGTGTAGGAGCAGAGCAGCCCCACCAGGAGTGCCCTGAAGCCGCTCCCGACATGCCATCTGCTTCGACTACACCGCCAAGGGAGGATCCCCCGGCAAGGGAATGCTCTCCGGCAAGGGAGGCTTCTCCGCAAGGATCAGTTCTCCAAGGGGCAGCACCAGCGACCCTTCGGTGGCTGAGACCATGGCTGCAGATCCAAGTGCAGGTAATCCTCTTGCTTGAAAACTTCCCTTGTGTTCTTCTTCTTCTGATCTTCTTTTTGGATATTTGCTTGACTTTTCTTTCTTTTCCGGTCATCGCACCCATCCGCCTGAGCCAATGGAGACCGAGGTCGCCGGGCGAGGAGGACGCAAGGGCAACACCGACGACGCCGCCGCCATCAAGAGGAGGCTGGCCGACGAGCCCGCCCGCGAAGAGGCCGCCAAAGCTGCCGCCGCAGAAGCCTGGCGAGGTCCGCGATCGACCGACGGCCCCGAGGCCGCAGGAGCGCCAGCGCTACACCGACCGCCGATCCTCCGCCGCTGCCAGCAGCGCCAGTTCAAGAGCCCCAGCCCGGCGCCTACTTGAAGGCCGGCGACGGCGTCTTCATCAAGCTCCCCTGGGTGTCGAGCTCCAGGGCGCCGGCCGAAGGGGAGACCTTTGACGAAGAGGTGCTCGCCTCCGCTGGACTGACGCTGGTCGACGCGCCAAGCAGCAGCAGCGGCGAGTCCGAGGAGGAGCAGCTGCTGCGGAAGCTGCTGTCGCTCTACCGCGCCCGACAAGCCAAGCTGGAATCCCGAGAAGCGCTTGTCGCGAGGGCGGGAGCAGACATGGAGAAGCGCGCGGAGAAGCTCCGGGGCATCAACCAAGAAGCTCTCCGATCCCTGGCAGTGGAGCGGGAGCAACTCGCCGAGGATGAATGCCGGCGGGAACTCCAAACACACACTTCTCAGGGTTGAGCTTGAGGTTGATCTTGCGCAGATTTGCAAAGGTTTCATCCAAATCTTGGATCAGAGTCGCCTTGTCCTTGCTCCTGACCACTATGTCATCCATGTAGGCTTCCACATTTCTGTGCATTTCCGGCTCAAAAGCGTCATGGACTACCCTTGCAAATGTTGAACCAGCATTCTTTAAACCAAAAGGCATTCGTACAAAACAGTATGTGCCACATGGGGTGATGAATGCGGTCTTCTCCTCATCCTCTTCTGCCATGAAGATCTGATGATATCCTGAGTATGCATCAAGAAATGAAAGCAAGTCACATCCGGCCGTGGAGTCAACAATCTGGTCGATACGCGGCAAGGGAAATGGGTCTTTGGGACAAGCTTTATTGACATCGGTAAAGTCGATACAAAGCCTCCATTTCCCGTTTGCCTTACGCACGACTACAGGATTGGCCAACCACGTAGGATGGAGCACTCCTCTGACAAGGCCTGCTGCTTCCAATTTCTTGATTTCTTCTGCGATGAATTCTTGGCGCTCCACAGCTTGCTTCCTGACTTTCTGCTTGACGGGTCGTGCATGAGGACAGACGGCAAGATGGTGCTCAATTACTTTCTTGGGAACACCGGGGATATCAGACGGTTGCCACGCAAACACGTCGACATTCGCCCGCAGGAAAGCAACGAGCGCGCCTTCCTATTTAGGGTCAAGAGTGGCACTGATGGTGAAAGTACCACCAGTGCCGTCCTCCTTGGCGGGCACCCTCTTGGTCTCTGGTGGAGCTGCCATCATCTTCTTACACTTGCCGGTGGAGCTCGATGGTGCATCCTCGATGGTAGCGCAGCACTCCGAAGAGGTGCGCTTGCCGGAGTTGGCATCAGAGCTCTTGCCGGGCTTGGTCTTCTTCTTCGCCCGGAGCTTCAATGCAAGTGACTTGCGATCATTGCGGCTGCTTCCCGGTAGATCTTGTCGGCGCAGATAAGAGCATCCTTCTTGTCGCCGCCAGGACAGAGATTACACTTATCGGGCCTGGCATCTTCAGCATGTTATATGCATAGTGAGAGGCCGCCATGAACTTGGCGAGTGCTGGACGGCCAAATATGCCATTGTAGGGCAATGGAAAATCAGCAACGTCAAAAGTGACCCTCTCAGTCCTGAAGTTCAACTCGCTGCCAAATGTCACCGGCAACGTGATCTTTCCCTTTGGCTTGCTCCTTCCGGATTGATTCCTTGAGCGTGCGGTCTCTTCGAGCTCGCTGTCGGGGATCTGGAGTTTCGGAGTACGCCGAGGAGATCAGGTTCAAGCCGCCCGCCGTCAACTAGCATCTTAGTGACCTTGAGGTTGCGGATAGTTGGCGAAACCAACATCGGCAAGCACCGACCGCAGTTATGCAATCAGGTGGTCCTCAATATCAAAGATGATAGGCGTGCTGCACCATTTCGAGGCTTGCGGACTCGACGGATGGTTTCGCTGCATTGACTTCCGCATCCACCGCTTGAGCTGGCGGTGTGAAGTATGCTGAGAAGCACCGCCGTCGACGCACAAGACCTCCGTGGCTTTCTCGAACTCCTGCTCATCGGCCTCGCCATCATCCATGTCTTCATCGCCGCCGTCATCTTCATCCTTGTCGCGCCGCTGGGAGGTCTGTCTCCTTGCCGCTGCTTGGCCTTGCCGCGGCGCCCTCCCCGCCAGACGTTTCTTGCCGGATCCTCCAAAGACCTTCCTGTGCCTTCTCCTTGTCGCGTCTCTCGTATTCAGCTTTCTGCTGCTCGACAAGCTGCTCGACCTTCTTGCAGCTCTGGAGATCATGGCCCTTGGTGCGGTGAATCTTGCAGTACTGCTTGTTGGAGCTGTCCTGCTTGTCGGCGACCGCCACAGCCTGGTAGTTGGTGCCCGCGGCAATCTCCTTGTCGGAGCTACCAGCTTTGGCTTTCTTGGCACCACCTCCGTTGCCGGACTGCTCAACAACTAGCACATCCTTGCCTTTCTTTTTCCTGTTATCCCGCCGCTGGCTCTTCCTTGCCGGGGTAGTCTCCTCACTATCAGATCCTCCTACTCCTGTGTTCTCTCCGGGGAGTCTCCTCCCTTCTTCAGCACGTGCACACTTGTCGGCCAGGGCATAGAGCTCACTGATGTCTCTGATCTTGCACATCGCCATCTCCTCCCGCATCCTGCGGTTGCGCACGTTCTGATGGAACGCGTTGATTATCGCTGCAGGGTGGACGTCTGGGATGTTGTGCTGTACACGGCTGAATCTCTGAATGTACTTGCGCAGGGGCTCTCCTTCCTTATGGGCGAGCAGATGAAGGTCGCCCTCTTGGCCATGAGGCTTGTGGCCGCCTGTGAAGGCGCCGACAAACTGATGGCATAGATCTATCCAGGAGGATATGGAGTTGTCCGGCAAGTGCATGAGCCAGGATCTGACATTGGGCTTGAGTACCAGCGGGAAGTAGTTGGCCAGGATCTTGTCGTCTCGCCCCCCGGCAGCTTGCACCGCAATGGTGTAGATCTTTGAGAAACTCCAACGGATGCGTCTTGCCGTCGCACTTCTACGATGCGTCGGCTTGAAATTCTTCTTCTGGGCCATGGACTTGCCGCAGCTCACGAGTGAACGCAGGGCAACCTACCACGTCACGGCAAGTCGCTGGTTCTTCGGGCGCATGCATGTCGACAGAGGGCCCAGCAGCCCGGTCTGATTGACGCGCGCTTCTCTTGGCGCTTCGATGCGAAGTTCGCGTCTTCTTGTTGTCGTCAGGAGCGAACTTGGCGCTGATCGCGACGAGCTCATGGGTCCGGCGACGCGGTGGAGTCATTGTCGAGGTGGATCCGGCGAAGTCGGCGATCTTGGCCTTCCGGTGGAGAGTGCATGGTGGTTGCACCCCACCGTCTCGCCGCCACCGGCTCGTGCTTAGTCCTGCCGCGACAGCGATGTACTTTCGGTTCGCGAGCGTCGCCGTTGGCAAAGCCGATGAGACTACGAATGGTGGCCTCCATTCATCGACCTTGTCGGCTGTTGGTGGGTAATCTAGGAGCGCTTGAGCTCGCTAAGGCTTCGCTGGAGTGGTGGGTGGCGATGGCGAGCGGTGCGAGGAGCGGGATATGCTCGGACTTCTAACTATGTTAGAAGGAGCAGTATCCCATCCAGGCGACCGTGCCTCGCTCGCGCCAGCACGTTGGCGTGCATGCTGGTCTTGAGCGTCCCGAGATCCACCAGCTCGATCTTGATCCAACGAACGTATGGTACTGCGAGTACCATGACGTTGTCGGTCCCGCGCCTCCTGAGATGGACGCGGTGCATGTACGAACGCCGAGGTCTGTGCAGCCTTGTCCTTGGACTTGGCAGCGCCGTGGGCTCCCTCGTCGACGCCCGTTCTTCCGCCGGCATCTACCCCACCACTCATTTGCTCCGGTGGCGGTGGGATCGACGTGGACGGATCAGCTGCCGCTGAAGCCTTCTTCTTCGGTGGCATGTTGATGAAGAAAACTGAAGATCTTGCTCGTGTGAACGCCGGATCAGGTTCACACAGCCTCGACGCACCCCTACCTGGCGCACCAAAGATGTCGGGAAGCTGATCTGACCCACGAACACCTATGGGGGCCGGCGGACCGGACCCCTTTCGGTTCGGTGGGGGCGGAGATCGCACGAAGAGCAGATCGAGGCGAAGCACACGAGCAGTTTACCCAGCTTCGGAGCTCTCCGGAGAGATAACACTCCTACTGCTGCATGTCTGAGTTGTATTGTGTTCTTGCTCGGGAGCGCTGAATGCTACAGTACACACCAGCTGCTAACGAGACCGAGCGTGAGAGTGTTCGAACCCCTCTCTACGTTGCGCATGGGCCTCCTTTTATATGCTCAAGGGGTCTCCGACAGGTGGCAACGTAGACAAGGGCAAAAAGGGAAAATGAGTTGCGGTTGGTACAACTACTTGTACAGTGTATCATACCTAACCCTGATGGCAGGGGACGAAGGCATTAAATGCCCGTCTATGTCGCCCAAACAGTGCAAACGAGGGACTGTCAGTGCGCCACCGCTGCCACGATGGCAATCTTGTCGGCGCCGCACCGCAAGCGCCGCTGGATGCACAGACCTCGCCACGCTACCGAAAGGTCCTGTATGCACACGTTGGTGGATGTCTTTGAGCGCGATTACAGATTAGTAGTTTGCGCGGCAAGCGCTTTGCCGCGGTTGTTGTTTTGTCGCGTCCGGAAGCTTGTCGCTCATCGACCTTCCCGCAAGCTCCTCTTGCCGGGCCTTGTCTCCTAAGTGCCTTGGTTGGCCTTCCGGCAAGCTCCTCTTGCCGGGCCTTGTCTCCTTGGCTTAAATACTTTGTTCTTGAATGGCTCCAAAGGAACCACGGAGGACCTAGGCGGTCACCCGCAAGCCTTGCCATGAGTCTTTGAATCGCCCGTGCACAAGTTCGGGATACTAGGGTACCCCTACTCTAGTACACCGACAGTAGGAAATTTGTTCTACGTACTGTACCTCGATATAGACTCGATATAGTGGGGTGGCATGGGCCATAACTAGCATTCACGTCTAGCACTACGGCACACGCCACCCACATGAGTCCCATCCGACACCAATTTTCTTGGAGTCCGTGCTACAGCCATCTCTTCTCCCTCCTGTTTTCTCAGGCATCGCGCGGTGGGCGGGGTGGGGGTTTGCCGATAGTCGGTTTGCTCAACTACGGTCCCACTTGTAAGTGAAAATGCAACACCGCACGCATTCCCGCTTGAGCGGCGTGCCGGACCAACTGTGTGGGGGTGCGACGCGAACACGGCAGGCTTTTCCTTTTGAACTCGTAACTTGTAAAATTTGGTTCTGCTCCATGGCGCGATCGATAGATAGAAAATAACGATTTTGCCTAGACTAATGAGAAGTTTGGTTTTGGCGTCGTTCATGCATGGAGTACGTACGAAAATTATGAAGTTGATGCGAAAGGTAAGATAATTACTGTAGTATCATATACTACTACATGGATTTGACGGAAAGATAAAAGTACATACGGATCCATCAACAACATCCTCACGCCCTAGTGCGCCGGGTCACCAACCGACGTGTGAGGAGCAGCGGCGTTGGCGGCGAGCTCAACGTGCTTCTGAACAGTGCATCCAAGGTTGCCCTGCGGTCCAAGAAGGCCAGCGTCCTATCGTCCTCCTCTTGCACGCGCGTAGATGTGGGTGATTATGTCCATGGTGTCTTGCTGCGCCAGGCGCTACGCGGCGAGCGCGACCTCAAGGTGGACATTCTCCGGCGCGACGGCGGGCAGTCGCAGGGCCACCAGTGCGTCGAAGAGGTTGTCACCATAGTGGCCGTTGAGGGTGGCGGGCATCGCAGAGCCTGGGCGCGTCGGCTGAAGGCTTACGTCAAAGTCGTCCGCGAGCTTCTAGACGACGGTGAACTTGTCGAGGAAACCGACGAGGACCTCGTCGAACAAGGAGACAAGCTGTCGTCCAGCGCCCTCGCCTCGCCGCCTCAAGCAATACTACCGAGACGCTCGTTGCGTGCCTCGAGCCGTCGTCGTGGACCATCGGCACAGCCAGCAGATGCTCGCGCTCATCGCCTCCATGGGTCTAGCTTAGCTTCTACTAGTCAACTGATCTTGCGATTCGAGTGATCACTCTTGCCCTTGGTTAGCGTGCGTAGGTGCGTAGGATTTCGTACCACTCCTCGGCCCTCTATTGCACCTGCCTTTGGCTGTATGATAGGTGGGCCAGCCACCCCCTGGGCCCACGTGTCATTCACCCAAAGGCAGTTGTCGTAAGTCAATGAAGTTGCGCCCCCTCCGTGCCGGTGCAGTATAGTCATCTCACCGAACCTCTAGTTGGGGCCAAACAAGAGAAGTTTGATGTTTACTGGTTTATTGTTCCCTTTTGCATTTTGCGCCAAGTTTTGAGCTTTGATTTAACTAATAAAATGTTAATGCATGTAAACAAAAATGTTGTGTAAGTCACATTACAAAAAACAAATAATCCCAAAACACTTAGGCACGGTCCATTTACTCCCTCCTTGTTTCTTATTTCATGACGTATAACCAATGAGAGATGTGGGCCGTGCATGCTTTCAATGACTTGAGACTACCAAACATGACATGCAGTGTTTAGTTCATTGCATGTAGTCCTATTAAGACTCTAGTTAGCAAGAAAACATTAAGTTCTGTCGCCGATAGGAATAAAACACCAAGTATTTATTTACAGAGGGAGTAGTACATTTTTTGTGACATGCATTACTAGATATTGCTAGTCAAATACTAAGATCCAGATGGACGTGGTAGTACTCCTAAATCCAGACGGTGGTGCTACTAGTACTAGTAGTAGTACTACCAATGTAGTACTCCTAGGAGTACTAGCACTGTACTACCCGTTGGTTAAATTATTACGTGCTTCTCCTCACAGTGAAGTGACAAGACCCTGCGCCGGAGATGACACCTGAGTATAGGCGCCGTGTTCGGCATACCATAGTCAGCCTCACCGTCTGCAGTCACTATCATCATGGCTGTAGACCTAGCCTGCTTACAACTAGCCCTGTTCGACATAATTTCCCGTGCGTAGATGCCCGTGCATTGCACGGAACACCAAGATTGGGGGTGGACTGCTCCGACAGCGGCCATTGCGCCAGATTTTTCCACGGCCTTCTAGATGTGGTGGAGAGGAGATAAGGCTGATTGTGAGAGACAAGGAGTTGTTTGTAAATAGGGAACAAGTGCGGGCATGTTTTTGCAAAAATGGAGAAGCTTGGTTTGTATGCGTCAGATCTAGATCCGACGGCTACTGGTGAAAGATGGGAGGCACAACATCATCACCAACTCAGGAGCTGTTTGATTCGTGGGATTTTGAAAACGCAGGAATAGGACACGGCAATATTACAAGTTTCAAACTGATATTACAAATGTTAGGAGTAATGCTGCACCTAGGAAGAGGGAATTACTAGGAAGTTCACGTAAGAACTTTCGTTACTTTAGGTGGATGCAGCATTATCGTACAAACTAAAATCCACCGCCCTGACAAGTCACTAATGGGCAAATAAGTTTTCGAGTCTCTGGCCACTTGATGTTTCAAAAACAAATTCAGCTTCTGCGGAGACTTTGTCATTTAGGCTTAGACGCTATGTGATCAGCACGCCATTCATTGTTGCGCCAGAGAATGCCAAACCTCATTACCTTGAGCACACTTGCCTCCGTAACAAAGAACCCGCCAATTTAATCTCAGATGTGCTGCCTCGATAGTCGATCAAATCAATTTCGTAAGATGGAGATCAAGGCATTCGATGAGATTGTTATAGTGCAACACATTTTTCACTTTCGGTCTTTTTTATCTGCAAAAGAAGAGAAAATATTAGAGCAGCTGGCTGCATAAGATTGCCGTGTCATCAAGAGGTACCAATATCATTCGCTCATACGATAGGGTTGGCTGGCTAGTGATATTTTTCACTCTCTCTCTCTCTCTCTCTCTCTCTCTGTTTCCTCTCATTTAACTAGGAGCACGTGAAGAGCTTGGGCATTTGTTGCCTTCCACTATGTGGTCGATGCCATATTTCACAAAAGTATGCCACATAATACGATCGATGTCAAATCAAAGATTTTGGCACCGCTCTCGCGATGTGAGAGAGTTGGCAACGCTGTGCACAGCACCCACATGTATAAACAAATCAATCAAACCAACTACACCAGCCTCTCACTCTCCCAAACAAGTGTTTTTTATTGCCTCGGTCCTCTCTCTCTCCCACGCAGTGTTTTTTCATTGCGTGAGTTAATTTGGCACCGGAGCAAAGTAGGTGCTCCAGATTGGGGCACCAGGTGAGCAATGGAGGGGCATCGATGCCAAATGCATCACAAGTGAATTTGGCACATGTTTTGGCCTACATAGCCCACTTTTGTACTCCCTCCGTCCCAAAATTCTTGTCTTAAATTTGTCTAAATACGGATGTATCTAGTTACATTTTAGTGTTAGATACATCCGTATCTAAACAAATGTAAGACAAGAATTTTGGGACGGAGGGAATACTACTCAGATTTAGTATAAAATTTTGACCATAGATTTACCTAAGAAAATGCCAATGCATGTCACTAAAAATTACACCATTTGAAATTATGTTCAAATACAAATCCAATGATATAGTTCTTAGTGACATGCATTAACATTTTGTCAGTTAAATCTATGGTCAAATTTTGATACTACAAAATTGGAAGAGTAAACCAGGACGGAGGTAGTACTTCCCTTAGGGTAACCATAGAGTTACTTGGAGTAGTCTAAGTTACTTTCCACTATGACTAGCCTAGGCTACTATAGTAGTACAACATAAAAATGATGCAGGTGATCACGTGAGAAAAATACTAAAACATTTCTTTCGTGCAAAGGCGTAGATGTAGTTTTGAACACTACACTTGTCATCGTAATTTGGGAAAATTATGAAAAATTGAGCTACGTTGTGATTACCGTTTACTAATAGGAAAGAAGTTTCACCTCGATGAGTAGCTTCTCCATGCATGGAAAGCATGTAAGGAATCAACAACTTGATCCAGATTGGGGCGATAGATTTTAGTGCTAAGATCTTCACCGTATGCATGGACCGGTCAAGCTTGTGGGAATCATTTTCGGAAGACGGTCAGAATACATCAAGAAGAAATTAAAAATGTGAATTTCAAGAAGACGGAGAAGAAGATGAGTGTTGTGCCCGAACGATTACGGATCCAATAAAGAGTTCGAGAATTTGGCGACGAGTACACCAACGCTGTCAATTTGGTAGCGTCAATGACCCTGATTTTGTTGGACCTTCTAGATCCGATACAAGCAATCTCTCAAGGAAAGGCGATTCTCAATGACCATAACATGGAACAGCTGGAGTGATCTCTTCCCAATTGATGTCTTGTTGCGGGGCCAGCAAGACACATAAATCCATCGGAGATTCGCCGAGGCGATGTGGAGGCTAATGAAACCGTGGATCTGCTCAAGACGAAGGTACTCGAAAGCAAGACAGCTGCGGAGCAGGTGCTCCATAGCCTTCTTCGAGATGACAACGTCGAAGAGGTCGAGCTGCTTGAGTGGAGGGAGAAGAAGGGCGGGCGCGGCATTAATCTGGGGAAGATAGCAGGAGCTGAAGCTGGCGCGCCGCAGCGTTGGCGTGAGGCGGAACACGGACGGCGGCAGAGAGCGACATCGTCCAGCTTCAAAGCTGAGCTCCTCGAGCTGATCTAGGGCGGGGGATAAGAACCACTCGTCGAACTTGGGTTAGACCTTGCAGTTGGTACTGAACATGCGGATGTCAAGGCGTCTGGCTGGCCCAGGGTGCGATGAAAGGATCTTGGAGACTGCGGCCATGCATTTGCAATCCCCGTCGCAGAGGCAGCTGTCGACGGTGAGGTTGAGGAGGACGCAGCGCCAGAGGGGGCGCCACCGCCAGGAGAGCAGGGCGGTCCGCACGGCAGATTTGGTGGGGCGGAGGCCGATGATGACGGGCAGCATGTCGACGGGGAGGCTGCTGATGAAGTCCAGGCTCGCCGGATGCGGTTTTGGCTCGAGCGGCCTCTGCTTGTTGGCTGCCTCGCCGTCCATCTCAACCGGCGGCGACGCCGGTGTACACGTGTGCTGGTGTGTGTTGTGTGATGGGTGTGCGCGAGTGCGTCCTTCTGTGCATGCCGTCGCGCAGTGGTGAATTGTGCACAAGTGCGTCCTTCGCGCGCAAGAAGTTTGTCCTCAATGCGCCCTCAATTTACTAGCGTGTGGGGTGCTACCCCGAGTGGTTTCAACTTTGTTTCCTTCACCGCGTGTCAGATGGGCCTCTAGTTTACTTATTTTCACCCACTGCCACATGGGCCAGCACACCAAGATACAGAACACGAGCTGACAACGCAACATGTGGATTGGTTGACCAGTCAACTAAACAATATACAGAGCTATACGCTGACACAGTGAGCGTATAATCCGTCGGTATAGAGAGTTCGAGTGAGAGGGGAGGCCCGTGAGAGATAGCAGAGAGAGAGAAAGAGCTACTCCTTCCGTTTGATAATGTAGTTACAACATTTTTTAAAGTCAAACTTTTGAAACTTTGACCAAGTTTATAAAGAAATTACTTATATCGGCAATACCAAAGATAAATGATAGTATGAAGTAAGTACATGTTGTGATGAATCTAATGATCGTTCCAGATGTAAATGTTTTTCTCCACATATACCTAGTCAAACTTTTCTGAGGTTTGACTTTTCAAAACATCCATATGCTTATGGACGTGACAGAGTCCCTGACGAGAGAGAGAGAGAGAGAGAGAGAGAGAGAGTGAAAAAAGTGTGTGTGCGTGTGTGAAAGAGACATGGACAACACACGATAAAAGTGGAGAAAAAGCGTGTGTGTCTTATGCAAACATATCACACATGCATCTTCGACAACGGAGGCAAGGTGAGGAGATAGTGTGTGGTTGTTTGGAACCGAGAGAGGAAGACACCTAGCACGTGGCCAAGAGGGGTCTGACAAACAAGGGAGAGAGGTCGAGAGAGACGTACGGAGAAAATGCAGACATGGGGAGGAGAGAGTGTATGTTTGTCATAGAGAGATCCCCTAGAGATCGTGATGGGACTACATGGGTGGGAGATCGAGTGACAAGGTGTGTGCGCGATAGAAGATGCCCCTCGAGATATCGAGATAGACGTATGGATGGAAGGAGACAATACGTGTGTTCCTGATGGCTAGTAAGAGATAATCATACTTAGGAGGCGGGAGTGCTTGCGCCTATGGCCCTGTTTGGATACTCTAACTCAGTTAGAGGTTAGAGTTAGATTCTAACCCTGAACTAACTCTAAGTAAAGAGGTGTTTGGATGGCAGGGTTAGATGGAGCACGGATACGGCGAGGCACCTTCACGGGCGGTGCGGGAGGGAGGGATGGAGAGGATGAGAAGCTTCGAGGAAGTGGGGAGGGATCTGCTGCGGGGAGAGCGAGAGAAAAAAGTGTTTATTAGTGGTCCCGAGAAGAACTAACCCAAATAAGCACCTCTTGGGTGGGTTAGTTTTTTTTGGATGGGTTAGATGCATTTAACCTAAACTAACCCTCCTGTTTGGATCTTTTTGGGTTAGTTGACTCCAAACTAACCCAAACTAACTCTAACCCATGGATCCAAACAGAGCCTATGATGGAGTGAGGGATTATGGTACTTAGGGGGGTGCGTGTCACATGGAGAGAGAACAAGGGCGGAGAGTGTTGGATGGGTCTATATGTATAGCGCGAGCGAGACATGTGTATGTGTGAACTAGGGAGATATAAGGCCCGTTTGGCTTGCGTCATGAGCATCTTTTGCGTGGCCTGGGGTTGTGGCTGGATTTCATGCACGCTTGTTTGGTTGCTACCCTGTGAAAAAGAAAGCCCACTGGGCTGGGTTCCTTGCACTTTAATTAGCTTTGGCTGAACTCCGGACACGCAAGTAGCCTGGCCCAAGCGACCGATTTGAGCGTCGTGCGTTCGGTCGTCGACCACCAGGCTAACAACAACATGGATGGATATTAGCATTAAATAATTGATGCATGGATTGATTGATGGGACGTTGATGCTTTGCTCAGCCTGCATGAACCAAACGCTTCAAGCACCACACAAGCCTGGCCAGCAGAAATATTTTACATCTCACGTCCACACCAGCAAAGATCGACCATCAAGGCATGAGGGTCAAGTCACGAACCAAACTGACCAATAAAGTTTGAGAGAGATTGAGGAGCCCGATAAGGCTGAGTGGTGCGCCGATAGCTAAGAGGGGGAAAGAGATATTCCATCCGCCGATAATGCAAAGGCATGTAAATTTTTAGAAGTCAAACTTTGGAAACTTTGATCAGGTTTACGCAAATGTTATTTATATCTACAATACCAAAGATACATCATACAAAACTACATCCCATGGTGAATCTAATGGTATATGTTTGCCGTACTAGATGTAATTCTTTTTCTCCACGTACATGGTTAAACTTTGTGATGTTTGACTTTTCAATAAATAAATGTGCTATGGACGGAGGTGAGTGCCTCAGTCGAGACAGATCAAGTGCGTGTGAAGGAGAATGAGTAAGTGTGCAAAAAGAGTATGTGTGTGAAAGAGAAAGTGACAACAAACGATAAATTAGAGAGAGAGTGTGTTTTTTCGTTTCTTATGCGAACATATCACACATGCATCTCCGAGATGGAAAAGCGAGGCGATGAGGTACACGAAGATAGCTAGTGTGTGATTGTTTGCAACGGAGAGAGACACGCCAGTAGCACATGTCCAATAGAGGTCTGGCCAACAAGGAAAAAAGGTCGAGAGGGACACATGGATGGCATGGACGCATGGGGAGGGAGAGAGGGTGTGTTTGTGATAGAGATCCCTCGAGATCGTGAGGGGACTATATGGGTGGGAGATCGAGGGAGTGCGTGTGCGATAGAAAGATGCCCCGAGAGAAATCGAGATAGACCATGCACATGTTTGTGATGGAGACTAAGATTAGCTAGTCATATACATATAGGGGGGACTGCGTGTGCCTACAATTGAGTGAGAGACCATCATACTTGGCTAGCTGGGCATGAGATTGTGTGTGTGTGCGTGTGAGATGGAGAGAGAACGATGGAGAGAGATAGAGTTTTAGATGGGCCTATCGAGTGCGAGTGAGATATGCAATCTGTATGTGTGACCTAGGTGGATAGAGAGTTTGAGAGAGGGGTGGAAGAGCTCCGAGACGACATAGTGGAGCGTGAGAGAGTTACGGGCAAAGAGCTAAGGAATTTGTGTGCATACGATGAGTGCACCCAAGATATCTAGCTTGGACTAGCTAGAGTATCATACATAGTGTGCTAGAGAGACCTATAGATGGAGTATATATGAATGCGGACTAGAAAGACCCCCCCCCCTACACACACACACATACACACACACACACACAGAGAGAGAGAGAGAGAAAGGGAGAGGGATCAACAAGGTTTTTGTGTCGGATGCGCATGCATGAATTGAAGATTGTCAGAGAGAGAGAGAGAGAGAGAGAGAGAGAACAGGAGTCCAGGAGAGGGGGAGGTCTCATTTTATGCATCAAAGACTGATATAAACTTGCATTCAAATATTTAAATTGGAGACCATGTTGTCTGCAATCCACACATGAACGGATATATGCGTATATCAAACAAGTTCATTAATTTGACTTTCAACATGTTCATGGAGTACTATAATACTGTACAACATGCTACTCGATTGAGGTGTTCAATTTTGGATTTAGTTCACTATTTTGACCTACTGAACGAGCTAGTTCATTGAATCGAGATATTTCATTTTGGGTTTGATTCGCGTTTTTGAGTGGGTCAACTATTTGTCATATAGTAAATCGCTAGCAACGAGCATGTAAAAACACATTACTCCCGAGCATCATCTCTCCATCTAAAAAAGAAGTGGCAAGCTAATATTTCAAAATTTGATTCGAATCGACTTGGTAAGGTAGACGTGGATGCTCGTTCTCCCAAAATTTGAACGAACTGTTAAACATCCTCTCTACTCGGTGTAATTCTCCCGAGCAAATAAATGGGAGACGCGAAATTACCGTCCTATGTGGGACACGCATCAATTGGCCCGTTGTACATCGAGGGTAGGTTTGTAACTTCATCCAAGCACGCCTTCTCCTCGGCCGAAATGACATGTGCCGAATAATTCATAAACCATGGTCGGCAAAACACGCTCTCCTCGCCCGAAATAGCTCGCGCCCACTATTTCAAAACATGCTCTCATCGCCTGAATTCGCTCGCGCCCACTATAGTTCAAAACACGCCCTCCTCGCCCGAAATCGCTCCCGCCCACTATTTGGGGAGAAGCAAAGTTACTCTACTATCCTCGACCCTCAGTACACAGACCCAAGCCGAGAAGCCTATAGGCAAGGGTAGAACTGTAACTCCCCCTCACATTTCAGACAAATGCGTCTGTAAGACATGGTTCCACTCCTCCCGGTCCCCCGCCCGCCCCCATTCATACCTCGTGGGCGCCAAATCACCTTCTCCCCGGGAAGCTCCCTTCTCCCGAGCCGCGAAACCTCAGCCCCACCTCCATGGCGCCCCCACCGCACCAATTTCACAGCCGCCCTCCTCCCTAATGCCGGAGACGTTGTCCAATTGCCGTCGTGCACTAGGCCGTGTGCCTCTTACTCCGTGCTGCTGGTGCTACCTCGACGACGGCCGCGTGAACCGTACCGGAGCCGATTCACCCCCGCCGTTGTTCACGGCGCCGGAGCGGCTCCAACTTCGGATCCGTCCCGAGTCCTGGCGCTGCTTCCGCGTAGCCGTCGACCGTCGCGACATCGCTCTTTCCCTGCCGCAGGTCACCACCGCAACCGCGCCGGCCTCACCAACTCGGCAGCTGGACCTGCCTACTTCACCATGCCGCCAGATAGGTCGCACCCTCATCTGAAATCACTTTATTTAGGTGTCAGTTGTCTGAATTTTTATTCTGGGCCAATCGATTCCCAATGGGAAGCAGCACCCCTCGAGGCGGCGGAGCTCCTAGGCTGCCGGTTGGCTGGTGTCTAACGTAAGGGTGCGGGGCCGCAAGTTCGCCGTGGAAGCAGCGCTTAGATGGCTATCTTTTAGAGTTGCGTGGGTTGAAGGTACCGCCGCCGCGGATCTGGATGACGGGAGTCTTTGTGGATTGGCCCGGGCGGCGCAACCACGGTAGTCTTGGTGGGGGGGGGCGCGGGTTTGGACGGGCCACGAGACGGCGGAGGCAGGCTGCTCTGCCGTTGGTCGCTGGCTCTTCGGGAAGATTCGAACAGTGTTAGCCGGGAGGCACAAGACGGCCATCAAGCCATCCGCGAGATCGGACGATACCAAAATAAAATAAAATCGTGTGACCCCAATTTAGTCTTCATCAAGCAGACGTGTGACCACTCTCGTACCTTCTTGTTGATCTCTTAGTGTATTTCTTGGATCAAAGAGATATGTCGTTCTTAACTTTATGCGTTATCGCATCTTCGAGACACACCGTCTTCCGACTCACCGCAGCTGCTCCAACAAGGAAGCATACACCGAAGGGAGCTACAGTCCCCACTCAACAGTTCCTCAGATCGAATGCGCATGTTCGACATGGACAGCCACAACAACTGCAGGGCCATCGACAAGTCAGCAAATGATGCTCACTCCTATGGATGGCAGCCGATAGGTTGTACCCTCATCTTACTTGTGTGCAACATTTATGGCTTTGTTATTCATCTAAGCAGGAAAATAGATCATCACATTTCACTTTGTATATTCATGCTAATCTCTTACGGGTCTTGTTCAGAGTTCACGCTGTTCCATAGTTCAGCTAAGATACTTGTTCTTTAGGTAACACTGTTCCATAGTTATCATCCATCAGCCAATGCTATCCCACAGGCTGGTGATTATAGTATTATACCACTTCTAGTATTACCTATGTTGTTCTTTAATACTTTTGTGTGCCATCTAGTTAATCTCGAGTACAAACGATACATATTATGTAGCTTTCATCTGTGTTCTCCCTTTAGTTTATGAGACCTGTTGCTGCTAGTTAACCCAGTCCTACTATTTATGTCGTCTCCTCAGGCACTCATTTACATAAATCTAACTACTAGTTGTCTTCCATGCATGTCGATATAATTGCACACACTGATATATCCACAAGAACCTCACGGAGCAATGTAAAGGCCAATAAACTTGATGTCAATGATACCCAATATGATGGAACATGTAAAGGCAGTTCTTCAGAAGACTTGCAGAAAGATGATGAATCCTCTTCACCCCACAAGGTCCTTTCTCTAACTTGGCCTGTGATATGGGTACAACATGCATATAATGTCCTGGAGTGTATCTACTCTGTTGCAATGCCATGTGCTTAGCATGCTGATCATGCATGTAAATATGTCATGCCTTCCTATTTTTCAGTACCTATTCCATTCATGATAACATGTTTTCAAATTCAAATCTTGTCATTCTACTCTATCGCAATGCCATCTCGCTTAATTTGGACATCATGCTTCTGAATATCTTATGCATTGTTATTCATCAAGTATGTACTTCATCCGTCTCGCCATACCATGTTTTTTACTTGAAGTGCTGTTCTAGTGCTCGTTGCAATGCCATCTTATTTTCCCAATCATACACGTGTATGTTGCCTTGGTTATTTTGCACGTATTCGCTAGCATATAGTTTTACATTCAACTAGTTTTTTTTTGTGTTGTCCTGTCAGATCCCTAGCTCTTACACCATACTCCCTCCGTCCGGATTACATGTTGCGAAATGGATAAAAAGGATGTATCTAGAACTGAAATACGCCTAGACCCATCCATTTTTTCCGGATGGAGGAATACATGTCAATATGTCATGCCTTTCTATTCTTCAAGACCTATTCCATCTCTCTCTTGTCGCATGTTTTATAATTAAAGCACCATTCTTCTATACAAGGCATGCAAGGGAAGACGACTATGTTAGAATCTGAAGGGTTACAAACAAGGCCTTTGCAAAAGATCCAAACGCCAGGAGATAATAAACCAACTCCAGTTTTTATAGATCTTGCTCCAAAGACAGAGAAACCCAACTCCTACTTATAATAAGCAGATTCCGGTGGCCAAAGAACTAGTCCGCTCGATCGAGCAAAAATATGTCAACTCAATTCTAAGCGTCTGCGTATCCTTGCATCATGAAATTTTATAGCATGCTGATCATATTTTCTACATGTTTCTTACCCATCTCTCTTTTAGAAAATAAGCTTAATCAGATAGAAGAATTTCTGCAATGGTATCGTTTATGAGGAAAGATTCTTGCAGGAATTCTCTGTGCTCCAATGTAGATGTAAGTACCTGTTGTATATCACTATATTTTTACATCAGCATGTATTTTGTTAATCAGCGTAAATCCAACCTTTATCTGATCTAAATTTAGTTGTAGCAAAATGTATGATTAAAGGCCACAATGTTGATTTTTGTAAGGAAAACTGCCATGTAGTTTTGCATCCTGAGCTGCATGAGTGTACTATCTCATATCAGTGGGTTTGAATACTTTGGTTCTGCAGTGGGTTTTTCAGTGTTTTTTTTACTGTGTTGTCCTGTCGTATCCCTTGCTCTTACATCATACTCCCTCCGTCCAGATTAAATGTCACAGAAATGGATAAAACAAGATGTATCTAGAACTGAAATATGCCTAGACCCGTCCATTTATTTCCGGATGGAGGGAATACATGTGAATATGTCATGCCTTTCTATTCTTCAGTACCTATTCCATCTCTGCAGTAGCATGTTTTATAACTGAATCACCATCCTTCTATATAAGGCATGCAAGGGGAAGACGGCTCTGTTAGAATCTGAAGGGTTACAAACCAGGTCTTTGCGAAAGATTCAAACGCCGGAGATAATAAACCAACTCCATTTTTCATAGATCTTGCTCCAAAGACAGAGAAACCCAACTCCCATCGATAATAAGCGATTCGGTGGCCAAAGAACTAGTCCGCTTCCGATCCAGCAAAAGAATGTCAACTCCATTCTAAGAAGCGCAGCGTATCCTCGCATCATGAAATTTTATAACATTCTGATCATATTTTCTACATGTTTCTTACCCATCTCTATTTTAGAAAATAAGGTTAAACGATAGAAGACTTCCTCCATTGGGATCGTATTCGAGGAAAATATCTAGCGGGAATTCTCTGTGCTCCAATGCTGATGTAAGTACCTGTTGTATATCACTATATTTTTACATCAACATGTATTTTGTTAATCGGCGTGAATCTAACCTTTATCTGATCTAAAATTTGTTGTAGCAAATTGTTAAAGGCGCCAATGTTGATTTTGTAAGGAAAACTGCCTGGTAGTTTTGCATACTGAGCTGCATGAATGTACTATCTCATATCGCACACATTATTGAATTGTAGTGCTTCTCTGGTTGCCCATTCATTCATTGTGTCAATGTTGCTTTCGTACTACCTTACCTGGCTGATGATAGTTGTGCCATATTGTGTTAATTTGGTGTAGGCTACTTGCCCAAACGTTTGTTGTGTCAATGTTGCTTTCCTATTATCTGACTTGGCCAATGATAGCAATGCTAGTGTGTTAATTTTGTGCAGGCTGCTGAAGATAAGAAGACAAACTCTGAAAACAGCAAGGCAACCCCATTGTTTATTCCAGTAAATCTAGGCCATGTAATATGGCAATAACTCATGATTAATCTGTTTGGTTCCCGTCCTAATTTATGTTATGATGCAGTGGTCAAGACACTCTCCACTATCAATAATACAAGCCTGCCAAAATCGCCATCTGAATCTGTTCAGTATCCTCTGTCTCGAATGCAATGGAATAAATATATGTTTGTGAACCAATTAATGGCTGAAGCAATGATGAAAATGGTGGATGAATCAGAGGTGCAGAGTCGTGCAACACAACAACTGATCAATGTTTTCAGAGTAAGTGTAGCAAAGCAAAAAGAACTTGGTAACATGCTTATGGGCGTCATCTGTGCTGAGGTTGCAGATTGTGACGTTGTAGATGGTTAGGTTCTGCTCATTTATTTGCACTCGCATCAATCTTTTATTGCCTAGTGGATGTAATTTCTGTAGTATATGCTTTGGATGTGCAACGTTATTCCCCGTATGCCGTACCTTTGCGTGATCGGTTTGGTCCATGCATAATTGCTCGTCGTAATGGGCTCAAATTATCTAATTTGGCCTAAAGACATGTACGAACTTTAGTGGGCCCATTAAGTTAATGGGCGTTACTAGGCCGAAAGTTAATTGTCGGCCCTCTTACCTCCCGTGTCGTTAACGAGCCGACTTGAAGCGGGCAACAGGTGGCCCCGATTTATTTCACGGGCCGTTAACGGGCCGTTACTAAGTTTGGGCTACATATGGCCCAACTATCTTCAGAGGCCTTTAGCAGCCGAAGAGACAATGGGCTTGTACTAGACCATGAAGACCATGGGCCGCTAAGAGGCCGAAAGTCAGGTCGTATTGTAAATGGCCCAACTGTGTTGTGGGCCTTTAGCAGGCCGGAAGAGAAACCGGGCTGGTATTGGACCATGAAGGGCATGGGCCGTTAAAGGGCCAAAACTAAGGTCCGACTACAAATGGCCCAACTCATTTATGGTCCGTTAACAGACCGAAAATCACACAGGGCCAGGAATTGGCCCAACACTTAAATGGGTCGCTAAAAGGCCAAAACTCAGGTCCGACTAAAAATGGCCCAACTGATTTATGGGCCGTCAACAGGCTGAAAGTGACACCGGGCCAGAAAATTGGCCCAACACTTAAATGGGCCGCTAAAAGGCCGAAACTCAGGTCCGACAACAAATGGCCCATCAGATTTATGGGCCGTCAACAGGCTGAAAGACACACCGGGCCGGAAACTAGCCCAACATTTAAATGGGTCGCTAAAAGGCCGAAAGATGTACATCCTGAAAATTGGCCCATCCATTAAACGGGCCGTTAACAAGCCGAAATCTCATCGGGCCGATATGGAGCCCAGATATATAGCGGGCTGTTAACGGGCTCAAACTGACGATGGGCTGCAATGGTGTCAAATCTTTAACGGGCCGTTGACGGGCCGAATTGTCTCATCTTGTATGGGCCGTGGGCCTAAATGGACCTGACACAAGTAGGCCTTATATGGGTTGGCCTGCTAATTTTTACTGGTCCAGCCTTTTCACAGGAATGGGCCTCTGTTGGGCCGTGCCACGTGTCGACGTACCATAGGCGCCTTCCGTCCAATGAGTGGATGACATCTATCCCAACGGTGAGCCGACACATGTTTCCTCCAGCCAATGATGATTTTACAAGTGGAAAATCCCCATTGGTCGGGGCTATTAACGGGTTATCGGATCCAAAACCCGACCCGATAGCTTAACAGTGTTCCGTTACGGTGGATGCCACGTGTCGGTCACCCTTGACGAAAGCACTTCTGTGACGCGCGATTTATCGTCATGGAAGTGGACACTTACGTGATGATAATTTTGGTAATGTCATGGAACACTTCTCGACAAAGACGGTATGACTATCTTGATTCTGTCATAAATTTGTCATGGATGTACATGCATGACAAAAAACGCGACCTACTGTGACAAACACGTATCATCATGGAAGTGTATTTTTTTTGTAGTGCACATTCCCCGCCGCCGCCCCAAGGTCTTCCTGCCATTGCACCGACCTTCCCGCCATCACTGCATCGCCCCTTCGGGCCATAGTGCCGCGGCCCTTGGTCCACTCTGTCGTCACAGCGTGTCGACCTCCCTTGGTATGCGCCACGCCATCTACCTTGGCGCTGGGACGCCACCGTCCGCGCCGGTCTTCGTCACACTGTCAGGGTTCTTTGCCTACTTGAGCACCGCGCCGCACTCCTAACCTAGTCGCCGCCGTCGTCAGGCCGCCGCTGCCGCTCTTCTTTGGCCACCGCCGTCGCCGCTCTTCTTTGGCCGCTTCTGCCGCTACCTCTGTAGCCGCCGCTGCCGCCCGTCCACCCCCTTCGTCTTCGTCCAGCACCAGCCCGTCGCCAGCGTCATCGTCATCTACCCTGACCGCTTCATCTACTCCGACAACCGCTAGCGACATTGGCCCCGCGCTTATTGGTGCCGCAACCGTCATCGAGTCCTTCTCTGTTGGCCTCTCTGACTTCTTCGACATGGCGTACAGCTCGTGCTGGTCCCAGTCTACGCATGCTCGGTGCTGGCAACACTGCGCGTGCCTTCGTCCATGACGTGTCCCCGGGCCTGGCAAGCCTGGTGCGGCGCTTCCTCAACTTCGTCTTCGTCCATCTACGCATGCCAGTGCTAGCAACACTGACGCGCGCCTTCCTCTACGATGTGTCTCCGGGGTTGGCAACCCCGGCGCGACGCGTTGTCAACAATGTCTTCTTCCTGACGCACCACTACTTCGACACTAGTGCGCCCATGACTGACTCGGCGCCTCCTTGCGCCGTGGCTCCACAATGACTTCCTCAACACCGGCCACCCCGACTCGACATCGACCACGGCCTTCTTCCCACGGCTACCTTGTCCACGGCTACATCGACAAACGACACAAAGGGCTACCGCCTGCTTGAGAAACCTCGTCGGTTCCCACTCCAGCCACGACTCCGCGATGCATCGACCGTTACGACTTTGGGGGGGTGTCCGTCGGGTTGCCTTCGGATTCTTCTCCAGTCTCACCGTCTGCGTCGCTACCGTTGTGACTGTGGGGGGATGTTCAGTATATTGATTATTAGGAAAGACGAGATAGAGTAGGATTTGTTCTGGCTTGCCTTGTACTCCAAGTTGATCATTGTACTCCTATATATATGCCCACGAGGCTCAGCAATACAACAACTATTCCACCAAATCTCTCTCTCCCTTCTAACAAGTACCTTACACTAACGCATCCGGATATTCAGTATGCTATCCAACAGGTGTGCCTCCACATGCATGCTCCTCGTGACATCCATTGGGCTCTGGTGAAATGTATTCTCCGGTATATACGTGGCACCACAGCTATGGGCCTCACCCTAACGGCATCGCCCGACACCAGCCTTGTCGCCTACTCCGACGCCGACTGGGCTGGGTGTCCCGACACTCGGCGCTCTACTTCCGGCTACTGCGTCTACCTCAGGCCCTCTCTGATTTCGTGGTCGTCTAAACGACAACCCACGGTCTCACGGTCGAGCACCGAGGCTGAGTACATGGCTATGGCCAACGCTGTCGCGAGTGCTCCTGGCTCCAACACCTACTTCAGGAATTTCTATGTGAGGTTACCAAGGCCACGCTTGTCTACTGTGACAACGTCTCCACGGTCTACCTCACTGCCAACCATATTCATCACCGATGGACGAAGCATATTGAGCTCGACATTCACTTTGTTCGGGACCACGTCGCACTTGGTCGTGTTCGAGTTCTGTATGTGCCCATCGATCAACAGTTCGCCGATGTTATGACGAAGGGACTACCCAGCTCGACTTTCGAGGGCTTTCGGTCCAGTCTCTGCGTCACCGGTGACACTTCGACTATGGGGGGGTGTTGAACATGTGTACATGTACGTAGGTCTTGGTTTTGTATGCCACACGTGTAGTGTCTGTCTCCCTCTGTATGTACGTGTATCTTAGGAGACAAGACACCGGTCGCACCCCTTGTACCTATATATATATATATGCCTAGTGCACGATCAATGAGATATCGATGCACCAAATCATTCTCTATACAACTGACCGTAAAAAAAAAATACAACAATCCTAGGTGCTATGTGATATACTTCCTCTGCAATCACTTGGCTGGTCACTTTCTCTAGCTAGCTCGCGGCAAAGACACATATCGCCAAATCGACGAAATGGCGCCGATGGCGAGGGCGGTGATGTTTGTCGCTGCTGTTGTGTTGGTGCAGTGCTGCAACGTGATCGTCCCGACGAGGTTGCTCCAAGGGGACGGCGGGAGGCTATGGCTTCGGCAGGGCGCCGGGTCGCTGATCATGCAGGTCCTGCCAAGGTGCACTGTCGGTGTCAAAACCGGCGGATCTCGGGTAGGGGGTCCCGAACTGTGCGTCTAAGGCGGATGGTAACAGGAGGCGGGGGACACGATGTTTACCCAGGTTCGAGACCTCTCGATGGAGGTAATACCCTACTTCCTGCTTGATTGATCTTGATGATATGAGTATTACAAGAGTTGATCTCCCACGAGATCGTAGAGGCTAAACCCTAGAAGCTAGCCTATGGTATGATTATTGTTGGTCCTATGGACTAAACCCTCCCATTTATATAGACACTGGAGGGGGCTAGGGTTACACAGAGTCGGTTACAATGGGAGGAGATCTACATATCCGTATCGCCAAGCTTGCCTTCCACGCCAAGGATAGTCCCATCCGGACACGAGACGAAGTCTTCAATCTTGTATCTTCATAGTCCAACAGTCCGGCTGTCCGGATACCCCCTAATCTAGGACTCCCTCATGCACCCTGCCGTCTAGCTCAGGTAACCAGGTCTGGGTCGACCACAACCACCCCCCACCGTCGGCGGGCTGCGTGCCATGAGACTAGCCGCCGGATTGCCTTGCTTATCCGATCGCCCTGGTGATCAGATGGGCAGGCCCGTCTGGTCCGGGTTCTGCTGTATGTAGAGGTGATGACATGCATGTGCGCGCTTATATACGGATGTAGTAGATGTAGATAGTGATGAGTTTCATTCATTTGGTTTGTATTTATGTATAGTAGTTCGTACATCGGAAATAAGAGCTTCAAATGGAGCCTGGAGGCCAATAGAGCTGATCCCCAGTAATCTCGAAGAAGTTTAGAACACAACACGCATCCGAGGTATAATCTCTCACGTAGGCTGTAATCGAGTTGTATACTTATATATATCTAGTTTAGTGGGTAATGCAACAAGGGTTAGTTTATCTTCAGGTAATTTGAAATTTAAAAAGATGCAATTTTCCCTACAATGTTTCTGCCTTTCTTTTTAATACCACAAACAACTTCAGACCTACCTGTCCACTACGACATAGTGTATATGTTATTTTCTTTCATCCTTTATTATGGTGATAAAGTTCGGTGAGAATCACACATGTTTTGCAAAATCAATTAGAGTAGTACAAACTTATTTTTTTCAAAGTGCAAAAGAAGAAGAAGAAGAAGAACAAGAAATAGTAGCATGATTTTCTTGCACTCATTTTTTGTGAAATTAATGGACCCTAGAATTATATGAGAGAAATCAGTGATACAACAAATAAAGAAAATACATCCAAGTCCCTGGGGAGCCAACTCACCACGCACACCGCTGAGGGAGGAAGATATGTCGCCAAGGTTGTCAGAATCATGATTATGAATCGGATCGGAGCTCCAATGGCAGGATCGTAAATAGTAGAATCTTAACTATCAGGATCATAAAAACATAGATTATATGAACCTAAATCATAGAATCAGAGGGGTTAGTTTGGATCGTAAAGTCATAGGATCATATAACAGAATTGCGATTCTGACAACCTTGCGTGTCGTTGCCGCCGCCATTGCCACCACTCCCTTCTGGAGCTGGCTTACCCTAGGATACAACAACTGAAACATATGGTAGAAGGGAAGTCTTCAATCTTCGGCACAAACGGACAAGCACTCCAGTGTCGAAACAAGAATCCACTAGTGCAGAACCGGGCTATAGCACCGGTTCATAAGGCCCTTTAGTGCCGGTTCTACAACTGGCACTAAAGGGTGGGGAGTAAAGCCCCCCTTAGTACCGGTTCAGCATGAACCGCCGCTAAAGGGCCACCACGTGGCACGAGCCAGCGCCGGGGGCGGGGAGACCTTTAGTACTGGTTGGTAACACCAACCAGTACTAAAAGTTTTGGGGGGTTTTGGGTTCATGATATCTTTTTCTTTTAATTTTGTGTTTTTCATTTAATTTTTTTTCATTTGCTGGTATTTTACGATACTACATATGGTACACGTTATGTCTTGCACCACCATTCACACATACACATGTCTATATATACAATATCTCCTACATATATATGGAGGTATTACTGCTTTAGCTGCAGTGGCGGCGGTCGCGGGTAATGGTATTTTCCTTTGGGATCAATGACCTGGTCGAGTAAAAATCCCGTTATTTCCTCTTGAATTGCCGCTACGCAATCCGTCGGTAGGAGCTTATCCCGCACCTCATTGAACTTTTAAGAAGGAGATCAATATGCATGTATTAGTCGTTGTGTGATTAGATATCGATAATGATGTAATAATTGTGAATAGTGTTCTAGCAAACGTACCCATAGCTGTCTAGCATCTTTGGTCCTATCAGACGCCATCATGCGAATGTTCTCGCAAACGTAGTATGAACATAAATCAGTCCCCGGCGCCTGCTTCATGACCTTTACGAGAATAGAATTCAATCAGATAATAATTAATCAAGCATGAAAATTAATGGTATTGAAACTAGAATTAAAGAGATGGTAGCTAGCTAGCTAGTACTACTTAATTACTTACCTTGGGTCGAAACCAATACAATAGTTTTTTCCATTCGCTTGGAACCGTTTTGATGTACTTTTGCCAAGCCCTGCCTGCCGACAAAGAAAATGAATAAAGGAGTTATTAATTAGTTGATATCAGGAAATGACGAACTAAAGAGGCCGACATAAAGTTCAATAATGATTGAAATTACCTGTTGACTATCCCCTTCACAATTGAGTAGTCAGTAGGTTTTTTAAGTAGTGAGTCCATTACTTCAACTGTTCCTTCTTCAACTTGAATGATTAACAAGATCCAGTGGTACCTGCACGCGCATACGTTTGCATGTATAAATTAAGCGGGCATGTGCATAACACTCATCAACTAAACTAAATCCTATACACTTATTAACATCTAGCTAGTAAGCAAAAACAGAATTCGTAGTACAAGACAGTGTGGCTCACTTTAAGTTGTAAGGAAGTAGTATATCTCAATTGGTATTGAGGCGCTTCAAGAACTCTAGCATGTTATTCTCTACTTTTTGTTTATACCATTCATAACTCCATGTCTCTTCATTAATGGTATTTGGGTCAATGAACCCAATGCGATAGTGTCCATATTTTTTCATTTCATACATCTTCATCCTGCATAATACCACAGAAAAGAATATAGTGAGGATAATTACAGGTAATGATCAACGAGAGCACTACAACTAGCTTGAGACTTAAATTACAGAAAGAAATCACTTACAGACAATAGCAACTGACGATAGATTTGTCGAGCGCGTTTTGATTGAATAACTAAAACAGCTCTGAACACTCAACAGACAGAGCTAGTTGATGGAAGTAATGATCTTCCTTGACTTTCACCATGAGGGACTCTCGATTGGTAGTCTTGGTAATTTCCATGTACCATTGATGCAATTCATACATTCACGTTGAGAGCTTCTTGACCTCCTCAGGCTTGACCAGAGGTTCGCCGCGGACATATTTCCGTTTTAGCTCCTCCTTTTTAAAAGTTTCCATGGACTCCAAGCCTAGGAGTTGTTCTATAGTGCATCCGATCTCTTTAGCCTGCCTTATATGGTCGCGGGTTATTACCAGCTGATCGGCGCCGGTACTCGCATGTGTTGGTATAATGAGCGGGGGGATCGATTGCACCGCCTGTTCTCCCAGCCGGGGAACAGTTTCCCCGCTTTTTTGGGTAGCTGCTTGGCTCGAGCTCGAGCTCGACTCCTTCTGTTGTCGTGCTTGATGTGCCTTTCTGATTTGGCGCTCATAGTCTGAGTCAACAGCCTTGGGAGCTGTCTTTTTAGCCATACAAATAAAGTGGTCAGCGATTTCCTCAGGCACTTTCTCCTTTGGTGGCGGTGGCGGTTTCGGTCCAAAATGGGCGTCCAGTTGGGCCTTCACTATGGCTTCGTTTTGCTCGTCGGTCATGTCGTAAGGCCTCAGCAGAAGAGGTGCGAGGCTTGGACCATATTGAAATTGCTTGCCTCCGCTTGTACCTCCTGTACTACCTCGACTTGTACCACTATGCACCATAGCCGCAGTGGCTCTCTTCCGCTATTGCTGAGGTGGCGGAGACGGCTGACATGGCTGACTTGGAGAAGGATGGAGTGGGCTGACGCGGTGCCGGACTTGGAGGAGGAGGAGTGGGCAGACGCGGTGCTGGACTTGGAGCAAGAGGAGTGGCCTGACGCGGTGCCGGACTTGGAGGAGGAGGAGTGGCCTAACGCGTTGGCGGACTTGAAGGAGCAGGACTTTGCTGAGGCGGTGGCTGATGACTTGGAGGAGCGGGAGATTGCTGATGCGGTGGCAGACTTCGAGGAGGAGTCGGCTGACGTGGTGTCGGTGGCCTTGGAAAGATGATGCAATCCTTTCTCCATAGGATGATACGATGTTTAGCCTCTCCCAGTGTTTGCTCTTCGTCACCTCCAGGAATGTCAAGTTCTAGCCACGAATATTGGTCCACCACTTCATCAACCACGACACGAGCATAGCCAGCTGGAATTGGGTTGCAATGGAAGGTTGCTTCAGGGGGATTTGTATAAGCAACGACGTCCGCCACCTTCATGGATATGTTCTTCATTTTGAAGTGTAGCTCACCATTAGTGATCTCCATGATGTCATCCATAGGGTATCTATCCAGCAGCCGTGCCTGGCCCGGGGCGGAACCCATGCTGCTTCTCGGCATGGATGAGATGGTGCTATCCAATGTTGGATCATCCGCTAGCTGCTGCCACTGCTGAGACCCCCTTTCTTGGCTAAGTGAGTCGATCTTCTACTGCTGCCGGTGGAATTGGAGTGCCAACTCCGTGTGCTTTGATTCTAGGCTTTTAAGGCGTTCTTCTTCCTGCTTCCTCTACTCCTCCTCTAGCTTCCTCTTCTTCTCCTCCTCCATATTCCTTCTCGCACGGCTTCTGTAGTCGGCGTTCCAGTCCGCAAACCCCACATACCATGGAACAATGCCTTTGCCTCATGTTCTTCCCGGTTGTTCAGGATTTCCCAAGGCGCGCGTAAGCTCGTCGTTCTCTCTGTTGGGCGTGAACACCCCCGTTCGGGACTCTTCTATTGCAATAAGTAACTTCTCCTCGGCTCCTTTAAGACTTGCCTTCTTCAAAACCTTGCCTGTCTTCGGGTCCAACGCCCCCCATGTGCATAGAACCAAGTCCTGCACCTGGGGGGCCAGCTCTATGTAACTGGAATGACCGCAGCATCCACCATCTCTTGCTCAGACTTATCCCACTTAGGCATTGCCACCGCGTAGCCACCTGGCCCCAGCTTATGGAACTGCTCCTTTTTTGCGGCATTGGCCTTGTTTACTCTCGACCGTTCCTTAGATAATTATGATTCCTTTAATTTCATGAAATCGGGCCAGTGCTCTCTTTGCTTCTCTAGTGTTCCCGTGAATTCTGGAGTCTTCTTTCCTCCATCTACGTACTTGGCCCATATAGTTTTCTTGTGGTTGTTGAATGCAATTGCCATCTTCCTAAGAGCAGCGGCCTTCACTTTCTGCACATCTGCATCTGTGAAATGGTCTGGTAGGGTGAAATGTTCCATGAGAGATTCCCAAAGCAGATCTTTTGCTCTATCCTCTACCCAAGTAAGATCTGGACGTTGGTTTGCTAGACTTTTCCATTCTTGCGTGGAGATCAGGAGTTGGATCTTTACAAGAACTCCGCACTGACGAACGAACTTGTTCACAATGTTCTTAGGCGCGAGTGGTTCGTCATCAGTTTTGGTGGCTTCGATGTTGTACTTTACGCCTTGCTTCAACTTTTTGGCCGGGTCTCGCACTGTCATGCTGCTTGTAGAAGATTTGCTCGATCCGGAGGGCTGAAAGAAGAGAGATCGATTCATTAATATATATATACAAATAATTTAAAACATGTGATGATCACCAGATGCCTACTTATATTAATATACCTCGCCAGTCTTTGTTATTTCAAGATCAACATTTTCTTCGTTATCATAATCATAGTTCTCGACTTCATCAATTCGGTCGTATTGATCGAATATCATATCACCCTCCCCGGTATTGTTCAGATATTGGGAGCCGTCATCTTGTTCATTCTGATCATCTGGCCGACGTGGGGAGCGTATGATCTCAAACAGGATCTCTTCTCCTTCTCTGTCGGTATTGTCCACCATAGCTTTTATTTAACTAATCCAGAAGAAATATAAAACAATTTAGTATTCAAATTAAAATGCATGCATGCAATCAATAAGGAAAAACTGAATCATAGTACATAATATGCATTATCGAATATAATCTCGAATACATCGTTTCGAATATTATCGAATAATATATATATAATCTCGAATACATCGTCTCGAATAATATATATATAATCTCGGATACATTGTCTTCAATATTATATATCGAATAATCACTAGCTAGCTAGCTAATAAAGATCGAATACTACGGAATAATCTAGTTCACTCGCGATTCCTGAGGCGCGGACGGTGGACACCCAAAGAGAAGGAACCATCACAGGATCATAGCTTGGGTGAGATCCCCGAAGAACCTGCCAGGTATTGGAGAACCTGACATCCATAGCAGTCATGTAGCGACGGACGTGCTCGTCCTCCTCCCTGACACGGTGACGTACCACCTCCGGCGGGGCCGGCTCCCTCTGCACCGAAAGTGGGCCACACGAACAACACCAAAGGAGCTCAGGGCCGACGACGGGACCCGGGGTCGGGTTCCTCACCAAGCGGCGCGCCCCTGAAGGTAGCACCTCCTAGTGCCAGCCCGACGGAGCCCAGTCCCGGACATGGGTCCTCTGAAGCGGGACGTCGTCGCAAACGGGTTGACGGCGAGGATGCGGGCCGACCATCATCGAGAACAAATACTATATGCAAATGTAACATTTTTTAAATGATTGGATTGTGATTTCTTATATACAAATTTAAAAAATGATATCGTTGCATGCATATGCCAAAATTCTATATGCAAACTCCTGTGCAAATTAATATATCTAATTCATCGAACTAAAAGTATCTAATTAATTAATTCATCTAAAACCTTTGACATTAATCAATTCTAATTAATTAATTCATTTTAAATATTTGTATAAAAAACAGAAAAACAGAAAAAACTAAGAACTAAAAACAGAAAAACATCTATAGCTAAGGCATCTACAACATCTAGTGCAAAACATGAACAAATTTTGTGTGTGTGTATGTGAGCGTGTGTGCACCTACGGCGGTGCAGCGGCTTCGATTGGAGGGAGGAGAGGGGGGAGAGGGGCTCACAGTGCGGGCGAGGTCGAGGCAACGGCGATGGCGAGGTCCAGGCGATGGCGATGGCGAGGCAAGGTCCAAGGCGACGGCGACTACGAGGCGAGGGGACGGCGATGGACTGGTACAACGACGGGGACGGTGACGGGGACAGGGGCGGGCCCGCTTGTTTGCGTCAGCCGCAAGCAAAAAAGTACGCACGCCATCAACAAACTGGGGAGAGCATCGGTCATTGTACATCCATTGCCGGCTCATCTTCATTACACAACACCGAAAAGACCAAATTAATACAAGTTCACACATAAATTAAAGTTCATACATAAAGTTCATACAACACTTATTCTCATAAAACAAACATACAAATAACTCTCTAGCTAAAGCATTTAAATGCAACAATAAATGCGATCATGATCGCAACTAAGGTAACAATTGATCCAATAGATTAATGATACCAAGCCTCACTATGTTGGCGAACGTAGTATTTCAAAAATTCTCCGACGATCATGCAAGATCTATCTGGGAGAAGCATAGCCACGAGCGCGGAGAGTGTGTCCACGTACCCTCGTAGACCGACAGCGGAAGCGTTTAGTAACGCGGTTGATGTAGTCGAACGTCTTCATGATCCAACCGACCAAGTACCGAACGCACGACACCTCCTCGATCTGCACATGTTCAGATCGGTGACGTCCCTCAAACTATAGATCCAGCTGAGGCCGAGGGAGAGTCTCGTCAGCATGACGGCGTGGTGACGGTGATGATGAAATTACCGACGCAGGACTTCGCCTAAGCACTACGACAATTTGACTGAGGTGGAAAACTATGGAGGGGGGCACTGCACACGGCTTAGAGATCAACTTGTGTGTCTATGGGGTGCTCCCCTCCCCCGTATATAAAGGAGGGAGGAGGGGGCCGGCCAGCCTCAAGGGGCGCGCCCAAGGGGGGATGATACGTCTCCGTCGTATCTATAATTTTTTATTGTTCCATGCCAATATTATACAACTTTCATATACTTTTGGCACCTTTTTATACTATTTTTGGGACTAACATATTGATCCAATGCCTAGTGCCAGTTCCTGTTTGTTGCATGTTTTTTGTTTCGCAGAAAATCCATATCAAACGGAGTCCAAACGAGATAAAAACTTACGGAGATTTTTTTTGGAATATATGTGATTTTTTGGAAGAAGAATCAACGCGAGACGATGCCCGAGGGGGCCAGGAGGCAGGGGGCGCGCCCCTGACCCTCGTGGCCACCCCGTAAGGCGGTTGGTGCCCTTCTTTTGCCACAAGAAATCCAATATCCGGATAGAAATCGTGTTAAAATTTCAGCCCAATCTGACTTACGAATCTCCGGGAATATAAGAAACGGTGAAAGGCCACAATCTGGAACGCAGAAACAGTAGGAAATAGAGAGAGAGAGAGAGATCCAATCTCGGAGGGGCTCCCTCCCCTCCACCACCATGGAAGCCAAGGACCAGAGGGGAAACCCTTCTCCCATCTAGGGGGAAGGTCAAGGAAGAAGAAGAAGAAGGGGGGCCCTCTCCCCCTCTCTCCCGGTGGCGCCGGAACACCGCCGGGGCCATCATCGCGACAGCGATCTACACCAACACCTCCGTCATCTTCACCAACATATTCATCACCTTCCCCCATCTATCTACAGCGTTCCACTCTCCCGCAACCCGCTTTACCCTCTACTTGAACATGGTGCTTGATGCTTCATATTATTATCCAATGATGTGTTGCCATCCTATGCTGTCTGAGTAGATTTTTGTTACCCTGTCGGTAATTGGTGAATTGCTATGATTGGTTTAATTTTCTTGTGGTTATGTTGCTGTCCTTTGGTACCCATCATATGAACACGCGCGTGGATCACACCATAGGGTTAGTTGTATGTTGATAGGACTATGTATTGGAGGGCAAGAGTGACAGAAGCTCAACCTAGCATAGAAATTGATGCATGCGGGATTGAAGGGGGACCAATATATCTTAATGCTATGGTTGGGTTTTACCTAAATGAACTTTAGCAGTTGCGGACGCTTGCTAATAGTTCCAATCACAAGTGTATAGAATTCCAAGTCAGGGATGACATGCTAGTAGTGGCCTCTCCCACATAAAACTTGATACCGGTCTAGTAAAGTAGTCAATTGCTTAGGTACAATTTCGCAACTCCCACCACCACTTTTCCACACTCGCTTATCTAACTTTATTGCTTCTTTACCTAAAACAGCCCCTCGTTTTTATTTACGTGCTCTTTATATTCTTGCAAACCTATCCCACAACACCTACAAAGTACTTCTAGTTTCATACTTGTTCTAGGTAAAGCGAACGTCAAGCGTGCGTAGAGTTGTATCGGTGGTCAATAGAACTTGAGGGAATATTTGTTCTACCTTTAGCACCTCGTTGGGTTCGACACTGTTACTTATCGTAAGAGGCTACAATTGATCCCCTATACTTGTGGGTTATCAAGACCTTTTTCTGGCGCCGTTGCCGAGTTATAGCGTGGGGTGAATATTCTCGTGTGTGCTTGTTTGCTTTATCATTAAGTAGTTTTTATTTTGTGCTCTTGTTTTCTATCTTTAGTTATGGGTTGGAAACGCAAAATACCAAAAAATTAGTGGTACCTACTGAGCCAATGGCTGAAGAACCACTCAAAATCTATCACACTACTGAAGCTTTTTACTTGGATCATCTTCGATCCCTATGTGCTCGGGCTGAAACCCCAACTAGCTTAGTTGAGGGCAAATCTTTAGATGAGCATGCTTTTTATGTGTGACACCACATATCTGAAAAAGGGAAACTTTTACTGGATCAAATTCATCATTTGCAGTGCTATGCATGGAATTTATGTGAAATATATGATTGTACTTGTTGTTCTAAAGACCCTAAAAAACACCTTCCTCACCAATGTGAGTTTAGTGGTAATGGAATCGTATCTTCGTATACTAAGGGTGTTTATAATTACTATGATGTTCAACAAATTGAAGAATTTGTTGCTTTTAGGGGTACTTGTGAAATTGCTTCTTTTATTGAAGAGTGTGATACTACTCTCGACAAATCTCAAAATTTGGCCATACTTAAATATTTCTATGATAATTATGCTTCTAATCCTTATATTAAACCGTATATTGAGGACTACTCCGTTGTCCAAGAAGAGACTAGTATTTTGCAGGAGTCTATGGAAGAATAAATTAATGACATTGTGAGCTCATTGGATGAAAAAGATGAGGAGGAGAGCGAAGAACAAAAGGAGGAAGAGCGGATTGATCACCCGTTCCCACCATATAATGAGAGTAACTATTTATCCCATACATTGTTTAATTTCCCTTCGAACTTACCGAAGGATGAATGCTATGATGATTGTTATGATCCCCTTGATTCTTTTGAAATATCCCTTTTTGATGATGCTTGCTATGCTTGTGGACAAGATGCCAATATGAATTATGCTTATGGAGATGAACTTGCTATAGTTCCTTATGTTAAACATGAAATTGTTGCTACGCATGATAGTCCTATTATCTTTTTGAATTCTCCCGAGTACACTACATCGAAGAAGTTTGCCCTTATTAAGGATTATATTGATGGGTTGCGTTTCATTACTACACATGATGATTTTGATAGATATAATATGCATGTGCTTGCTGCTCATACTTGCAATTATTATGAGATAGGAACTACATCTCCGCCTCTCCATGTTTCCAGTATGATAAAATTGCAAGAAACTGTTTATACTATGCATTGGCCTTTACTATGTGTGCATGAATTGTTCTTTTATGACATGCGGATGCATAGGAAGAGAGCTAGACTTTGTTGTTGCATGATATATGTTACTTTGTGCTCACTACTAAATCACAAATAATTGTTAATTAAACTTGGCTTTGATATACCTTGGGATCCGGGTGGATCCATTACTTGAGCACTATATGCCTAGCTTAATGGCTTTAAAGAAAGCGCTGCCAGGGAGATAACCCAGAAGTTTTAGAGAGTCATTTATTTCTATTGTGTGCTTTTATAAAGTTAAAAAAACAGGGGAACCTAAAACTTTTTCAAAAAAAAAAACAAAAGTGAGAAAGACGAGCATTGTTAAAGTGGGAGCTAGCCTTGAACTTTGTTCATGCCCATGGAAACTTTGTGACCCTTGATTACAGAAACTTTTCAAGAAAAATAATTATCCCCTTGTACAAATCCATTGTATCATAAAAATAGTGTGCCAAGATTTTCCTTTAGGATGTTTACATTGCTTGTTGGTTTGTGCGGTGCAAAACAGAAACTTTGGATGTAGTGCGCGATTTTACATTTTTTACAGGAACGTCAAACGGTTTTGAAAAAAAAATCACTGTCTTTCTATACAAATTTTTTATTTTTCCTATTTTTTCAGAATGTTTGGAGTACCAGAAGTATGGTGAATGGTTGGAAAAAGTGGTAGGCGTAAGCGAGGCGGCTGGCCTTTGCCTAGTGCCTAGGCGGTGCTTAAGCGTCCTAGACGTGGCCTAGGCGGTAATATAGCTTCTACTATCAGGGTTATTGGTCTTATTATATGTGAATTGATGTTAATTTAGGGTAGATAAATAAGTTAACTACCAGCTACTACCATTTGAATGTGTCATGTTTGGCATTTTAGTGCAATATGGCATGATTTCTCGCTTGGGTAAACAATTTGTTGCTTACCCTGCATAGACTTCCATTTATGCCCTAGGCGAGGCGTTTGGCCATCGCCTAGCTCCTAGGCGTGCCTAAGCGCCTCCTAGGCACTGCCTTTTCCAACAGAGGGTGAATGTTCAGATTACTACAGACTGTCCTGTTTAAGACAGATTCTGTTTTTGATGCATAGTTTGCTTGTTTTGATGAAACTATCGATTTCTATCAGTGGATTAAGCCATGGAAAAGTTATATTACAGTAGCTACAATGAAAAAACAAAATATCAATTGGTTTGCAACAGTACTTAGAGTAGTGATTTTCTTTATTATACTAACGGATCTTACCGAGCTTTCTGTTGAGTTTTGTGTGGATGAAGTTATCAAAGATCGAGGATGTCTCGATATGAGGAGAAGGAGGAGAGGCAAGAGCTCAAGCTTGGGGATGCCCAAGGCACCCCAAGTAAATATTCAAGGAGACTCAAGCGTCTAAGCTTGGGTATGCCCCATAAGGCATCCCATCTTTCTTCAACAAGTATCGGTATGTTTTCGGTTTCGTTTCGTTCATGTGATATGTGCAAATCTTGGAGCGTCTTTTGGATTTAGTTTTCACTTTTCTTTGATTCACCATGCTGGTATGAGATAGTCCATGGTTGATTTGTAGAATGCTCATTGCACTTCACTTATATCTTTTTAGTATGGCTTTATAGAATGCTTCATGTGCTTCACTTATATCATTTGAAGTTTGGATTGCCTGTTTCTCTTCATATAGAAAACCGCCATTTGTAGAATGCTCTTTTGCTTCACTTATATTTGTTAGAGCGTGGGCATATCTTTTGTAGAAATAATTAAACTCTCTTGCTTCACTTATATCTATTTAGAGAGTTGACAGGAACTGGATGTTCACATGGTTAGTCATAAAATCCTACATAAAACTTGTAGATCACTAAATATGATATGTTTGATTCCTTGCAATAGTTTTGCGATATAAAGATGGTGATATTAGAGTCATGCTAGTGGGTAGTTGTGGATTGTAGAAATCCCTGTGTTGAAGTTTGTGATTCCCGTAGCACACACGTATGGTGAACCGTTATGTAACAAAGTTGGAGCATGAGGTATTTATTGATTGCCTTCCTTATGAGTGGCGGTCGGGGACGAGCGATGGTCTTTTCCTACCGATCTATCCCCCTAGGAGCATGCGCGTAGTACTTTGTTTTGATGACTAATAGATTTTTGCAATAAGTATGTGAGTTCTTTATGACTAATGTTGAGTCCATGGATTATACGCACTCTCACCCTTCCATCATCGCTAGCCTCTTCGGTACAGTGCATTGCCCTTTCTCACCTCGAGAGTTGGTGCAAACTTTGCCGGTGCATCCAAACCCCGTGATACGATACACTCTATCACACATAAGCCTCCTTGTATCTTCCTCAAAACAGCCACCATACCTACCTATCATGGCATTTCCATAGCCATTCCGAGATATATTGACATGCAACTTCCATCATCATCATATACATGACTGGAGCATTTATTGTCATATTGCTTTGCATGATCATAAGATATCTAGCATGATGTTTTCATAGCTTGTCCGTTTTTTTATGTCATTGCTACGCTAGATCATTGCACATCCCGGTACACCGTCGGAGGCATTCATATAGAGTCATATCTTTGTTCTAGTATCGAGTTGTAACATTGAGTTGTAAGTAAATAAAAGTGTGATGATCATCATTATTAGAACATTGTCCCATGTGAGGTTATGAAAAAAATGGCCAAACAAGCCCCCCAAAAAAAGGAGAGAGGCCAAAGAAGCCTATAAAAAAGAGAACAAAATGAGAGAAAAGAGAGAAGGGACAATGTTACTATCCTTTTACCACACTTGTGCTTCAGAGTAGCACCATTTTCTTCATATAGAGAGTCTCTTGAGTTATCACTTTCATATACTAGTGGGAATTTTCATTATAGAACTTGGCTTGTATATTCCAACGATGGGCTTCCTCAAATGCCCTAGGTCTTCATGAGCAAGCAAGTTGGATGCACACCCACTTAGTTTTCCTTTGAGCTTTCATACACTTATAGCTCTAGTCCATCCATTTCATGGCAATCCCTACTCCTCGCATTGACATCAATTGATGGGCATCTCCATAGCCCATTGATTAGCCACGTTGATGTGAGACTTTCTTCCTTTTTTCTTCTCCAGACAACCTCCATGATCATATTATGTTCCACCTATAGTGTTGTATCCATGGCTCACGCTCATGTATTGCGTGAAAGTTGAAAAGGTTTGAGATAATCAAAAGTATGAAACAATTGCTTGGCTTGTCATCGGGGTTGTGCATGATTTAAATATTTTGTGTGATGAAGATGGAGCATAGCCAGACCATATGATTTTGTAGGGATAACTTTCTTTGGCCATGTTATTTTGAAAAGACGAGATTGCTTTATTAGTATGCTTGAAGTATTATTGTCTTAATGTCAAATGATAGACTATTGCTTTGAATCACTCGTGTCTTAATATTCAAGCCCTAATTAGATTACATGATCAAGATTATGCTAGGTAGCATTCCACATCAAAAAATATCTTTTTTATCATTTACCTACTTGAGGAAGAGCAGGAATTAAGCTTGGGGATGCTGATACGTCTCCGTCGTATCTATAATTTTTGATTGTTCCATGCCAATATTATACAACCTTCATATACTTTTGGCACCTTTTTATACTATTTTTGGGACTAAGATATTGGTCCAGTGCCCAGTGCCAGTTCCTGTTTGTTGCATATTTTTTGTTTCACAGAAAACCCATATCAAATGAAGTCCAAACGGGATAAAAACTTATGGAGATTTTTTTTGGAATATATGTGATTTTTTGGAAGAAGAATCAACACGAGACGATGCCCGAGGGGGCTACAAGGCAGCGGGCATGCCCCTGACCTCGTGGCCACCCCGTAAGGCGGCTAGTGCCCTTCTTTCGCTGCAAGAAAGCCAATATCCGGATACAAATCGTGTTAAAATTTCAGCCCGATCGGAGTTACGGATCTCTGGGAATATAAGAAACGGTTAAAGGCCAGAATCTGGAACGCAGAAACAAAAGGAAACAGAGAGAGAGATCCAATCTCGGAGGGGCTCCCACCCCTCCGCCACCATGGAAGCCAAGGATCAGAGGGGAAACCCTTCTCCCATCTAGGAGGAAGGTCAAGGAAGAAGAAGAAGAAGAAGAAGAAGAAGAAGAAGAAGAAGAAGAAGAAGAAGAAGAAGAAGAAGAAGAAGGGGGGGGCCTCTCCCCCTATCTCCTGATGACGTCGGGACATCGTCGGGGCCATCATCGCGACAACGATCTACCCCAACACCTCTGTCATATTCACCAACATCTTCATCACCTTCCCCCATCTATCTACAGTGGTCCACTCTCCCGCAACCCGTTGTACCCTCTACTTGAACATGGTGCTTTATGCTTCATATTATTATCCAATGATGTGTTGCCATCCTATGATGTCTGAGTAGATTTTTGTTGTCCTATTGGTAATTGGTGAATTGCTATGATTGATTTAATTTTCTTGTGGTTATGTTGCTATCCTTTGGTGCCCATCATATGAGCGCGCACGTGGATCACACCATAGGGTCAGTTGTATGTTGGTAGGACTATGTATTGGAGGGAAAGAGTGACAGAAGCTTCAACCTAGCATAGAAATTGATGCACACGGGATTGAAGGGGGACTAATATATCTTAATGCTATGGTTGGGTTTTACCTTAATGAATGTTAGTAGTTGTGGATGCTTGCTAATAGTTCCAATCATAAGTGCATAGAATTCCAAGTCAGGGATGACATGCTAGCAGTGGCCTCTCCCATATAAAACTTGCTATCGGTCTTGTAAAGTAGTCAATTGCTTAGGGACAATTTCGCAACTCCTACCACCACTTTTCCACACTCGCTATAATAACTTTATTGCTTCTTTACCTAAAACAGCCCCTAGTTTTTATTTACGTGCTCTTTATATTCTTGCAAACCTATCCCACAACACCTACAAAGTACTTCTAGTTTCATACTTGTTCTAGGTAAAGCGAACGTCAAGCGTGGGTAGAGTTGTATCGATGGACGATAGAACTTGAGGGAATATTTGTTCTACCTTTAGCTCCTCGTTGGGCTCGACACTCTTAATTATCAAAAGAGGCTACAATTGATCCCCTATACTTGTGGGTTATCAGGGGAATCCTACTCCTACTAGGAGTAGGTTCCCCCTTTTCCTAGTCCAACAAGGAGGGGAAGGAAGGAGGAATGGGAGAGAAGGAAGGAGGGGGGCGCCGCCCCCACCCCTTGTCCAATTCGGACTGGGGGGGGGGGGCATGCGCCACCTCCTGGCCGGCCCTCTCTCCTCTAATGCCCATGGTGGCCCACTAACTTCCGGGGGGGTTCCGGTAACCCTCCGGCACTCCGGTTTTATCTGAAACTCTCTGGAACACTTTCGATGTCCGAACAATATGGTACAATATATCAATGTTTATGTCTCGACCATTTCGAGACTCCTCGTAATGTCCGTGATCTTAGCCAGGACTCCGAATAACCTTCGGTACATCAAATCACATAAACTCATAATACCAATCGTCATCGAGCGTTAAGCGTGCGGACCCTACGGGTTCGAGAACTATGTAGACATGACCAAGACACATCTCCGGTCAATAACCAATAGCGGAACCTGGATGCTCATATTGGTTCCTACATATTCTACGAAGATCTTTATCGGTCAAACCGCATAACAACATACGTTGTTTCCTTTTTCATCAGTATGTTACTTGCCCGAGATTCGATCGTCGGTATCATCATACCTAGTTCAATCTCATTACCGGCAAGTCTCTTTACTCATTCCTTAGTGCATCATCCCGCAACTAACTCATTAGTCACATTTCTTGCAAGGCTTATAGTGATGTGCATTACCGAGAGGGCCCAGAGATACCTCTCCGACAATCGGAGTGACAAATCGTAATCTTAACCTATGCCAACTCAACAAGCACCATCGGAGACACCTGTAGAGCATCTTTATAATCACCCAGTTACATTGTGACGTTTGGTAGTACACTAAGTGTTCCTCCGGTATTCGGGAGTTGCATAATCTCATAGTCATAGGAACATGTATAAGCCATGAAGAAAGCAATATCACTAAACTAAACGATCATAGTGCTAAGCTAACGGATGGGTCTTGTCCATCACATCATTCTCTAATGATGTGATCTCGTTCATCAAATGACAACTCATGTCTATGGGTAGGAAACTTAAACATCTTTGATTAACGAGCTAGTCTAGTAGAGGCATACTAGGGACACTCTGTTTGTCTATGTATTCACACATGTACTAACTTTCCGGTTAATACAATTCTAGCATGAATAATAAACATCTATCATGATACAAGGAAATATAATAACAACTTTATTATTGCCTCTAGGGCATATTTCCTTCAGTCTCCCACTTGCACTAGAGTCAATAATCTAGATTACATAGTAATGATTCTAACACCCATGGAGTCTTGGTGCTGATCATGCTTTGCTCGTGAGAGAGGCTTAGTCAACGGGTCTGCAACATTCAAATCCATATGTATCTTACAAATCTCTATGTCTCCCTCCTTGACTTGATCGCAGATGGAATTGAAGAGCCTCTTGGTGTGCTTGGTTCTCTTGTGAAATATGGATTCCTTTGCCAAGGCAATTGCACCAGTATTGTCACAAAAGATTTTCATTGGACCCGATGCACTAGGTATGACACCTAGATCAGATATAAACACCTTCATCCAGGCTCCTTCATTTGCTGCTTCCGAAGCAGCTATGTACTCCTCTTCACACGTTGATCCCGCCACGACGCTCTGCTTGGAACTGCACCAACTTACAGCTCCTCCATTCAATATAAATACATATCCGGTTTGTGTCTTTGAGTCATCCGGATAAGTGTCAAAACTTGCATCGACGTAACCATTTACGACGAGCTCTTTGTCACCTCCATAAACATGAAACATATCCTTAGTCATTTTCAGGTATTTCAGGATGTTCTTGACCGCTGTCCAGTGATCTACTCCTGGATTACTTTGGTACCTCCCTGCTAAACTAATAGCAAGGCACACATCAGGTCTGGTACCCAGCATTGCATACATGATAGAACCTATGGCTAAAGCATAGGGAATGACTTCCATTTTCTCTCTATCTTCTGCAGTGGTCGGGCATTGAGTCTGACTCAACTTCACACCTTGTAACACAGGCAAGAACCCTTTCTTTGCTTGATCCATT